>JAECXG010000501.1:0-481386 GCA_018152135.1 Drosophila paulistorum
CATTGTGGTTTGTAGACATTTGTCTTTCCACGTCGTAGCAGAAAAAGCGGCGCTCTTCTAAGCACATGTCCCATCTGCGTCCTTCGACGCCACAATTCCAACAAATGTATTTCTTTTCCTTGACATGAATTGCATTTAAATCCGGTTGAACATCTTCATCCTCGGGATTTTCGTCTGTCTCTTCGAGTCAAGCGATATTCTTCCCAATATTTGTATACTTCAAAATGATTTTTACTAATTCTTCACGGAAAAATTGCTCTCGGCGGTGCACCAACTGGCGAAGTTTAGATACCGATTCAATTAGAACGTATAATAAAGCTTCTCGTACTTCTGAAATCAGGTTTCTTTGTAGCTGATGTACGAGTTGTTTTTCCACCATAGGTACTACCAATCTCGATACCAAAGTCATTACGTCTTCAAAGTAAATGCATACAAAACTCTTCCCAAATGACTGCGTTGTGTTCTTTTCGATAGCGCCAATACCATTCCTTGGCTCCTACGGCTAACAGTGCAAATTTCTGAATACAGGTGTAAAATCGCTCTGAAAATTGTTAATGCTTTTATTCTGTAAAGAAACTCTGATACTGTGGGACCTTTTGGAGACGCCTAAAATTGAATACCCCAACTTTGTACTAATTTTGCGGCTTTTCCAGGATTAATACAATGGTGTGATATTGAATCTGATCGTGGGGTTGGAACGCGATGCTCGTCCTGTTTGCTAGATCCTCCAACTAAATTATTTAAATTCAAATTTCCCAATCTCTGATCAATTAAATATTCCATTCTTTCAAAAATTGCATCAGCATTTATTTTCTTGTTGTGTTATGTGACCCTCGGCTTGCTCTGACATTATAAATTGAACTAAATCTTTTTGATGGCATAATTTCTTACAAAAATGACATTCCTGATGTTCTTGTATGTAATATTCTATACACTCCTTATGAAAAACGTGATTATACTTAATAATCCTAAGATCTTCTGTTTATAATAATTCTTTCAAGCAAATTGTACATTCTGCTTCTGGTAGCACATTCAACTCTTCATTACTCCGAATTACTGGCCTTTTGATTATTTTTCCACAAAAACTACTTTAAAAACTTTATTTAATTTGTTTTGATATATTTAATCATATTACGATTATCTCTCTTGTTTTGAAAGTGAGGGTGAGCAAAATTATAGGTGCGGTACTAATACAGAGGGAGAATCGAACTAATCGATAGTACAATCTCAGAAATTTATGTGAAGGGATAGAAATATCTTGTCATCCTAGACCTAATCGTCTTGGTCAAATCTAAAAACGAAAAGACTAATTTCAAGTAATATCATAAACTGAAATCACCTTGAACCATCGGACAGAATTTGGGCCTAGCCAAATCTCTGCAGTTCCAGATGATTAAGCAGTCAATTCATTGATCTCCGCTGAAACATTTGTCCTATTGTAATTAAAAGAAATGGATGAATCAATAAACTACAATGCTAACCCCGACATCATACGCCTATCATGCTTTACTGGTCGTAAAATCGAGACAATCAAATTTACGAATTCCAAGAAAAACACAGCCCATAATATACGTCTGTTACTATATTGTAGAGTTTGTGTATATTTCTAAGTGTATTCACCGATTTATGCCTAAGCGCCTCATCACTGGTCAGAACTCGGATTGTCCAAATATCAGCTATCCGTTAATAATAATAATAAATCCAAATGAAAAGAAAATAAAAATATTTTATAGCAAAGGATAGATAAAAAGACTGGGGATTTTATTAAGAGATAGAATAAGAAGTTGGATAAGGAAAAAGGGACCTGAAATTCTTGAACAGCTCATCCTAAATACACAGCTCCTATAAAGATACACGTTTGAACCGGAAAAATGTATAAAAGTCTAACAAGCCCCACGTTGGGCCCCAAAATTATGTAATGTACACAATCTCGAATGAATCCAGATCATACAGATCCCCTCTTAGTCAAAGAATGTTATTTGATCCAAAAGGAGGTCAGGTTTGGCGTATATATATGTAGTAACTCTCGCAGTCACGATTTATCAGATGTTATGATGAGCAAGAGCACCACAAATCAGGCTGAATGTATCGAGAAGTTTTAGTCCGGTTGGGCCTTCTGGCTGTCGGCTAGCAAATAGTCTTTGGGGAGAGTTCTTTGGACCAGCATTACTCAATATACCCGTACTACATAAAATAAAACAAAGTTCCTAGAGCACGAATATTACACATTTACATAATAAAAGAAATTAACCAAAAGGATAGCGAAAAGCTATGAGGATGGTATTATAGCTTCACGTCTAAACCCTCCCAACCAATGATTTTCCTGTCGCAATATTCTGGAAAATCCCAATATAATTCAGCTCATCGCTCACATTTCGCACAACTTTTACTCAAACATTATAAATGATACTTATTCACGAGGGTTACGGAATACCAAAATACTTCAATAATCCGAGTTAACTAAACTAAAATGATGATTATTATAATAAACGATAATCTTAATTGTAAAGTGGATATATATAAACTTATCGGTAATTAAAATAAAAAGGTCAAATGAAATTTGGAAGTCTCCAACTTAAATTATTATTTATAAACGTAGATCCGTAACTTTAATAATTTTTTTTTTAACATTAACATTATTTATGGTTCAGAACTTAGGACTTATCCATCCGGCCGGTCCGTCGAAGGCCTTCTTCGTCCGCTGGACGGTTACTACGGTTTCCACAATACAAATCAATTGTAGCTATGTTATTAAAAGGACTTATTAAAAACTTCCAAAAACTTTATTATCCATTTAAAAAAATTAACTTACGATAATGAGATTCACAAAACTCCACAATAATTGTTGTCCTATATGCTCCAGATTAGTATTTAATTAATAACCCGGCTTGATGGCCAAGAAAATTTCAGATTTAGATTTTTATATTTTTTCTGGAAGAGCAGCGTGGTTTAGGCGTCTATCCAGGGCGGAAGTTCGTCAGAAAATTGGGCAGTCGCGCGAAAATTCCATCTATGCTTTGAAGCGGTTATGCGTCCCTTTTGGTGACTTCATTTATTTTTCTTGCGCCCAAATATAATCGCACTTTACCGTGTTTTATAACCATACGCATAGGAGAACTCCAGGGATTATTAGCTCTCTCGATCACTCCCATTTTCAACATTCGGTCGATTTCTTTATGCATCAATTTTTCAACCGGTGACACGGGGTAGAAGCGTTGTTTGATTGGAGTTGCTTTTTTGATCTCTATGTCATGAACAATACGCGGAGTTCGGCCTAATCCCTGTTGTTCAAAATCCGGAAAAAATCGAATAATGCGGGAGTCTGTGTTCTTATTATTCCGGTAACTGGATGTCTTTTTCCATCTGCAGTGGCTACACTTGAAACAATAGTTGAAAATCCGGGATATTTCGTCCAGTCTTGTGCTGCTAAATCTGATCCGATACAACTGATATTAGCTCCAGTATCCAATAGACCAAGCTCAGAAAATTCCAGAAACTTTACTGGCGCTTAAAAACGGACATCTGCGGCTTCATTAATCATAGACGCTATTATTCGTTTTTGGACATCTTTTATTTTCTTCCAATAGCTACGCACAGTTGGGCCTCTGCTCGGATAGGGTTGCAAAAATAAGTATTTTCATGACCGCGTTTGGCAAAAATTATATATGCAATCGATAGGGAATACTTCAGAGATTATCAATCCAACAAATTTTTGAAATCGGTTGTGATTCATGGGTGCTAGAGTCGCCCAAAGTTGAGACATTTTTAGTGAATAGGAAAAATTAATAATTTAAAAAAAAAATCGCAACTTTAAAACTGAATATTGGAAGTTTTTAAACTATCGATCTTTTATTTGAAAAGCATGCTTTGTTAAAATAGCATGTTTCATAAATTTTAATAATTACTTAAATCGTTAGAAAGGATCAACGAGTATCAATACCGGACTACATACACTAGGTAGGTGAAATATTTACCTATCAGATGTATATAGTCCCAATATGCGGAGAAGAGCGCATGATTATAGGCCTGTAGCTTCTTTGTATATATAAATAATAACATTGCGTAATGCTGTTTTACAAATACTACCTGTTTACAGATATGGCTTTCTACAATGATAAATTGCTAATTACCTGCTTTGGAAAAACTGACAAGACAGGTAAATGTTATTTAAGTTGATGAAAAATTTGTCCTAATTTTGGGTTGGTTGTTTTTATTTCCGTTTACCTAATTGGATGTAAATATTAAGTTTTTTACCTAATTAATACAAAAAGGGTAATACCGATTTTTCGTTCTAACTAGTTAATTCAAAAAATATAACATAAAGAGCTAATTATTCCTCTTGTTTGCGACAGTTTATATTTAACTTCATAAGTGGAAACACCTTAAATAAGGACTGAATAGTATTTGTCAATATAATTCAAGACAGTTTTATTTATTTGTGCAAAAATGTTGTTAAACAATGAAAGGATTTTGAAAGTTTTCCACGAGTGTGAAACACAATATAATACACAATATAATTTAAGGCGAAAATGGATCGCAAGTGGCAGAAATCTGGCAAATTTCGTGAAAAAAATGAAGTTTTGGCTTGAGAAGAATCGTGAGGATATTCAGAGCATGAAGGAGATTATACAAGCTGAATTCTCTCGGAAGCTGGGACTGAAAGTTGACTGCCCAAAATACGGATACGGAAACACGAATGATGGAAATACTTCAAGGAGATTTTTTGAAAATGATGAAGTGAAATCTTTTATAACAGGTGTTAGTCAAAAGATCATTAAAAGGTTGGCAGTTATCTTGAATGTTATAAATTGCATGCAAATGGTAAATGGTGAAAAATTTTCCGAATATACTTCAATGACTGCTCAACTTTTGACTGAATGGTATCCGCAAAAAAAACTTACCCCAACGGTACTGTAAACACCTATTTATTTAATGAAAATGATAACGATTAGTTTATATTTTTCGGATTAGTTTTTCGCTTTTCTGCAGAGACAACTTGTTCGTTGCATTGCCGGAAAAGAAGAGACCAGCTGTCTCGCCACCTATCGATGACTTATCGCTAACCATCGATACTTAATATTAACAATCGATACTTATTACTAACAATCGATACTTATCACTAACAATACTGGTTTCGATATATGCATGATCATTTAACAGACTTTGTAAATAATTGGAATCTTACAACTCGGCCGTCCTGACGAGGAATCGCCCTCGATTCCAATTGTTAACAACAAGAAGGGGGTTAAATAAGAACCTTAAGTGGCTGGTGTCGCCTTTGTTTGGTTATCAGAAGTGCAATCCTGATCAGGGGCAACCCATAGCTTTAATTTGGAGGCTTCTAGGACCCCGTCATATGGTAGTTGGGTGATTTGGGAACCTTCTACATCCCGGATGACATATCGGTCATTCGGAAGTTTTTTATGAACCACATACGGACCACGATATCGCCTGATAAGCTTTTTGTTTGTGCCTGCCGAAGTGTCTACATTCTTAATAACTACGAAATCCCCCTCCTCAAAACTAACGGCCGGGGGTGATGCTTCGAATAATATTCCGAATTATATTCCTGGGACTTAACAATGTTACGAAAGGCTAATCTCCGGACGTCTACCTCTGAGGCATCGACCTCCTCCGTTCTCTCACCCAACCGTTCGGTTAGTTCATCTACTACCACACCTCGTTGTTCAACACCGAATAGAAGTACGGAAGCGGCAAATTTGGTTGTGGAGTGGACGGAGTTGTTCAATGCGAACTCTATGTTCGGCAGTTGTTGGACCCAATCTGCGTGGTCCACAGGTTCCGTTAGTTTACCCAACATGGGGCCCAAAACACGGTTCACCCGCTCGACTTGGCCGTTGGCCCGGGGTGAGGCAGTGGCATTCAGCACATGAATTATATTATTGGCCTTCAGAAATTCTTCAAACTCGGAGGAAGTAAAGCAGGTACCTCGATCGCTGATGATTCGGCGGGGTCTACTGTAATTTGCGAAATACTGAGATTCTAACGTCTGACATACTTCACGTGAATTAGTCGTGGCGGCAGGGTACAGCTTCACGAATTTGGTGAAAGCGTCAATGACAACCAGAAGATACTTTTTCTTAGAGCGTATGGACGGAAGGGGGTCCAGATGGTCAATATGGACGGTATCAAACGGAAGGGGCACTTTCGGAATACTATGTAGCGTGACGCGGTGGTCCGAAGCGGACGCGGAGTAGTAGATACACTTGAGGCAATTTTTAATGTAATTATTAACATAAGACTTCATACACGGGAACCAGTAATGCTTCTTGATCTGTGTACAACATTTCTCCGTGGCCATATGGCCAAGCTTCTCGTGCACTACTCGTATGACATGATTTATCATTTCGGAAGGGACATAAAGTTGGGGTACACTCGTCGAGGACAGGCGGTATACTACTCTATCTCGCAGTTCGAAATCCGCTATCTCATATTTCTCCAACTCATCTCGGAGTTTGACAATCTCAGGGTCCCGGTTCTGGGTTAACTGCAGTTGGAAATCGAGGTTTAGATCGTCAACGTAGGCGGCAGTTTCTATTCTGCTTAGAGCATCAGCATGGGGCATACCAACCCCCGAGCGGTGTACAATCGTGTAGTTATAGTTTTCCAACAGCAGGGCCCAGCGAGCAATCTTGGCGGAATGTCCACCATTTCTCAGTGTCAGCGCAAGGGAATTACAATCGGTCACGATTTTGAACAGGATGAACTTAAGGTATGTCTCAAAACGTTTTAAGGAATATACGATAGCTAACGTCTCTAGCTCATAACTGTGTAGTTTCGATTCAGCGGCGGAGGCCATCTTAGAGAAGTAGGACACTGGGTGTAATTTACCGTCTGTTTGTTTCTGGAGGAGCACTGCTCCGAAACCAATTGAACTAGCATCGCAGTGTAACTCTGTTTCAGACTTCGGGTTGTAAATAGATAACACGGGGGATTCGATCAATTTCAACTTCAGTGTTCGGAAAGCTTCAAGGCATTCCTCGGAGAAGACATAAGGGGTATCTTTTTCTTAACAATCGGGACAGTGGACACGCAATCTTAGCGAAACCTGATACAAATCGGCGGAAGTATGAGAATAGGCCTAAGCAACGCTCTAATTCCTTGCTATTCCTTGGAATGGGCAAATCCCGTATCGCCTGAATATGAGCTGGTTTAGGCGTGATACCGGCGGAATTGGCTAAGTAGCCCAAGTACTCTAGTTCCCTATACGCAAAACCGCAGTTAGTCAGCTTCAGGCATAGCCCATTCACTCTTAACACATACAATATTTCCTTCAGAATCTCAAGGTGGGTTTCAAAGTTATGGGACGCGACTAGAATATCGTCCATATATATCACCAGTTGACCTCGGTTTATAAATTCCTTAAGGACAAAATAAACGAATCTAGCGAACACGGAAGGGCCATTACAAAGTCCGAAGGGCATGCTTACATATTCAAACTGGCCATCAGGGGTTACAAAGGCAGTATATTTGATTGAGTCTGGGTGCATTTTCACATGGTGGAAACCGTTCTTCAAGTCCAAGATAGTGAAGAATGATTTGCCACCCAGATGTTCAATGCAATCATCTAACAGAGGAATCGGAAAATGATCTCGAACTGTAATTTTGTTTAACGGCCGGTAATCTACACATTTCCTCATCGTGTTGTCCTTTTTCCGGACCGGGACAATAGCGGCAGCGTAAGGAGAACTACTGTGGCGAATAATACCAGCTTTCAAGAGATCGTCACAAATCTCACGCACCTCGATACGTTCGTGGTGCGACAGACGGCGGGGGCGGCAGAAAATCGGAGTTTGGCTAGTCAATTCGATTTTCATCTCATAGTTCATGGGCTTGATTAAATCTGGATCAACTTGTACATACGAAGTGGAAATAATAGACTTAAGGGCTGCGGTTTGCTCTTCCCGTAACGTGGGCTCTATATCAAAGTCTAACTCACTGACAGCAGGGAGCTCAATGGCATTTATCGCCATAAGTGCATCATTCAGTGTTTCCGAAGGTACAGCAGAAGTTTAGGCATACATCACATTGTGGTTTGTAGACATTTGTCTTTCCACGTCGTAGCAGAAAAAGCGGCGCTCTTCTAAGCACATGTCCCATCTGCGTCCTTCGACGCCACAATTCCAACAAATGTATTTCTTTTCGTTGACATGAATTGCATTTAAATCCGGTTGAACATCTTCATCCTCGGGATTTTCGTCTGTCTCTTCGAGTCAAGCGATATTCTTCCCAATATTTGTATACTTCAAAATGATTTTTACTAATTCTTCACGGAAAAATTGCTCTCGGCGGTGCACCAACTGGCGAAGTTTAGATACCGATTCAATTAGAACGTATAATAAAGCTTCTCGTACTTCTGAAATCAGGTTTCATTGTAGCTGATGTACGAGTTGTTTTTCCACCATAGGTACTACCAATCTCGATACCAAAGTCATTACGTCTTCATAGTAAATGCATACAAAACTCTTCCCAAATGACTGCGTTGTGTTCTTTTCGATAGCGCCAATACCATTCCTTGGCTCCTACGGCTAACAGTGCAAATTTCTGAATACAGGTGTAAAATCGCTCTGAAAATTGTTAATGCTTTTATTCTGTAAAGAAACTCTGATACTGTGGGACCTTTTGGAGACGCCTCAAATTTAATACCCCAACTTTGTACTAATTTTGCGGCTTTTCCAGGATTAATATAATGGTGTGATATTGAATCTGATCGTGGGGTTGGAACGCGATGCTCGTCCTGTTTGCTAGATCCTCCAACTAAATTATTTAAATTCAAATTTCCCAATCTCTGATCAATTAAATATTCCATTCTTTCAAAAATTGCATCAGCATTTATCTTCTTGTTGTGTTATGTGACCCTCGGCTTGCTCTGACATTATAAATTGAACTAAATCTTTTTGATGGCATAATTTCTTACAAAAATGAGATTCCTGATGTTCTTGTATGTAATATTCTATACACTCCTTATGAAAAACGTGATTATACTTAATAATCCTAAGATCTTGTGTTTATAATAATTCTTTCAAGCAAATTGTACATTCTGCTTCTGGTAGCACATTCAACTCTTCATTACTCCGAATTACTGGCATTTTGATTATTTTTCCACAAAAACTACTTTAAAAACTTTATTTAATTTGTTTTGATATATTTAATCATATTACGATTATCTCTCTTGTTTTGAAAGTGAGGGTGAGCAAAATTATAGGTGCGGTACTAATACAGAGGGAGAATCGAACTAATCGATAGTACAATCTCAGAAATTTATGTGAAGGGATAGAAATATCTTGTCATCCTAGACCTAATCGTCTTGGTCAAATCTAAAAACGAAAAGACTAATTTCAAGTAATATCATAAACTGAAATCACCTTGAATCATCGGACAGAATTTGGGCCTAGCCAAATCTCTGCAGTTCCAGATGATTAAGCAGTCAATTCATTGATCTCCGCTGAAACATTTGTCCTATTGTAATTAAAAGAAATGGATGAATCAATAAACTACAATGCTAACGCCGACATCACACGCCTATGATGCTTCACTGGTCGTAAAATCGAGACAATCAAATTTACGAATTCCAAGAAAAACACAGCCCATAATATAGGTCTGTTACTATATTGTAGAGTTTCTGTATGTTTCTAAGTGTATTCACCGATTTATGCCTAAGCGCCTCATCACTGGTCAGAACTCGGATTGTCCAAATATCAGCTATCCGTGAATAATAATAATAAATCGAAATGAAAAGAAATATAAAAATATTTTATAGCAAAGGATAGATAAAAAGACTGGGGATTTTATTAAGAGATAGAATAAGAAGTTGGATAAGGAAAAAGGGACCTGAAATTCTTGAACAGCTCAGCCTAAATACACAGCTCCTATAAAGATACACGTTTGAACCGGAAAAATGTATAAAGTCTAACAAGCCCCACGTTGGGCCCCAAAATTATGTAATGTACACAATCTCGAATGAATCCAGATCATGCAGATCCCCTCTTAGTCAAAGAATGTTATTTGATCCAAAAGGAGGTCAGGTTTGGCCTATATATATGTAGTAACTCTCGCAGTCACGATTTATCAGATGTTATGATGAGCAAGAGCACCACAAATCAGGCTGAATGTATCGAGAAGTTTTAGTCCGGTTGGGCCTTCTGGCTGTCGGCTAGCAAATAGTCTTTGGGGAGAGTTCTTTGGACCAGCATTACTCAATATACCCGTGCTACATAAAATAAAACAAAGTTCCTAGAGCACGAATATTACACATTTACATAATAAAAGAAATTAACCAAAAGGATAGCGAAAAGCTATGAGGATGGTATTATAGCTTCACGTCTAAACCCTCCCAACCAATGATTTTCCTGTCGCAATATTCTGGAAAATCCCAATACAATTCAGCTCATCGCTCACATTTCGCACAACTTTTACTCAAACATTATAAATGATACTTATTCACGAGGGTTACGGAATACCAAAATACTTCAATAATCCGAGTTAACTAAACTAAAATGATGATTATTATAATAAACGATAATCTTAATTGTAAAGTGGATATATATAAACTTATCGGTAATTAAAATAAAAAGGTCAAATTAAATTTGGAAGTCTCCAACTTAAATTATTATTTATAAACGTAGATCCGTAACTTTAATAATTTTTTTTTTAACATTAACATTATTTATGGTTCAGAACTTAGGACTTATCCATCCGGCCGGTCCGTCGAAGGCCTTCTTCGTCCGCTGGACGGTTACTACGGTTTCCACAATACAAATCAATTGTAGCTATGTTATTAAAAGGACTTATTAAAAACTTCCAAAAACTTTATTATCCATTTAAAAAAATTAACTTACGATAATGAGATTCACAAAACTCCACAATAATTGTTGTCCTATATGCTCCAGATTAGTATTTAATTAATAACCCGGCTTGATGGCCAAGAAAATTTCAGATTTAGATTTTTATATTTTTTCTGGAAGAGCAGCGTGGTTTAGGCGTCTATCCAGGGCGGAAGTTCGTCAGAAAATTGGGCAGTCGCGCGAAAATTCCATCTATGCTTTGAAGCGGTTATGCGTCCTTTTTGGTGACTTCATTTATTTTTCTTGCGCCCAAATATAATCGCACTTTACCGTGTTTTATAACCATACGCATAGGAGAACTCCAGGGATTATTAGCTCTCTCGATCACTCCCATTTTCAACATTCGGTCGATTTCTTTATGCATCAATTTTTCAACCGGTGACACGGGGTAGAAGCGTTGTTTGATTGGAGTTGCTTTTTTGATCTCTATGTCATGAACAATACGTGGAGTTCGGCCTAATCCCTGTTGTTCAAAATCCGGAAACAATCGAATAATGCGGGAGTCTGTGTTCTTATTATTCCGGTAACTGGATGTCTTTTTCCATCTGCAGTGGCTACACTTGAAACAATAGTTGAAAATCCGGGATATTTCGTCCAGTCTTGTGCTGCTAAATCTGATCCGATACAACTGATATTAGCTCCAGTATCCAATAGACCAAGCTCAGAAAATTCCAGAAACTTTACTGGCGCTTAAAAACGGACATCTGCGGCTTCATTAATCATAGACGCTATTATTCGTTTTTGGACATCTTTTATTTTCTTCCAATAGCTACGCACAGTTGGGCCTCTGCTCGGATAGGGTTGCAAAAATAAGTATTTTCATGACCGCGTTTGGCAAAAATGATATATGCAATCGATAGGGAATACTTCAGAGATTATCAATCCAAAAAATGTTTGAAATCGGTTGTGATTCATGGGTGCTAGAGTCGCCCAAAGTTGAGACATTTTTAGTGAATAGGAAAAATTAATAATTTAAAAAAAAAAATCGCAACTTTAAAACTGAATATTGGAAGTTTTTAAACTATCGATCTTTTATTTGAAAAGCATGCTTTGTTAAAATAGCATGTTTCATAAATTTTAATAATTACTTAAATCGTTAGCAAGGATCAACGAGTATCAATACCGGACTACATACACGAGGTAGGTGAAATATTTACCTATCAGATGTATATAGTCCCAAAGAGCGCATGATTATAGGCCTGTAGCTTCTTTGTATATAAATAATAACATTGCGTAATGCTGTTTTACAAATACTACCTGTTTACAGATATGGCTTTCTACAATGATAAATTGCTAATTACCTGCTTTGGAAAAACTGACAAGACAGGTAAATGTTATTTAAGTTGATGAAAAATGTGTCCTAATTTTGGGTTGGTCGTTTTTATTTCCGTTTACCTAATTGGATGTAAATATTAAGTTTTTTACCTAATTAATACAAAAAGGGTAATACCGATTTTTCGTTCTAACTAGTTAATTCAAAAAATATAACATAAAGAGCTAATTATTCTTCTTGTTTGCGACAGTTTATATTTAACTTCATAAGTGGAAACACCTTAAATAAGGACTGAATAGTATTTGTCAATATAATTCAAGACAGTTTTATTTATTTGTGCAAAAATGTTGTTAAACAATGAAAGGATTTTGAAAGTTTTCCACGAGTGTGAAACACAATATAATACACAATATAATTTAAGGCGAAAATGGATCGCAAGTGGCAGAAATCTGGCAAATTTCGTGAAAAAAATGAAGTTTTGGCTTGAGAAGAATCGTGAGGATATTCAGAGCATGAAGGAGATTATACAAGCTGAATTCTCTCGGAAGCTGGGACTGAAAGTTGACTGCCCAAAATACGGATACGGAAACACGAATGATGGAAATACTTCAAGGAGATTTTTTGAAAATGATGAAGTGAAATCTTTTATAACAGGTGTTAGTCAAAAGATCATTAAAAGGTTGGCAGTTATCTTGAATTTAATAAATTGCATGCAAATGGTAAATGGTGAAAAATTTTCCGAATATACTTCAATGACTGCTCAACTTTTGACTGAATGGTATCCGCAAAAAAAACTTACCCCAACGGTACTGTAAACACCTATTTATTTAATGAAAATGATAACGATTAGTTTATATTTTTCGGATTAGTTTTTCGTTTTTTCTGCAGAGACAACTTGTTCGTTGCATTGCCGGAAAAGAAGAGACCAGCTGTCTCGCCACCTATCGATGACTTATCGCTAACCATCGATACTTAATATTAACAATCGATACTTATTACTAACAATCGATACTTACCACTAACAATACTGGTTTCGATATATGCATGATCATTTAACAGACTTTGTAAATAATTGGAATCTTACAACTCGGCCGTCCTGACGAGGAATCGCCCTCGATTCCAATTGTTAACAACAAGGGGGGGGGTTAAATAAGAACCTTAAGTGGCTGGTGTCGCCTTTGTTTGGTTATCAGAAGTGCAATCCTGATCAGGGGCAACCCATAGCTTTAATTTGGAGGCTTCTAGGACCCCGTCATATGGTAGTTGGGTGATTTGGGAACCTTCTACATCCCGGATGACATATCGGTCATTCGGAAGTTTTTTATGAACCACATACGGACCACGATATCGCCTGATAAGCTTTTTGTTTGTGCCTGCCGAAGTGTCTACATTCTTAATAACTACGAAATCCCCCTCCTCAAAACTAACGGCCGGGGGTGATGCTTCGAATAATATTCCGAATTATATTCCTGGGACTTAACAATGTTACGAAAGGCTAATCTCCGGACGTCTACCTCTGAGGCATCGACCTCCTCCGTTCTCTCACCCAACCGTTCGGTTAGTTCATCTACTACCACACCTCGTTGTTCAACACCGAATAGAAGTACGGAAGCGGCAAATTTGGTTGTGGAGTGGACGGAGTTGTTCAATGCGAACTCTATGTTCGGCAGTTGTTGGACCCAATCTGCGTGGTCCACAGGTTCCGTTAGTTTACCCAACATGGGGCCCAAAACACGGTTCACCCGCTCGACTTGGCCGTTGGCCCGGGGTGAGGCAGTGGCATTCAGCACATTAATTATATTATTGGCCTTCAGAAATTCTTCAAACTCGGAGGAAGTAAAGCAGGTACCTCGATCGCTGATGATTCGGCGGGGTCTACTGTAATTTGCGAAATACTGAGATTCTAACGTCTGACATACTTCACGTGAATTAGTCGTGGCGGCAGGGTATAGCTTCACGAATTTGGTGAAAGCGTCAATGACAACCAGAAGATACTTTTTCTTAGAGCGTATGGACGGAAGGGGGCCCAGATGGTCAATATGAACGGTATCAAACGGAAGGGGCACTTTCGGAATACTATGTAGCGTGACGCGGTGGTCCGAAGCACTTGAGGCAATTTTTAATGTAATTATTAACATAAGACTTCATACACGGGAACCAGTAATGCTTCTTGATCTGTGTACAACATTTCTCCGTGGCCATATGGCCAAGCTTCTCGTGCACTACTCGTATGACATGATTTATCATTTCGGAAGGGACATAAAGTTGGGGTACACTCGTCGAGGACAGGCGGTATACTACTCTATCTCGCAGTTCGAAATCCGCTATCTCATATTTCTCCAACTCATCTCGGAGTTTGACAATCTCAGGGTCCCGGTTCTGGGTTAACTGCAGTTGGAAATCGAGGTTTAGATCGTCAACGTAGGCGGCAGTTTCTATTCTGCTTAGAGCATCAGCATGGGGCATACCAACCCCCGAGCGGTGTACAATCGTGTAGTTATAGTTTTCCAACAGCAGGGCCCAGCGAGCAATCTTGGCGGAATGTCCACCATTTCTCAGTGTCAGCGCAAGGGAATTACAATCGGTCACGATTTTGAACAGGATGAACTTAAGGTATGTCTCAAAACGTTTTAAGGAATATACGATAGCTAACGTCTCTAGCTCATAACTGTGTAGTTTCGATTCAGCGGCGGAGGCCATCTTAGAGAAGTAGGACACTGGGTGTAATTTACCGTCTGTTTGTTTCTGGAGGAGCACTGCTCCGAAACCAATTGAACTAGCATCGCAGTGTAACTCTGTTTCAGACTTCGGGTTGTAAATAGATAACACGGGGGATTCGATCAATTTCAACTTCAGTGTTCGGAAAGCTTCAAGGCATTCCTCGGAGAAGACATAAGGGGTATCTTTTCTTAACAATCGGGACAGTGGACACGCAATCTTAGCGAAACCTGATACAAATCGGCGGAAGTATGAGAATAGGCCTAAGCAACGCTCTAATTCCTTGCTATTCCTTGGAATGGGCAAATCCCGTATCGCCTGAATATGAGCTGGTTTAGGCGTGATACCGGCGGAATTGGCTAAGTAGCCCAAGTACTCTAGTTCCCTATACGCAAAACCGCAGTTAGTCAGCTTCAGGCATAGCCCATTCACTCTTAACACATACAATATTTCCTTCAGAATCTCAAGGTGGGTTTCAAAGTTATGGGACGCGACTAGAATATCGTCCATATATATCACCAGTTGACCTCGGTTTATAAATTCCTTAAGGACAAAATAAACGAATCTAGCGAACACGGAAGGGCCATTACAAAGTCCGAAGGGCATGCTTACATATTCAAACTGGCCATCAGGGGTTACAAAGGCAGTATATTTGATTGAGTCTGGGTGCATTTTCACATGGTGGAAACCGTTCTTCAAGTCCAAGATAGTGAAGAATGATTTGCCACCCAGATGTTCAATGCAATCATCTAACAGAGGAATCGGAAAATGATCTCGAACTGTAATTTTGTTTAACGGCCGGTAATCTACACATTTCCTCATCGTGTTGTCCTTTTTCCGGACCGGGACAATAGCGGCAGCGTAAGGAGAACTACTGTGGCGAATAATACCAGCTTTCAAGAGATCGTCACAAATCTCACGCACCTCGATACGTTCGTGGTGCGACAGACGGCGGGGGCGGCAGAAAATCGGAGTTTGGCTAGTCAATTCTATTTTCATCTCATAGTTCATGGGCTTGATTAAATCTGGATCAACTTGTACATACGAAGTGGAAATAATAGACTTAAGGGCTGCGGTTTGCTCTTCCCGTAACGTGGGCTCTATATCAAAGTCAAACTCACTGACAGCAGGGAGCTCAATGGCATTTATCGCCATAAGTGCATCATTCAGTGTTTCCGAAGGTACAGCAGAAGTTTAGGCATACATCACATTGTGGTTTGTAGACATTTGTCTTTCCACGTCGTAGCAGAAAAAGCGGCGCTCTTCTAAGCACATGTCCCATCTGCGTCCTTCGACGCCACAATTCCAACAAATGTATTTCTTTTCGTTGACATGAATTGCATTTAAATCCGGTTGAACATCTTCATCCTCGGGATTTTCGTCTGTCTCTTCGAGTCAAGCGATATTCTTCCCAATATTTGTATACTTCAAAATGATTTTTACTAATTCTTCACGGAAAAATTGCTCTCGGCGGTGCACCAACTGGCGAAGTTTAGATACCGATTCAATTAGAACGTATAATAAAGCTTCTCGTACTTCTGAAATCAGGTTTCTTTGTAGCTGATGTACGAGTTGTTTTTCCACCATAGGTACTACCAATCTCGATACCAAAGTCATTACGTCTTCATAGTAAATGCATACAAAACTCTTCCCAAATGACTGCGTTGTGTTCTTTTCGATAGCGCCAATACCATTCCTTGGCTCCTACGGCTAACAGTGCAAATTTCTGAATACAGGTGTAAAATCGCTCTGAAAATTGTTAATGCTTTTATTCTGTAAAGAAACTCTGATACTGTGGGACCTTTTGGAGACGCCTCAAATTTAATACCCCAACTTTGTACTAATTTTGCGGCTTTTCCAGGATTAATATAATGGTGTGATATTGAATCTGATCGTGGGGTTGGAACGCGATGCTCGTCCTGTTTGCTAGATCCTCCAACTAAATTATTTAAATTCAAATTTCCCAATCTCTGATCAATTAAATATTCCATTCTTTCAAAAATTGCATCAGCATTTATCTTCTTGTTGTGTTATGTGACCCTCGGCTTGCTCTGACATTATAAATTGAACTAAATCTTTTTGATGGCATAATTTCTTACAAAAATGAGATTCCTGATGTTCTTGTATGTAATATTCTATACACTCCTTATGAAAAACGTGATTATACTTAATAATCCTAAGATCTTGTGTTTATAATAATTCTTTCAAGCAAATTGTACATTCTGCTTCTGGTAGCACATTCAACTCTTCATTACTCCGAATTACTGGCATTTTGATTATTTTTTCACAAAAACTACTTTAAAAACTTTATTTAATTTGTTTTGATATATTTAATCATATTACGATTATCTCTCTTGTTTTGAAAGTGAGGGTGAGCAAAATTATAGGTGCGGTACTAATACAGAGGGAGAATCGAACTAATCGATAGTACAATCTCAGAAATTTATGTGAAGGGATAGAAATATCTTGTCATCCTAGACCTAATCGTCTTGGTCAAATCTAAAAACGAAAAGACTAATTTCAAGTAATATCATAAACTGAAATCACCTTGAATCATCGGACAGAATTTGGGCCTAGCCAAATCTCTGCAGTTCCAGATGATTAAGCAGTCAATTCATTGATCTCCGCTGAAACATTTGTCCTATTGTAATTAAAAGAAATGGATGAATCAATAAACTACAATGCTAACGCCGACATCACACGCCTATGATGCTTCACTGGTCGTAAAATCGAGACAATCAAATTTACGAATTCCAAGAAAAACACAGCCCATAATATAGGTCTGTTACTATATTGTAGAGTTTCTGTATGTTTCTAAGTGTATTCACCGATTTATGCCTAAGCGCCTCATCACTGGTCAGAACTCGGATTGTCCAAATATCAGCTATCCGTGAATAATAATAATAAATCGAAATGAAAAGAAATATAAAAATATTTTATAGCAAAGGATAGATAAAAAGACTGGGGATTTTATTAAGAGATAGAATAAGAAGTTGGATAAGGAAAAAGGGACCTGAAATTCTTGAACAGCTCAGCCTAAATACACAGCTCCTATAAAGATACACGTTTGAACCGGAAAAATGTATAAAAGTCTAACAAGCCCCACGTTGGGCCCCAAAATTATGTAATGTACACAATCTCGAATGAATCCAGATCATGCAGATCCCCTCTTAGTCAAAGAATGTTATTTGATCCAAAAGGAGGTCAGGTTTGGCCTATATATATGTAGTAACTCTCGCAGTCACGATTTATCAGATGTTATGATGAGCAAGAGCACCACAAATCAGGCTGAATGTATCGAGAAGTTTTAGTCCGGTTGGGCCTTCTGGCTGTCGGCTAGCAAATAGTCTTTGGGGAGAGTTCTTTGGACCAGCATTACTCAATATACCCGTGCTACATAAAATAAAACAAAGTTCCTAGAGCACGAATATTACACATTTACATAATAAAAGAAATTAACCAAAAGGATAGCGAAAAGCTATGAGGATGGTATTATAGCTTCACGTCTAAACCCTCCCAACCAATGATTTTCCTGTCGCAATATTCTGGAAAATCCCAATACAATTCAGCTCATCGCTCACATTTCGCACAACTTTTACTCAAACATTATAAATGATACTTATTCACGAGGGTTACGGAATACCAAAATACTTCAATAATCCGAGTTAACTAAACTAAAATGATGATTATTATAATAAACGATAATCTTAATTGTAAAGTGGATATATATAAACTTATCGGTAATTAAAATAAAAGGTCAAATTAAATTTGGAAGTCTCCAACTTAAATTATTATTTATAAACGTAGATCCGTAACTTTAATAATTTTTTTTTTAACATTAACATTATTTATGGTTCAGAACTTAGGACTTATCCATCCGGCCGGTCCGTCGAAGGCCTTCTTCGTCCGCTGGACGGTTACTACGGTTTCCACAATACAAATCAATTGTAGCTATGTTATTAAAAGGACTTATTAAAAACTTCCAAAAACTTTATTATCCATTTAAAAAAATTAACTTACGATAATGAGATTCACAAAACTCCACAATAATTGTTGTCCTATATGCTCCAGATTAGTATTTAATTAATAACCCGGCTTGATGGCCAAGAAAATTTCAGATTTAGATTTTTATATTTTTTCTGGAAGAGCAGCGTGGTTTAGGCGTCTATCCAGGGCGGAAGTTCGTCAGAAAATTGGGCAGTCGCGCGAAAATTCCATCTATGCTTTGAAGCGGTTATGCGTCCTTTTTGGTGACTTCATTTATTTTTCTTGCGCCCAAATATAATCGCACTTTACCGTGTTTTATAACCATACGCATAGGAGAACTCCAGGGATTATTAGCTCTCTCGATCACTCCCATTTTCAACATTCGGTCGATTTCTTTATGCATCAATTTTTCAACCGGTGACACGGGGTAGAAGCGTTGTTTGATTGGAGTTGCTTTTTTGATCTCTATGTCATGAACAATACGTGGAATTCGGCCTAATCCCTGTTGTTCAAAATCCGGAAACAATCGAATAATGCGGGAGTCTGTGTTCTTATTATTCCGGTAACTGGATGTCTTTTTCCATCTGCAGTGGCTACACTTGAAACAATAGTTGAAAATCCGGGATATTTCGTCCAGTCTTGTGCTGCTAAATCTGATCCGATACAACTGATATTAGCTCCAGTATCCAATAGACCAAGCTCAGAAAATTCCAGAAACTTTACTGGCGCTTAAAAACGGACATCTGCGGCTTCATTAATCATAGACGCTATTATTCGTTTTTGGACATCTTTTATTTTCTTCCAATAGCTACGCACAGTTGGGCCTCTGCTCGGATAGGGTTGCAAAAATAAGTATTTTCATGACCGCGTTTGGCAAAAATGATATATGCAATCGATAGGGAATACTTCAGAGATTATCAATCCAAAAAATGTTTGAAATCGGTTGTGATTCATGGGTGCTAGAGTCGCCCAAAGTTGAGACATTTTTAGTGAATAGGAAAAATTAATAATTTAAAAAAAAAAATCGCAACTTTAAAACTGAATATTGGAAGTTTTTAAACTATCGATCTTTTATTTGAAAAGCATGATTTGTTAAAATAGCATGTTTCATAAATTTTAATAATTACTTAAATCGTTAGCAAGGATCAACGAGTATCAATACCGGACTACATACACGAGGTAGGTGAAATATTTACCTATCAGATGTATATAGTCCCAAAGAGCGCATGATTATAGGCCTGTAGCTTCTTTGTATATAAATAATAACATTGCGTAATGCTGTTTTACAAATACTACCTGTTTACAGATATGGCTTTCTACAATGATAAATTGCTAATTACCTGCTTTGGAAAAACTGACAAGACAGGTAAATGTTATTTAAGTTGATGAAAAATGTGTCCTAATTTTGGGTTGGTCGTTTTTATTTCCGTTTACCTAATTGGATGTAAATATTAAGTTTTTTACCTAATTAATACAAAAAGGGTAATACCGATTTTTCGTTCTAACTAGTTAATTCAAAAAATATAACATAAAGAGCTAATTATTCTTCTTGTTTGCGACAGTTTATATTTAACTTCATAAGTGGAAACACCTTAAATAAGGACTGAATAGTATTTGTCAATATAATTCAAGACAGTTTTATTTATTTGTGCAAAAATGTTGTTAAACAATGAAAGGATTTTGAAAGTTTTCCACGAGTGTGAAACACAATATAATACACAATATAATTTAAGGCGAAAATGGATCGCAAGTGGCAGAAATCTGGCAAATTTCGTGAAAAAAATGAAGTTTTGGCTTGAGAAGAATCGTGAGGATATTCAGAGCATGAAGGAGATTATACAAGCTGAATTCTCTCGGAAGCTGGGACTGAAAGTTGACTGCCCAAAATACGGATACGGAAACACGAATGATGGAAATACTTCAAGTGAAGTGAAATCTTTTATAACAGGTGTTAGTCAAAAGATCATTAAAAGGTTGGCAGTTATCTTGAATTTAATAAATTGCATGCAAATGGTAAATGGTGAAAAATTTTCCGAATATACTTCAATGACTGCTCAACTTTTGACTGAATGGTATCCGCAAAAAAAACTTACCCCAACGGTACTGTAAACACCTATTTATTTAATGAAAATGATAACGATTAGTTTATATTTTTCGGATTAGTTTTTCGTTTTTTCTGCAGAGACAACTTGTTCGTTGCATTGCCGGAAAAGAAGAGACCAGCTGTCTCGCCACCTATCGATGACTTATCGCTAACCATCGATACTTAATATTAACAATCGATACTTATTACTAACAATCGATACTTACCACTAACAATACTGGTTTCGATATATGCATGATCATTTAACAGACTTTGTAAATAATTGGAATCTTACAACTCGGCCGTCCTGACGAGGAATCGCCCTCGATTCCAATTGTTAACAACAAGGGGGGGGGTTAAATAAGAACCTTAAGTGGCTGGTGTCGCCTTTGTTTGGTTATCAGAAGTGCAATCCTGATCAGGGGCAACCCATAGCTTTAATTTGGAGGCTTCTAGGACCCCGTCATATGGTAGTTGGGTGATTTGGGAACCTTCTACATCCCGGATGACATATCGGTCATTCGGAAGTTTTTTATGAACCACATACGGACCACGATATCGCCTGATAAGCTTTTTGTTTGTGCCTGCCGAAGTGTCTACATTCTTAATAACTACGAAATCCCCCTCCTCAAAACTAACGGCCGGGGGGTGATGCTTCGAATAATATTCCGAATTATATTCCTGGGACTTAACAATGTTACGAAAGGCTAATCTCCGGACGTCTACCTCTGAGGCATCGACCTCCTCCGTTCTCTCACCCAACCGTTCGGTTAGTTCATCTACTACCACACCTCGTTGTTCAACACCGAATAGAAGTACGGAAGCGGCAAATTTGGTTGTGGAGTGGACGGAGTTGTTCAATGCGAACTCTATGTTCGGCAGTTGTTGGACCCAATCTGCGTGGTCCACAGGTTCCGTTAGTTTACCCAACATGGGGCCCAAAACACGGTTCACCCGCTCGACTTGGCCGTTGGCCCGGGGTGAGGCAGTGGCATTCAGCACATTAATTATATTATTGGCCTTCAGAAATTCTTCAAACTCGGAGGAAGTAAAGCAGGTACCTCGATCGCTGATGATTCGGCGGGGTCTACTGTAATTTGCGAAATACTGAGATTCTAACGTCTGACATACTTCACGTGAATTAGTCGTGGCGGCAGGGTACAGCTTCACGAATTTGGTGAAAGCGTCAATGACAACCAGAAGATACTTTTTCTTAGAGCGTATGGACGGAAGGGGGCCCAGATGGTCAATATGAACGGTATCAAACGGAAGGGGCACTTTCGGAATACTATGTAGCGTGACGCGGTGGTCCGAAGCACTTGAGGCAATTTTTAATGTAATTATTAACATAAGACTTCATACACGGGAACCAGTAATGCTTCTTGATCTGTGTACAACATTTCTCCGTGGCCATATGGCCAAGCTTCTCGTGCACTACTCGTATGACATGATTTATCATTTCGGAAGGGACATAAAGTTGGGGTACACTCGTCGAGGACAGGCGGTACACTACTCTATCTCGCAGTTCGAAATCCGCTATCTCATATTTCTCCAACTCATCTCGGAGTTTGACAATCTCAGGGTCCCGGTTCTGGGTTAACTGCAGTTGGAAATCGAGGTTTAGATCGTCAACGTAGGCGGCAGTTTCTATTCTGCTTAGAGCATCAGCATGGGGCATACCAACCCCCGAGCGGTGTACAATCGTGTAGTTATAGTTTTCCAACAGCAGGGCCCAGCGAGCAATCTTGGCGGAATGTCCACCATTTCTCAGTGTCAGCGCAAGGGAATTACAATCGGTCACGATTTTGAACGGGATGAACTTAAGGTATGTCTCAAAACGTTTTAAGGAATATACGATAGCTAACGTCTCTAGCTCATAACTGTGTAGTTTCGATTCAGCGGCGGAGGCCATCTTAGAGAAGTAGGACACTGGGTGTAATTTACCGTCTGTTTGTTTCTGGAGGAGCACTGCTCCGAAACCAATTGAACTAGCATCGCAGTGTAACTCTGTTTCAGACTTCGGGTTGTAAATAGATAACACGGGGGATTCGATCAATTTCAACTTCAGTGTTCGGAAAGCTTCAAGGCATTCCTCGGAGAAGACATAAGGGGTATCTTTTCTTAACAATCGGGACAGCAGACACGCAATCTTAGCGAAACCTGATACAAATCGGCGGAAGTATGAGAATAGGCCTAAGCAACGCTCTAATTCCTTGCTATTCCTTGGAATGGGCAAATCCCGTATCGCCTGAATATGAGCTGGTTTAGGCGTGATACCGGCGGAATTGGCTAAGTAGCCCAAGTACTCTAGTTCCCTATACGCAAAACCGCATTTAGTCAGCTTCAGGCAGATTCCTTCAGAATCTCAAGGTGGGTTTCAAAGTCATGGGACGCGACTAGAATATCGTCCATATATATCACCAGTTGACCTCGGTTTATAAATTCCTTAAGGACAAAATAAACGAATCTAGCGAACACGGAAGGGCCATTACAAAGTCCGAAGGGCATGCTTACATATTCAAACTGGCCATCAGGGGTTACAAAGGCAGTATATTTGATTGAGTCTGGGTGCATTTTCACATGGTGGAAACCGTTCTTCAAGTCCAAGATAGTGAAGAATGATTTGCCACCCAGATGTTCAATGCAATCATCTAACAGAGGAATCGGAAAATGATCTCGAACTGTAATTTTGTTTAACGGCCGGTAATTTACACATTTCCTCATCGTGTTGTCCTTTTTCCGGACCGGGACAATAGCGGCAGCGTAAGGAGAACTACTGTGGCGAATAATACCAGCTTTCAAGAGATCGTCACAAATCTCACGCACCTCGATACGTTCGTGGTGCGACAGACGGCGGGGGCGGCAGAAAATCGGAGTTTGGCTAGTCAATTCTATTTTCATCTCATAGTTCATGGGCTTGATTAAATCTGGATCAACATACGAAGTGGAAATAATAGACTTAAGGGCTGCGGTTTGCTCTTCCCGTAACGTGGGCTCTATATCAAAGTCTAACTCACTGACAGCAGGGAGCTCAATGGCATTTATCGCCATAAGTGCATCATTCAGTGTTTCCGAAGGTACAGCAGAAGTATCTAGAAGGGGAGAATCAGACAACAATTCGGCAGACACAATCTCATTCCTGTCGTGCGGTAGTACCGCTAGATCTTTCCTCAATATATTAAAAGACTTCAGAACAGCAGTAAGTTTTGGATTTATACATTCAGTCGGTTTATTCATGAGTATCAACGATTCTTTTTCATATTTCAGTTCTTTCAGTTTACAGAGTCTAATATTAACTTTATACAGAAGATCTCTACCTATAATCATCGGCAGTTCGGTTGCTTGGTTCGTCAGGACTTCAAACGTATGTATTGTCTGTGTGTTGCGGAGGCGAACTTTACACTGGACTTGGCCTAAGGACAGAAGTTGGCAATTTCCTAACCCACGGCAGTTCAATTTATGGGGTCTAAGACGGCAGTTGGAAGGGACTTCAGAGTGACGTATAAAACTCTTAGGGCTGCCCGAATCAAGGAGAGAAAACATATCTATAAATTTCCTATCTTGCACTTCATCACAAACAAAAGCAACACTCACCAGTTGTAGATGGTTTAGTCGATCTCCTACATCATCAGCAGTGGCGGCAGTGGTGATATTGGTGGCATTCCCAATCCGAGACGGGAAGTTTTTGTTGATGTGGCCCACTATGCCACACTTGAAGCACGAATTCGGGGGTCGAATTGGTTTCGGGCATTGGCTCTTGAAATGCCCCCATCCCGAGCAGTTGAAGCATCTGGTCTCACTTGTGGCGGGGCCAACCGATTTGTTTCCAGCAGTTGTTGTTGGCTACGCCTTCACGCTATTATTTTGTCTGGAGGCAGCGGCCTGCATACGGAGGCGCTCGTAGCGTTCCAGTAGGGGCTTCAGTTCAGCCACCGTCCGAGCTGAGTACAGCGTGCCGACTCGAGTAGAGTTGTCCCGCAATCCATCAATGATCACGTCGACCAGCTCGTTCTCCGGAATCGGAGCATTCATGGCAATCTCCTGCATCTCGATTGCGAATCTTAAACATCCCTCGCCTGCCTTGATGCGCCGGCCACGCAGAGCGTGGTACACTTCCTCGATGCTACACGAGCGTCCAAATTCTCGCAAGAGGATTGCCTTCAATTCTTCGTAGCTGTGCACCGATACCGTGCGCAGCAGCACCGCCGCCGTACCTTCCAACATCCGACGGCATGCGACCAAACGTAGGCGGTCGTTCAACTGCAGAATTTCAAATGCGTCTTCCAGATCGTTCAGCCATTTCTTCACATCGTATGCGGTATCCGCTGAAAATCGAGCCACCATGCTCTCAATGACACTCACGTCACTGACTTGCTGCCTCGGTGCTTGGAATTCGTCAATCCCTTGCTGCAGTTTGAGGATTTGATGCTGTAGCTGTAGCAACTCATGTTGTTTCTGCAGCGTCACCAGTTGCTCATCCAGGCTGGGGGAGGCGGAAGTGGCCGGTGCAATGGCGGCCGCGGCCGTCGATACCGAGGGCACTAAAGCGGGCATCTCTTACCATGGGTCCGCGTCGGGACCAGTGACGGGGGCGGCGAGCGAGGACGCAGCCCGCATGGCAGACATATAGACGGCGGGCACAGCATCCGCAGGTACAGCGGGTGTGGCAGCGGCGGCAGGTACAGTAATGGATGCGGCGGCGGGTACAGCAGTGGCAGCGGTGGTGGGTACAGCAGTGGCAGCGGGTACAGCAGTGGCAGCGGGTGCAGAGGCGGCAGCGGGTACAGCGGTGGCAGCGGGTGCAGAAGCGGCAGCAGTTACAGCAGGGGCGAACATGGCAACAGTTGGCCCGGCAGTGGCGAGCATGTCAGCCGTTGGCCCGGCAGTGGCGAGCATGTTAGCAGTTGGCCCAGCATGGGCGAGCATGTCAGCAGTTGGCCCAGCATGGGCGAGTATGGCATCCATTAGCCCAGCAGGGGCGGATGCGGCAGCAGTGAGCCCAGCAGAAGCGAGTGTGGCGGCAGTTGGCCCAGCAGAAGCGAGTGTGGCGGCAGTTGGCCCAGCAGCGGCGGGCTCGGCACGTGCGAGTGTGTCAGCAATGGGACCCGCAGGGGCACGTGTGTCAGCAGTTGGCCCAGCAGCGACGGTCCCGAGTACATCAGTAGTCGGCACAGCGGTTTTCGGTACTGCAGCGGTGGGCGTGGAGGCGGCCGTCCTAGATGTGGAACGTGTGGCCTGCCGTGTCCCGAAATATGTATCCTTTCGGGTGGTCATCCCACTTCTGAGTTGGAAACACCTATTTATTTAATGAAAATGATAACGATTACTTTATATTTTTCGGATTAGTTTTTCGTTTTTTCTGCAGAGACAACTTGTTCGTTGCATTGCCGGAAAAGAAGAGACCAGCTGTCTCGCCACCTATCGATGACTTATCGCTAACCATCGATACTTAATATTAACAATCGATACTTATTACTAACAATCGATACTTATCACTAACAATACTGGTTTCGATATATGCATGAACATTTAACAGACTTTGTAAATAATTGGAATCTTACAGTACATAGGATTTTGGCTTTTTTAAAACATTTTTGTTTCCTTTTGTAATTATGTTAAAAAATTAAATTAAAACATTAAAAAATGTTACATAGTCCAAAACAATGAAAAATTCCATTTGTGCTTGGAAATATTTTCTGACTTTGACCTTGAATAATACAGCACCACGAACACCCAGCACTTTTGGCAAACATTCATTTTGAAGCTTAAGGTATTCTCTATCATATGCTATTTTTTAAATCGCTTTATTGGTTTAGACGCTAGGATTTTTTCAATGCTAAATGCCAAAACAACCTACTGTGCAACGCAGACGTTCGCTTGAGTTACTTCTAATGAACTGGCAAGTTGCAACCTCCTGTGCAAAGATTTTATCTCGAATCGCTAAATAGTTTTGCAGCCGTTGATGATATGGTAGTCTGGGTTCTGGCTGAATTTTATTCGTATCGGTATTATCTGTCGAATCCGGTGTTTTGTTGTTTGTCGCTGTATTATCATGGACATCTACTGAGGGTGCACTCGATTGCGACGGAATGATGGGACCTGATTGAAGTTTTTCGAACGGGTTAGGCATACATCACATTGTGGTTTGTAGACATTTTTCTTTCCACATCGTAGCAGAAAAAGCGGCGCTCTTTTAAGCACATGTCCCATCTGTGTCCTTCGACGTCACAATTCCAACAAATATATTTCTTTTCCTTGACATG
The DNA here is from genome assembly GCA_018152135.1 of Drosophila paulistorum. Taxonomy (NCBI): domain Eukaryota; kingdom Metazoa; phylum Arthropoda; class Insecta; order Diptera; family Drosophilidae; genus Drosophila; species Drosophila paulistorum. Next base: position 27,190 of record JAECXG010000501.1, read on the forward strand.
AATTGCATTTAAATCCGGTTGAACATCTTCATCCTCGGGATATTCGTCTGTTTCTTCGAGTAAAGCGATATTCTTCCCAATATTTGTATACTTCGAAATGCGTTTTCCTAATTCTTCACGGAGAAATGGCGCTCGGCTGTGCACCAACTGGCGAAGTTTAGTTACCGATTCAATTGGAACGTATAGTGAAGCTTCTCGTACTTCTGAAATCAGGTTTCATTGTAGCTGATGTACGAGTCGTTTTTCCTCCATAGGTATTACCAATCTCGATACCAAAGTCATTACGTCTTCATAGTAAATGCATACAAAACTCTTCCCAAATGACTTCGTCGTTTTCTTTTCGATAGCGCCAATACGATTCCTAGGTTCTTCCGGCTAAAAGTAAATGCAAATTTCTAAATACAGGTATAAAATCGCTCTGAAAATTGTTAATGCTTTTATTCTGTAAAGAAACTCTGATACTGTAGGACCTTTAGGAGACGCCTCAAATTGAATACCCCAACTTTGTACTAATTGGGCGGCTTTTCCAGGATTAATATAATGGTGTGATATTGAATCTGATCGTGGGGTTGGAACGCGATGCTCGTCGTGGTTGCTAGATCGTCCAATGAATTATTTAAATTCAAATCTCTGATCAATCAGCATCAGCATTTATCTTCTTGTTTCTATTATCTATGTGACCCTCGGCTTGCTCTGACATTATAAATTGAACTAAATCTTTTTGATGGCATCATTTCTTACAAAAATGACATTCCTGATGTTCTTGTATGTAATTTTCTATACACTCCTGATGAAAAACGTGTTTACACCTAATAATCCTAAGATCTTCTGTTTCAAATAATTCTTTCAAGCAAATTGTACGTTCTGCTACTGGTAGCACACTCAATTCTTCATTACTCCGAATTACTGGCATTTTGATTATTTTTCCACAAAAACTACTTTAGATACTTTATTTAATTTGTTTTAATATATTTAATCATATTACGATTATCATTCTTGTTTTGAAAGTGAGGGTGAGCAAAATTATAGGTGCGGTACTAATACAGAGGGAGAATCGAACTACTCGATAGTTCAATCTCAGAAATTTATGTGAAGGGATAGAAATATCTTGTCATCCTAGACCTAATCGTCTTATTATTTACTTACGATAATAAGAATCACAAAACTCCACAATAATTGTTGTCCTATATGCTCCAGATTAGTATTTAATTAATAATTCGGCTTGATGGCCGAGAAAATTTAAGATTTAGATTTTTATATTTTTTCTGGAAGAGCAGCTTGGTTTAGGCGTCTAGCCAGGACGGAGGTTCGTCAGAAAATTGGCCAGTCGCGCGAAATTTCCGTCTATGCTTTGAAGCGGCTATGCGTCCTTTTTGGTGACTTCATTTATTTTTCTTGCGCCCAAACATAATCGCACTTTACCGGGTTTTATAACCATACGCATAGGAGAACTCCAGGGATTATTAGCTCTCTCGATCACTCCAATTTCCAACATTCGGTCGATTTCTTTATACATCAATTTTTCAACCGCTGGTGACACGGGGTAGAAGCGTGGTTTGAATGGAGTTGCTTCCTTGATCTCCATGTCATGAACAATACGTGGAGTTCGGCCTAATCCCTGTTGTTTAAAATCCGGAAACAATCGAATAATGTGGGAGTCTGTGTTTTTATTATTCCGGTAACTGGATGTCTTTTTCCATCTGCTGTGGCTAAACCTGAATCAATAGTTGAAAATCCAGGATATTTCGTCCAGTCTTGTGCTGCTAAATCTGATCCGATACAACTGATATTAGCTCCAGTATCCAATAGACCAAGCTCAGAAAATTCCAGAAACTTCACTGGCGCTTAAAAACGCCCATCTGCGGCTTCATTAATCATAGACGCTATTATTCGTTTTTGGACATCTTTTATTTTCTTCCAATAGCTACGCACAGTTGGGCCTCTGCTCGGATAGGGTTGCAAAAATAAGTTTTTTCATGATCGCGTTTGGCAAAAATGATATATGCAATCGATAGGGAATACTTCAGAGATTATCAATCCAAAAAATTTTTGAAATCGGTTGTGATTCATGGGTGCTAGAGTCGCCCAAAGTTGAGACATTTTTAGTGAATAGGAAAAATTAATAATTTAAAAAAAAAATCGCAACTTTAAAACTGAATATTGGAAGTTTTTAAACTATCGATCTTGGATCTTGGTTTTATCTGAAAAGTATGCTATTATAAAATAGCATGTTTCATAAATTTTAATACTTACTTAAATCGTTATTGAACTAGAAGCTTTAAAAATTGGACTAAATATGTGCATTCTATGAACTTTGGTGGAATAAAACTAGCAAGGATCAACGAGTATCAATACCGGACTACATACACTAGGTAGGTGAAATATTTACCTATCAGATGTCCCAATATGCGGAGAAGAGCGCATGATTATTGGCCTGTAGCTTCTTTGTATTTAAATGATAACATTGCGTAATGCTGTTTTACAAATACTACCTGTTTACATATATGGCTTTCTACAATGATAAATTGCTAATTACCTGCTTTGGAAAAACTGACAAGACAGGTAAATGTTATTTAAGTTGATGAAAAATTTGTCCTAATTTTGGGTTGGTCGTTTTTATTTCCGTTTACCTAATTGGATGTAAATATTAAGTTTTTTACCTAATTAATACAAAAAGGGTAATACCGATTTTTCGTTCTAACTAGTTAATTCAAAAAATATAACATAAAGAGCTAATTATTCCTCTTGTTTGCGACAGTTTATATTTAACTTCATAAGTGGAAACACCTTAAATAAGGACTGAATAGTATTTGTCAATATAATTCAAGACAGTTTTATTTATTTGTGCAAAAATGTTGTTAAAGAATGAAAGGATTTTGAAAGTTTTCCATGAGTGTGAAACACAATATAATACACAATATAATTTAAGTCGAAAATGGATCGCAAGTGGCAGAAATCTGGCAAATTTCGTGAAAAAAATGAAGTTTTGGCTTGAGAAGAATCGTGAGGATATTCAGAGCATGAAGGAGATTATACAAGCTGAATTCTCTCGGAAGCTGGGACTGAAAGTTGACTGCCCAAAATACGGATACGGAAACACGAATGATGGAAATACTTCAAGGAGATTTTTTGAAAATGATGAAGTGAAATCTTTTATAACAGGTGTTAGTCAAAAGATCATTAAAAGGTTGGCTGTTATCTTGAATGTTATAAATTGCAAGGAAATGGTAAATGGTGAAAAATTTTCCGAATATACTTCAATGACTGCTCAACTTTTGATTGAATTGTATCCCAAAAAAAAACTTACCCCAACGGTACAAAGGATTTTGGCTCACGGAAAGGATTTAATAGAATATCAGTGTTTACCAATTGGAGAGCTATCCGAAGAAGCACAGGAATGTAAAAACATGGATTAGAAAAGGTTCGGATACACTAATACATTAAAAACTTCTCGTGTTAGACAAAATGAAGACCTTTTTAACATGCTAGCAGCCTCTTCGGACCCACTTATTGCATCACTGAGACACGTGCGATCACGAAAGTATTTGGAAAATAGCAACTATAGTCCTGAAATGTTGAAAATTATTTTGAAGAAAATCAAAAAGAAAATCAATAGCAAATTTTTAAAATTAACCTAAAAAAAAATTTAAAAAAAATTTTTTTTTTCCTTTTGTAATTATGTTAAAAAATCAAATTAAAACATTAAAAAATGTTGCATAGTCGTCTAAAACAATGAAAAATTCCATTTGTGATTGAAAAAAACCGGGTTCTGATCCATTTTTAAAGGAAAAATAAGCTTGGAAATATTTTGTGACCTTGACCTTGAATATTACAACACCCAGCACTTTTGACAAACATTCATTTTGAAGTTTAAGGTATTCTTTATCATATGCTTTTTTAAAATCACTTTATTGGTCAAAGGCGATTTACTTTAACCTTAATAATTTTCCTTTAACGTTATTAAACTAGAGAGAGCTTTTTTTCTCTTTCGCGGATTATTTGCCGCAGAACTCTCTTTCTTTTTGCAAACAAAAACAAGGAAATGCCAGAACGAACATTATTTATGGTTCAGAACTTAGGACTTATCTATTCGGCCGGCCCGTCGAATGCCTTCTTCGTCCGCTGGGCGGTTGCTACGGTTTCCACAATACAAATCAATTGTAGCTATGTTTTTAAAAGAACTTATTAAAAACTTCCAAAAACTTAATTATCCATTTAAAAAAATTAACTTACGATAATATCATATTGTCACTCATCGATGTCCGTCGTGTTTTTTTTGCGCTCTCGCTTAATTATTGTCTTTCGTTGTTTTGTTAAGTTAATGTATAATTTTCAATTTAAATTCATTGTTTTATAAATTTTTAATATTTCGCTATACTCATCGCGAAGTTTGTGTTAAATTTATTAACATTTATATTTATTAATATCAAAACTTTAACAAACGCAAATATAATTTTGTTGTTGCGCTGCTTACTTTTTGATTTCGTTCTATTTTTTGCTACCACCCGCGCTCTCAATTTACAGTTCATAGTTTTTTTGTTTGTGTGGTGTTGGTGCTCTCTATTCTTCTGCTTTCTCTTTTGATCGCGCTCGCGGGCGTTAACTTCGCGTTTGTGACAAGTTTTTGTTGTTGTGTGTTGTAATACAAAAAATAATAAATATTATCTTTTTCTCCCCTTTTAATTTGTATATTGCAGTTAGCTTTTGCTTTGGGTAGGATACACCTCTCTTAATTTAACATTTTTCCCTTTTATTTACATATTGATTTATAATTTGATTGTGATAAATCAATTATTTAATAATGTCTGTCTGTTGCAAATATAATTGCAATAATCCCAGCAAGACCAGTGAAGACTAGAAAGTAAAGAATTACTGTTGGCTGTGTGACAATGTAATGCACATTAAATGTGCTGGTTACACAGTCAAGGTGTGGGATATTATTGCACAGGGTGGCGGCCTTAAATGGGGCTGTGATTCGTGTCGTGGCTTGGAGCTCGAGATGCGAAGTTTTATGAAACGGACTGGGGATGCGTTTAAAACTCTGTCCGCTGGCGTTCATAAGCTCCAAGAAGAGCTTTTGGCGATGGAGATTAAATTCAGAAGTTCTTAACTTTTGATTGAATCTCCCAGGGCGCGTCCCTCAGTCCGTCGGCACGTCGTTGTCTACCAGTTCCGGCTCCCGACAATGACCCTAACCAAATGCACAGCAGCTGATATCGTTTAGGAGTCCGGCTTTGGAAGGTGTGGAGTCTTTTCCCATTTCCCCTGGAGACAGTATCCCACCTACTAACACGATATCGATATTCTCCACAACAGAATCCTAACGAGCGCGCCACCAGGACCATCAAGACCATGATTGCACAATATCTGGAGAATGGGCAAAACACTTGGGATCAATGGCTTCCAGAAATAACACTAGGTATCAAATCTAGCGTCAATGATACCACCGGATTCAGCGCGGCCTACATCATTTTAGGCCGGAAACCCCGTATACCCGGCCGCCTTTTTGACCAAGTTGCACTTTCTCTTTACCGCCCCCATCCCGTAATCTCACTAACGCTTCTCCTCACGTCTCCCCCTACTCACCCTTTCTCAGACCAAAAGGCAACGGATCTTGGCTGGCTTCGCTTGGCAGACAAGATCAGTCGTTGCAGCTCCTCTTGGATTCTCCTCATACCCTTTCCCTTCCCCTTTTCCACCCTTTAGATGGCCACCATTTAACCCATAATACTCTCAAGGTCTTCAGAAACAAATAAATTTTCTGTAGACGGGACTCTGGAGATTGATAATTATACCCCAGCCAGAGTTTTCTTACATGGTCTAAAATTTTATTCCTTCGCATAATCTTCTACATTGGAAATCGGTATAATGGTTTGTATGATATTAAACTGTTTTGCAAATTTTATGTTTTACCAAATACCAACTCAAATGAACATTAGTCATGTGCCATAGAGGGTGTTGTGTTCAATACACGAAGTATTGTATCCATACATCTCAATCTCTTTTATCGACTGAAATGTATGAACGTATGAACTCATTAAGTGTTCGGTGGCTTCGTTCCACGGTACTAACAGTTTGGTGATGATGTGCGGTTGATGTTTTATTTTTATATGCAGATTTTCACATAAATCTTCAATTATGGAATATTTATTTTTATACCCTTGCAGAGGGTATTATAAAATTAGTCAGACGTTTGTAACGCACAGAAGGAGACGTTTCCGACCCCATAAATGTAAGATGGAGTCCTCAATTGAGTCCCCAAATGTATTATATTATAGTTTATTAATATTATTATAAATCGTGGACGGGCGAATAATGATTACAAATATGCAACTTAAATCTCGGGTTCTGTATACTGCTGATTTATCGGCTTCTTACTGCTGCTTACGACTGCTGACTGCTGATACTTCTGACTGCTGAACACCGACTGCCGACTGCTGAACCTCGACTGCTGACTGCTGAATATCGACTGCTGACTGCTGAATATCGACTGCTGACTTTACACGACACCTCACGACTGCTGCTGCGTTGCCAATCTGCATAAGGGAGTTGCCACCACGCTGCAACTACCTTATCCCATCTCACATTCGGCCTTCCTGATTAGTCATCAGCCTCTGATGACCATGCATCCTCGTTTTCTGCTACAAAACTCCACAATTTCATGTTGTCATTGCTAGTGGTCGTATATTTTGGTCCCTCGGTATCTGTTGCTGCTTTTCGAACATCATAGCGTCCTGCACGTTTCAACTTTACTATCTCGTACGGTCCCAAAAACTCGCTTGCCAACTTTTTGCCTGCTACAAATTGTGTTCTACGAATGGCCACTAGATCTCCAACACTGTATCCAACCTCGTTCTTTCGGTTTTTATCAAACTGTTCTTTATAACCTTTCTGAGCCATCCGTATATTTTCTTTTGCTTTATCACGAATCTCTTGTCTTTCTGAGTCAAAGGTATCAAACATTTCATTTTCGAGCAACTGTAAGATATCGCTTTCGGTTCCACTTCTCATTTTCACGCCAAGCATCAATTCAAATGGAGACCGCTTTGTGGACTTATGGACAGAAGAATTAATCGCTTTTTGAACTCTCGGTACGAACTTATACCATCTCTCAGGCTCCTCCGATGACAACTTGGATATAATGTTAAGGATCGATCGGTTGACACGTTCAATTTGTCCATTTCCTCTTGGCACTCCAGTGGTGCTCCAAACATGTTCAATTCCATTCTGTTTCGTATACTCTTCAAAACTTGACGATGTAAATACTGACCCACGATCACTTATGATGCGAGCTGGATGTCCGAATATATCTGACCATTCCTGTAGCTTTTTGATGACCTCGTCGGCATTAGTGGTTTTTGTGGGGTACATCCATACAAATTTGCTGAAACTATCGACCATTGCAAATATGTATTTATACAGCTTTGATGTGGCATCCATCGGTCCGAGGTGATCCACTTGTAAAGTGTGCAGCGTTTCGGATCCTTTGTCAATTTGATAAAGAAACCCTTCTTTTTTGCCAAGTTTCTTGTTGTAGATAATGCATTTAACACAATTGTTTATTATCTGCATCACTTTGCCTTCCAGATGTGGTATCCAAAAACTTTGTTGTACTGCGTGCATAGTTTTTTGCACTGCAAAGTGTCCTGCGTTGTGAGCTTCCGTAATTATTTCTCTTTCTAGGGATTTTGGTATAGCGAGCAAATCTGTTCCTTGTACCACCTTGTACACCAAACCTCCTTTAAGCTTAAAGTTGTCATACGGCTTGCTTTTAAGAATCTCGGAAATTGCTTTAATCATCGTATCATCTTGCTGGGCTTTTCTAATCTTCGCTGTGACTGTTGATGATACTAACATTATTTGACTTGTGTATCGGCTTAGGCAATCCACGTGTTTTAGCCGCTCTCCTGGTCTGTGCACTGCCTCAAAATCGAAGTCTTGCAAGTATAGCACCCATTGGGCAACCTCCCGAGGAACGTCTTTCTTACTCAATGTTTGCTTGAACGCAGCGCAATCGGTTACAAGCTTAAAGTTAATTCCAAGAATATATTGCCGAAATTTTTTGCAAGCTAGGAATATAGCTTTGGCTTCTTGTACATAGCTATGCAGCCGTGCTTCAGACTCTGAGGTTTTCTTGCTCCAAAACAAAACGGGGTGAAGTTGACCCTCTTGCCACTGTAGCAAAACAGCACCAAACCCGTCTTTAGATGCGTCGGTATGTATTTCGGTTCTGGCATCCCTTCGATACAACTTCAAAACTGGCTCTTTTATTAAGGCATCCTTTAAGACTTCAACAGCATTTTGTTCCCTAGGGCCCATTTTAAATTCGACATCTTTTCGCAATAGATCTGTCAGCGGCTTGGCGATCAATGAGTAGTCTCTTATAAATTTGCGGAAAAAACCAGTTAATCCGAGAAAAGCCTGAACAGCCTTGACGTTTTTTGGCATTGGAAACTTTTTAATGGCTCTGGTCTTTTCTGCTCCCGGTTTTATGTTTCCGTTTCCAATTTGATGACCCAAAAATTCAATTTCAGTCTTTGCAGAAATCGGCACTTTCTCCATTTTATTTTCAGCCCATACTCAGCTGTTACATCCAGAACTTTTTGCAGTTTTGTGAGACATTCGTTAGCTGTTTCGCCATGTATTATGATATCGTCCATGTAAAGATCGAGAACGTTATCATTAATGAGGTTTTGAAATACGTAATTAACAAAACGAATAAAAGCTGCTGGAGAGTTGCAAAAGCCAAAGGGCGCGCGGTTGAACTCAAAAAGGCCCTCTTTCGTTATGAATGCGGTATATTTCTTGCTGCTTTCCTCCACTGGAACGTGAAAGAAACCATTTTCAAGATCCATGATAGTGAAAACTTTTGCATTGCCCAATTTTTCCAAAACATCTTCGACGATAGGCACAGGGAAGCAGTCCTTTAATACCATCTTGTTTAACTGCCGGTAGTCAATGCACACTCGATTATTGCCATCCTTCTTTTTCACGATCACCGTACGACTGGCGAAGTTAGATGATGAACGTCGTATCGTATCATCCTGTAGCCATTCATTAATCTGCTGCTTGACCACATCTGCTTCGGTAATGGCTATTCGGCTTGGTGCGTGTCGAAATGGCTTGATATTGTCGTCAGGCACTATCTTCAACGTGATCGGGCAGTCAGCTGTCTTCTCTCTTTTGGCAAAATCCTCAATCATCGAATGAACAACATGAGTATACTGTGAAGGCACATCAGGATCAGTGTTTGTTTCGACTACATTATAAATACTTATCTGATTTTGGTTGGCAGCTTCTTCCTCAGATAGCTGTGCGAAAGTATATCCAACGGGAGTTAATGTCATTTGGAACTTTGATATAAAATCATATCCCAGCAGTAATTCAATTCCAATTGTGCAGTCATCCACTACCAGAAACGTGTGTGTGAGGCAAATGCCATCGATCTGCACCTCTGCCTTGAACTGACCTACAAGACGTGTGGTGTTCTGCCCTAGTCCTCTCAGACAAGACGTACTTGCTAGCAGCTGGACTTCTCGCATTCGGCTAAACACAGACTTTCTAAGTATAGACACGTCGGCTCCGGTATCTATCAGTCCTTTTACCTTCACATCGCCTATCTGCAACGATTTAAGTCGGATTTCTTCATACGCGATGTTTACAGAGTAGGAAGTTGGACAATTTTTAGACATGTGTCCAGTTTGGTTGCAGCGGAAACACTTGACTTCCTCCTTACAGTCCTTGCGCAGATGCGCCATTGATCCGCATTTGAAGCAGTGTTGCTTCTTGTCACTCCTGCCGAAGTTTGATTTCGGCGTAAACTGCTGTGTAGCTCGTTTTTCGGGCTTAACATTGGTACGGGCGATTTTTTCGAAAATGTCATATTTATCTTTCAGCTCCTTCAGTGACTTGCAGCCGTACAACGTGTATTTGTAGTCACTCTTCAGGTTCAATCCATTAACAATGTGCTTGATAACTGACTCCATATCAATAATCCCACGGGCAGCGATCCGTTTCATTTGCAAAGTGTACTCATGAAAACTTTCATCATCGGACTTCGTACGTAGAGATAATTGGTTGTGAATTTCGGCACTGCATGGCTGATCGCAATCAAATTCCTCCAGGATTTGCTGGCGAAGTTGTTCATATTCGTAGACAGCCGTAGACTCAAGAAATAGGGCGGCAGTACCGGTCATTTTCGCTCGGGCTTGAACGTACTTCTGTTTATTGTTCAATCCATATGCATCGGCGTTGAGTTCAAAGTTTTGAAACCACTGTTGTACAGACATTCCTTCCCCGCAGAATTCTGGAATGATTTTGGCAAAGTTCTCCACCACCAGCTTGGTGTCATTTTTTTTGTCTATTTCGTCTGCTTGCACTTTCAGAGAAAATAGTTGGACCAGCTTCTGAAGAGTCGCGGTATTCTCAACTAGCATTGCTTCATTTATTCCGGCCTGGTTTCCATCATGTTGGTGCTCAATTGCCTTTAATTCGTTTACCCTTTCACCTGGGTGCGACATCGAGGCTAATTGGTCATCTTCGTCCGCCATAATGATGCGATTTCGTAATACTCTTATTGGAAGCGTACTCTCTCTTATTGGAAGCTTGCTCGCGATTTTTCCTCTTCGTTTTTCGCTTGCTGTCTCGTTTTTTCCGATTGCTGTCCTCGTTTCTATTCTCGTTTCGTTTGCCTCCAGAATCTCGCGTCTGCTTGCTGTCGTTTTTTTCGTTTCGTTTGGCGCCAGAATTTCGCGTCTGCTTGCTGTCGACTTTTTCGTTTCGTTTGGCGCCGAAGTTTCGCGTCTGCTTGCTATCTCTTTTCTTTCGCTTGATGTTTTCGTCTTGTTTATCTCGTTTGGCGCTCGAGCATTGCGTCTTCTTACGAAATTGGAATTTGTTTTTTCCTCCGAGTGGACTCGCTCTTTCGTTCTTTCTGCTGTTGAATACTTTCTCTGTCTCACTCTTTCCACTGACAGCTTTCCAATCATGTATTTCCAAAGTCCGCGATCGGTTGAGCCCCCAAATGTAAGATGGAGTCCTCAATTGAGTCCCCAAATGTATTATATTATAGTTTATTAATATTATTATAAATCGTGGACGGGCGAATAATGATTACAAATATGCAACTTAAATCTCGGGTTCTGTATACTGCTGATTTATCGGCTTCTTACTGCTGCTTACGACTGCTGACTGCTGATACTTCTGACTGCTGAACACCGACTGCCGACCGCTGAACCTCGACTGCTGACTGCTGAATATCGACTGCTGACTGCTGAATATCGACTGCTGACTTTACACGACACCTCACGACTGCTGCTGCGTTGCCAATCTGCATAAGGGAGTTGCCACCACGCTGCAACTACCTTATCCCATCTCACATAAAGTATATACATTATTGATCAGCCATGTCCGCCTGTCCGTCCGTCTGTGCGTATGCGTTTTACTCAGCCATCTTAAGAGCTATCGGGATGAAATTTTTGGGTACTTTGTTATCACTCAGGAAAAATAAAGTATGAAAATTTTCAGGATCGGATCACTATATCATATAGCTCTAGAACAAACATTTTTTAAAAAATTGGAATATCCCCATGAAATTTATCAATATGATAAATTTGGCAATAAAGATAAGATACATAAGATCCCAAAATTTAAATCTGATCGGATAAATAGAATACAACTTACAGTCCAATGCCTACTACGCGTAGTAGCTACGTCATCAAATCAACATAGCACATGCATACACACACATACGCAAAGCTGTATGTGTACACGTGCGGTGCTTTGCTTAGGGAAGAAGAAAAAATTATAGTAACCAGAGGGCCGGGGCTAACTTCGACCGCGTCAAAGTTTGTATACCCTTGCAAGTTTTTTTTAGTAACTCCTTTATCTTAACTACCTGTTTTATTTAAAAAGGGTAATGTTTGCGAAAGAACGGCCTTCAATCTTAGCATAGGAAATAACGAACTTTTTGATGAAAGTCAGTGTTTACCGCCAATCGTTCCTATGGGAGCTATATAATATATTTAGCCGATCTTTACCAAATTCGGCATAGTCATTAGCAGATATATTAGACTATCAAATGTTTAATTTGAAAGCAATTGCGTTAAAAGTAACGAAGTTATTGACAAAAGTCACAAAAGTCACCGATCGTTCCTATGGGAGCTATATGATATAGTCACCCGATCTTGATCAAATTTGGTACAGTCGTGACTTAGTCGTTTGTATGGGAGCTACATGATATAGACGGATGGACGGACATGGCTATTTGAACTCGTCTCTTCGTGCTGATCCAGAATATATGTACTTTATATAGTCGGAGATGCTTCCTTCTATGAGTTGCACACTTCTAACCAAAATTAATATACCCTTTTTGCAAGGGTATAAAAAGAGTAATAATTTGAATGTTTTGTTTGTGTAATGATGAATTGAGATGCAGGGAAAGAAATTATAAAATGTAAAAAAATTATTGCCAAGGACTGCAAGGGTATTTAAACTTCAGCATTGCATAACATAGCACAGGCCGACATTTTTGAGGTCATGAAAAAGTGTTTTAAGTTAAATAGGTGCCCTATAGTAATTGAGGGGTGCTGAGTACTTAGTTTTTGTCCATCACGTCAGGTTTTCGAGAAAAGAGTGTTGAAATTATTCAAATTGACCGCATTTGCAGTATTTTATTGTATAATATAAACATGATATTATGCTAAGAACCTATTTATTTTAACCTATTAATATATTAAGTATTATTTAATAGCAATTACAAAATATCAAAGCGGTACTTCTTTGTTATAAAGCATAATATCTTACACTTTGGATATGGTTCTATATTAATTTAATTTTGAACCAAAATGTATGCTATAGAGATTCCAAGAATTGTCTTCTTTTTAATTTTAAAGAATTATGGAACTCTTATAGATCTTACTAATTGTTTATTAGTAATGTTTGCAAACAAGAGCTATTTTTCATACACAGGATATTCCGAAATCTGATAAAAAAGTTAAAAATTTTTGTTTTGTTTGTTTCCGATCCCAGATCCCCTGATTTCACAGAATCTGGACGTGATGGAGAAAACCCAAGTATGCAGTGAGAATCAGCGTACCCGAATTAGTTAAGAACACCTCTCAAGTTAACGTCAGCAAAAATCATGTCGGCCTGTGTAGTTAACTGGTTATGGAACTGTGGAGGAAAATTTGAAGTTGCGTTAGAATTGCTTTTTCTCTATATTTTGGATTTAATTAAATTTTGAAAGTTACTCGTATTCCAAGTTTTTTATATTGACCATGTAAGGAAGCTCTGGCTGGGGTACAATTCTCAGTCCCAGAGTCCAGTCTACAGAACATTTATTTGATCTGGAGACCTTGATAAGTATTAGGATTGGTGACAGTGACCACATGAAGGGGGAAAAGGGAAGGGAAAGGAGTAGGAGGGGAGTCCAAGAGGAGTAGCAACGACTGATCTCGTCTGCCAAGCGAAGCCCGCTTAGCCAAGATCCGTTGCCTCTTGGACGGAAAAGGGAAGCGGGAAAGGGAATGTTAGCGTGGTTATGGGAAAGGGATGGTGAAGAGGAACTGCAACGACTGATCTCGTCTGCCAAGCGAAGCCCGCTTGGCCAAGATCCGTTGCCTCCTCACCTTGAGTGACTGAGCCTAGATACCAGCGACTGACTTCGTCTGCAGGAGAATAACTCATCCTGCCGAAGTCCGCTGGTCCTTCGGCTCCACTCAAATGGTTAAAAGGCCAAGGAGAAGGGAAGGGAAAGGGTATACATAGATTCAGTGTCGAATTAATAAATTATTAATCCTAAACATATTTTCGAAATCTGGGTCCCTACCGCACTCAAGCAAAAATAAAGGGGAACTTTGGTTATGGGCTCACCTTCTAATCCTGAAGGATCTCTTTAGGGTACTCTGTCTTTTGTTTTCTGCTACACTTGGTTACACTTGTTGATTTTTTACTGAGACTTCTCTTGTTTGTTTCACTGGACAACTAATCACTCTCGTGGTTACTGGTGAAGTGATTTTCTCCTAATTCTCACTTGCTGTCGAAACCCACCCTTGCTCTGCCTACTTATGTCCTAACGGTGAAAAATTTCGATGCGTCTTGTGCTTTGGCACGCGTCACGATCGCCGTCTCTCTCTCTCACTTTCAATTTTCTCATGGGCTCTTTGGCGTCGGCATGCAGCGCAGTGTCCGCTGTCGGGAAGTTGTTCTCTCCGCAACGCGTCGACGCTGCAGCCGCATCAAGACGGTAGCTAGAAAGAGAGGTGCAGAGGTGCTATTAGAAAAAAAGAACTACAGTTAGTTTTCATGTTGAGGTATTTAATGTGCTCTCCATGGGCGTATGAAAAATAGAAGTAACAATAAAGAGGGGCCCCATATGGGCGTAGTTTAAACTGCAATGAAAATGTGACTCGTCACACGGTGTCCTTATTTCGAACGGACGAAACGGATCGTGACTCGCCCATGTAACTTGATCTCGATGCGGAACATATGATCTTCCGCCCACATGAGGAAGCGGTGGTTTCGGCGGGGTCCATCGTGACGGATTACCTCCACCCGATCTCGGATCTCAGCGGGTACTCGACTATCCGGGGTGTCAACAATCCATTATGGTGGTGTGAGGACCCAGTTAGAAGCTGCGGGGGTGGCCTCCGACACATAGGTTGCCGTAGATCGGCGCAAAGGGCCCCGAGGCGTTAGCCCAAGGCTGGCGTGAGTTGATGTATCAGCGGTGTCGTTTGCTGGGGCGAGCGCTGGTCGAGGGCGGGGCCCAGAGAGATCTAGAGGCATCTCCTCATTGTCAGGTGGACACTCACGGGCCCTGACGGTTGTCAAGCGAAAGCCAGTGTTCGCTGGGGGACTTATCGGCTCATACACGGGCCGCGGAGTGGTGTCCGGTGTGAGCGGAACTGGGTCTGCACGGGCTTTGGTGGACTCATGAACGGGTCGCGGAGGGGTGTCCGATACACGGTGAGACGGTGATTTGGACTTGGATTCCTGTTCATCGGCGGCAGGGACTCTGTAGTCCTCCATCGGGACGGCGAGTACTTCACCAGGGTCCGGACCCAGGGCCGGTCTGGGTAAGGCAGGACGAAAATCTCCTCGCGGAAAACGCGCTCTGCCGGCCAGACGAGGAGCTCCGTTTGGGGAGCGGGGGTGTAGCCATATCTTGCCGATATTGTGCGAGGGCCATGTCCGGTGGGCATACAGGTACTGGAGCTGACCCAAAGAGCGCGGTTGCAGCTGAGATGACTGTCTCTTCTGGGCAGGTTTGCCTCACCGGACCAGTAGATATCCTCGGATCCTCCAAACAAACAGGGCCGGCCGACTCCGAGGGTCCGATGTTTTGTGCTGAGGGGGGGAGTTCGACCACCGACAATATTACCGAGCGCTCCGGTCGAGTCGAGTCTACAGCTTGTTGAGCCTCGTGGGGTGATTTCTCGTAGCTCGCCTGATCCTTGCTCCCTGACGGTCTCTCGGTCGGGATGTCGGTCGGGGCTAACTCCACGCGGCAGAGCAAGACTGGATCTTCCGGTCGGCTACCGCCTGTGGTGGGGCCGGACGTGACCGGGCCGGGTTCCCTTTCCCACACCGCAACCATTTCTTCGACTTTCCGGGCTATGTCGGCCTCGCGATCGCCGTGGTCTTCCCCTTGATGTGACATACCGCTGTAAAATATAAAGCGTGTTAAAACTACCCTGAACTCTGAATGTACTAACGAGGCCCCATGAGTGCGGTTTACAAAAGTGCTATGATTAAAGCTTAGATACAATGGTTTTAGATAATTTTGCCTAGCATCGGTGCGAAGAGCCCCTTTTTAGAAGGAAGGGGGACGTTGGGCAGGCGCACCCACCAACAAGTAGTCCCCCTTGAAAGATCGTTAATCAGTGGCCTCGTGCGGGCCGTGGGTACGAGGTGTCCCGAGGCCGATGTCTTCAGAAAGACCGAGTTCTGGTGGTTCGCTGTCGTCACTATTGAAGGCCTTTAAGTCAGCCAGACCGGCGGTACGTCGTTCACGCCCCTGGGCTTCTTGTAGTCTAACGACGTTGCTGGAAAGAAACTTGATTATTTTATACGGGCCTTTATACTTAGGCGCCAGTTTGGCATTGAACCCTTCGTTGGCATTAGACAGCACATGTTGCTTGAGCATGACCATGCTCCCGATGTTTGGACGCCAGTCGCGTCGTCTCAGGTCGTAGTATTTCTTTTGATTCTGGGTCGCGTTCAGTTGATTCTCATGTACGAGCTTGAAAATATCTTCCATTCGCCGGATGCGCTCATCAGGGCTAGGGGTTCGTTACCGGCGACATCCGTTACTTGGTCATAAAGAGCGCCGGGCATACGGGGTTCCCGACCTAATATTATGTACGCTGGACTGAATCCGGTGGTGTCGTTGACGCTTGAGTTGATCGCTAGTGTTATTTCTGGAAGCCATTGATCCCAAGTGTTTTGCCCATTCTCCAGGTATTGTGCAATCATGGTCTTGATGGTTCGAGATGCGCGCTCGGTAGGATTCTGCTGTGGAGAATAGGGGGCGGTATGCTAGAGTATAATTCCGGACGTTTTGCAGAAGTTTTTGAAAAGCTTGCTAGTGAACTGGGTACCGTTATCGCTCACGAGGGTGCGAGGATTGCCGAATCGGGCCCAGATCCTCTCACGAAATGCCTTCTCCAAAGCGGCTGACGTGGCCTTACGAAGTGGTACCATGTCGACCCATTTACTATATAAATCCAAGAAAACTAGTAACATCGTATTACCTTGCTTAGAACGCGGCAAAGGCCCGATAAAGTCAGTACACACGGTATCGATTGACTCCGCGACTTGACGGGTGAGCATTTTGCCCGCTGGTTTCATTTGCGCCGGTTTAAACTGCGAGCAGACGAGGCAGCATCTAACGTAACGCGCGACATCTCGGAAGAGGCCAGGCCAAAAGTATATTTGGGTCACTCGCAAAGTGGTTTTCCTGATTCCCAAGTGGCCAGCCGTCACCACATTGTGACATTCCTTTAGTACCTGGTCTCGAAATTCTAGGGGAACGCATAGTTTCCAAGGTGTAGAATCGTGGTCATCGGGGTGGGGGTCTCGTCTGCGATAAATCTGGCGATAGTCTGAGAAATCCGCAGTGTGTTCCGTGACGTGCTGCCGCATCTTTAGCCACCATTTGCACTCCGGTTCTACTAGTTGTGCCCAGTGGAGTACACCCAAAGGTTGACGCGATAAGGCATCGGCAATCACGTTCAGCTTACCTCGTCTATAATGTACCTCGAACTCGTATTGTTGCAACTCCAGCGCCCATCTGGCCACACGCCCCGTGGGATTTTCTATCGAGTTTAGCCATTTGAGAGCCAAATGGTCCGTGATCACGTCGAAGCAATAGCCTTCCAAATAGCAACGATATTTCCTGATGGCCCAGACTATTGCTAGGCATTCTTTCTCAGTAGTCGAGTAGTTTTCTTCCGCCTTCAAGAGACGTCGACTAGCGTAAGCAATGACTCTTCCTGCACCGTCAATACTCTGAGTGAGCATTGCGCCGAGGCCAACATCGCTGGCATCAGTCTGTAAGCAAAACTTTACAGCGAAATCTGGACAAGCTAGGACAGGGGCAGTGGTGAGACGTGTCTTGAGTGCATCGAACGCCTGTTGTTGCTCTACGTTCCAAAACCAACTCAAACCTTTCTTTAACAAACTTGTGAGAGGTTGTACCGTGTCGGAGAAGTTGGGTACGAACCGACGATACCAAGAGGCGATACCGAGACATCGACGTAACTCCTTGACATTGGTTTGTGGCTGAAAGTTACGGATAGCTGCCACCTTTTCAGGGTCGGTATGGATACCATCCTCGCTGACAACATGACTTAGAAATTGGATCCGTTTCTTGAAGAAACGACATTTTCTCGGTTGATCCTTAAATTGGCTTCTCGTAGACGTCGAAAGACTTCATGCAGGTGTGAGAGGATTTCCTCGAGCGTCTTTCCGATTACGATTATATCGTCTAGGTACGCGAAGGCATGTGGTTCTATTTCGGGTCCAATCACACTATCCAAAGCCCTCTGGAACGTGGCGGATGCGGAATGTAGGCCGAAGGGCATGACTTTCCAATGGAATAACCCGCGTCCGGGCACTGTGAAGGCTGTACACTCTCTACTTTTGACCTCTAGGGTATGCGCAAGGCGTATGCGTCACGTACTGACTGAGCGTTCAGTTGTCGAAAGTCTATACACGTGCGAGTATCACCAGTTTTATTACCTACCAACACGATTGGTGCGCTGTGAGGGCTTTTGGATGGTTCAATACGGTCCTCCTTCAGCAGTGCGTCTACGGTTTCATTGATAATTTGTTGTTGGGCCGGATTACGGGGCTAATACCTCTGCTTTATGGGTCGATCGTGCTTCAATACAACGACATGTTGTGCTATTTGGGTAACGCCGTTGAGCCCGTGGAATAGTGATTTCCGCGTCAAGAACCGCTTGAAGTTCCGGCTCTAGTGTCTCCTGTTCCATACTGGATGATTGTTTTGGCTTTAAGTTTCATACTGGATGATTGTTCTGGCTTTAAGTCCTCGTCACGGGTCTCAGCTTCTACTATGGCCAATCGGGCGTCCACCTCGGTTACCGGTTCCTTTTTGCTGCCGGGCTGGCGGAATGGGTTCTTACGGACAGCGTCAGGTGTTGGAGGCGGCAAAACTGAGCCTGCTTGACATACTGGTTTGTTGCTATGCTGAGTCAGAGGTATCCTTGGGCGTTGCGGACGTTTCTGCAGGATCCAGTTGATTTATATGAGCATCAGGCTGCGTGTGGTCATCTGCCACTAGTGATGGCTGAATTGTAGAATTGACGGGGCTGTGGGGATTATCGAAAGGGGGCAACTGTAACAGATAACCTCCACAACGTATAGAAGTTCCTATGTTCCGGAGGAAATCCACTCCCAGAATAAGAGGATCCATCATCGATGGCATTGCTAACAATGTCATGTGTACGGTCTGTGCCCCGAGGCTGAGAGAAGAACTAACTGCCCTAAGATGCCCGAGTTTTATCGGCAAGGTTAATATTAATATGAATGTCTCGCAGTAGGAACGGAGCAAAGTGCTGAATAGCCAGTTCCTCGTTTATGAAACTCTTGTTCGCGCCTGAATCCAAGGTAGCTACAATTGGTTTTCTATTGACGAAGACATGGAGTTGGATGCGGTCTTTCTTTAGGAGGAGGGGGTTACTGGGCTGAGGTCCTGGTCTGGTCCCTCCGTCTGGCCCAGATTGAGACGGAGGTTTGGCCCGTTTCCCGAACGACGGCAACATTCGATGGTACGTACCCCCCTTCGTCCGCATTGCCAACAGAACAACACACGGGGCTTCGTGCATTCTCGTGCGAAGTGACCAGCTCCCGCACATTTGCGGCAAGCAGTTGACATATAGCAGTCCCATTTAGACTGGAAGGCATATGATCCAAGGGCTTAGTTTGAACGGCGTTGCTCCTTTTCCAAGAATGCGCTGAGTCCTCGCTGCCTTGCTCCAATCGAATTGTCTCATAATTTACCACCAACTAGTTTCTCAAAATAGCGTGGGGGTAGAAAGTTATACATTCCACGATCGAGGCATAGCTCCCAGTAGTACGGCCTACCATAGATTCATGGACTCGATTCCGCTCACTGGGTTCAATGTTGATCTTTGAGCCAGGAATACCGAAAGGTGTCGAAGAACCGGAGCGAGAACCAGAATGCGATTCCGAACGATAGTTAATGTCTTGTGGCACCGGTAGTTGTGAAACAATTCCTTGGGGAGTAGGCGACGGTGCTCTAGACTGCGGTTTTACATCTAATTTCCTGTCCCCGGCGCTAAATTGGGCTACGATTTCGGCAAGTCGAGTCAATACCTCGGGATGATGATCCTCCACTATTCCACCGGTGTCTAATCCGAATTCGTCACAAAGGATTTCCAACTCGGCTTTGCGACGATGATTTATCCAATGAACGCCCATTGCTAGTAGGTTAGTAAAGACTCAGAGTCGTAGTAGAAGTGATAAGCAGCTAAAGGATATCGGGGTTCGCCCAGTAGGCTACGCGATACTGATTAAAGATGGCTACGGTAAACCGATAGGCTATGGTATGGATGTGCAATTTGACCAATGCGTATATATATATGTTTTATTTAATTTTTAATAAATTCTGCAAGGGAGGGGTCAGAAAATATAAAAATGTATATATGTTTGTTCAAAGAAGCGTAAGTAACGGTGACGCGTAAAGGAGAATTATCGCCGCCGGGGAAACTTTCGAGGTGGTTTTTGGTTTAAATATTTTGAACAAAATCTTTGCAATGGTTCAAATACATGTAGGAACCGGTGATCAGGCACCTACAGACAATAAAAGAACCAGAAGCGGTCATCGTTTCTAAAGCCAGTTCGTAGTGCTAAGCCAGCAGAATATAATAAAAAAAGACGGTCACACTGACTTCTAAGTTTGCAACGACAGCGAGCACACGTTTCGGGACAGATATACAGTCCGTTTATTTTGTAAAAGCCATAATATTTAATTGTAACACTAACATCAATGCCAACAACGAAACCGGAATATAAATAGATACCACAAATTGGGGGCTCGGTCCGGGAAGGCAGCTTAAAAGTGAAACAATTAATATTGGCTATTGAATTTCACAAATTCGTTAAAACTTGTAAAATTCTAAGAAGGAGGGAGACAGCAAGTGACGCTGCCTCGAAGAAACGTTCACGTGAGAGGAAGAGAGATAGCTGCAGTAAAAGCGCGGTATCGGCGAGCAACAAGAACAAAAAAATTGGCTTGGCCGAAGAAGGTACCATTGGTATATACCAACAACCAAAAGGCAAGGCAGGAACGGATCGAAGTGCACAATAGAGAGCGCTGGAGAAGGCGCTAGAGAGGATGTGGCTACAACGATTCCGGTTGCAAGATTGATTCAAGGTTGCAAAATCAATACAAGGCTGCCACAACGGAGGCTGTGTAAATTGCTGGAGAAGTGTACAGTAGTTTACCAGTGTTGGTGGTAATATCGTTTCGAGGCTTTGTTAACTGTTGGAGAAGTGTACAGCGGTTATCCAAGGCTGGACGCAACGAAACTTGAAGTCTACAGAAACTAGCGTTGAGTTCTAGGAGTGAACTGCGTTAGTATTGGCGGTGGACAAAATCTGGTGGTGTTGGTGGACAAAATCTGGTGGCGACGGCTTGGACAACGGAGACTAGCGTTGAGTTCTAGGAGTGAGTTCTTGGAGTGAACTGCGTTGGTGGCGACGGTGGACAACAGAAACTAGCGTTGAGTTCTAGGAGTGAACTGCGTTGGTGGTGGCGGTGGACAAAATCTGGTAGCGACGGTGGACAACAGAAACTAGCGTTGAGTTCTAGGAGTGAACTGCGTTGGTGGTGGTGGTGTGACCAAAATCTGGTGGCGGCTGCGTGAGCAAGTTTTGGCAGTGGCAACAACTCGAAGGTTGGCGAGAAACTGCAGTGTTGTTGCTAAGAGAGGATTTCGGATGGAATTTGGCGATAAGACGAATAACATCGATCAATCGAAGACGACGACAAAGCAAAGCGACGTGGGACCAACGAAAGACGGGAAAAGCGTATGTTATTCAGAACTAGCGAAGACTGATAACAATTTTCAAAGCTAGAAAATACTAACATAGTAGTAGAAGAATTGTACGTAATTTTAAGTTTGGCAATTGAGATGGAGCTTGCAGAGATTCTGTCTCTAAGCGTGGTGGCTTTGCGATCGAAATTATCCGAACTAGGGCTCCCTACGACTGGCAGGAAACGGGATTTGCAGAATAGATTACTCACCCATTATGGTTTGCAGGAGGAAGATGAGGAATCAGACGATCAGTCAGTTATAACAGCGACTGGAGGACTAGAGATTGCAGCCGGAAACGTAGTTAGACCCGAGAGATCATGGTTTACTTTGAAAGATGTTGAGGACAGCGTGTCACAGTATTCTGGTTCAGATGTTCCTAACATTGCTCAATGGATTGAAGAACTGGAAGAATGTGCTGCCACGGTACAGTGGAATGAATTACAGTTATTTGTGTATGGAAAACAGTTATTGTGTGGGGCGGCAAAATCTTTAATAAGGAGTCAGAGAAATATTAAAAACTGGAGCTCCTTGAAAACAGCTCTTCGTGCTGAGTTTAGTGTAAGAATATCTTCAGCAGCAGCCAATAAGAAGTTGAATCAGCGCCAACAGAAGAAAGGCGAAACTCTAAATGAATATTTATATGCATTGATGAAAATTGCGAAGCCGGTAGACGTAGATGAGGAGAGTCTGATAGAGTACTTCGTTAAAGGTATTCCGGATACAAAAACTAACAAAATGATGTTATTCCAAGCTCGCAATATTTCAAAGTTAAAGTTTCAAATCGAAGTTTATAAAAAGGGACGTGATTCACAGATGTGAAAGTAAGGCATATGGTTCAAGTGAAGCACAGGCAGTACAGGCTCGAGAGAGACAATGTTTTGGTTGCGGAGAGGCGACTCATTTAAGAAAAGATTGTCCTAGATTCGATCGAAAGTGTTTCAAATGCTGTCAGCCAGGTCATCGTGCAGCCAGTGTAGCATCGAAACACAGATTAAACGAGAGAAGCAAGCAAATGTTATTCAACATGACAAAGTTGAAGTTAGCTCGAGTACGTTCACCCCGTCTGGGTTAGAACTAAAGAAGGTTATCTACGAGAATATTGAATTTAAAGGGCTCATAGATACAGGAGCAGATATGTGCTTGATTCGTCGAAGTGTTTTTTGGAAGCTAGGAGTTAAACAACTAACAGGTTCTGGAAAGTGTTTGGTAGGAATAGGAGATGCGAAAATTTTAACGTTTGGTAGTTTCTCTTTAATGGTGATCATCGACAAAATTAAAATAGTAGTTGAGTTTCATCTAGTTCCCGATGAGGACATGGGGTTTGACGCTATTTTGGGAAGAACGATTCTTGATAGTGTTGACATGAAGGTAACAAAAAATGGCACTCATTTTTTGATTAGCAATGAGCAAAAGGTAGTAGAAGAAAATACTGAATCTGTGGAGGATTGGATGAAGCAATTTGAAGATGTCTGCATAGTTTTTGAAGGGAAGGACGAAATCGGTTTAGAGTTGTCTCATTTAAATCAAGAACAGGCTAAAGAGGTCGAAATGATAGTTCAGCGATACAAGCCAAAACGCAATCCTGATGCGAAGACTGAAATGAGAATTATTTTGAAAGATGATATTACCGTATACCAACACCCAAGACGGTTGGCCTACTGCGATCAGCAGATTGTAGACAATCAGATACAAGAATGGCTTGAGGAGGGAATTATTCGAGATAGTACATCGATGTATGCATCCCCTATAGTATTGGTAGCAAAGTCAAACGGAGCTGCAAGGTTGTGCTGCGATTATAGAAAATTGAATGAAAAGATAATTCGCGATAATTTTCCGATAGTTTTGATGGACAGTGTAATTGATCAATTGCAAGGAGGAAAAGTTTTTAATACACTGGACTTGAAAAATGGATATTTTCATGTACCAGTAGAAGCAAGTTCTCAGAAAGGACAGTACGAATTCTACTATGTACCGTTTGGTATCTCAAACTCTCCAGCGGTCTTTACGAGATTCATATTTTGAAATAAGGAAATCCTTGAATGTAGGATATAGTTATTCGAGACGGGGTAGCTCCGATTACTGTTTAGAATATCCTTGAGAAAATAGTGGTCCTTGCTGCCGAATTTCCTGATGTCCTTTGCATTAATCTCCGTTGTATCCTTGAAGCTTAGTTCTCCTTGGCGATGAATGTCCTTGTCCTATGTCCTTGTTGATCCTTTCGTTGTTATTCCTTGTATTGGTGAGTAGTCCTATTAATGATCCTTGTCCAGTTGTTATCCTTCCGGATTGAAGCAACTTTTTCCCTCGATGTTTTCTTGTCGAGTTCCAAACACTGACTGCCCTTGCCAGTGCATATGCTTGGTTTTAAATGGTCGCTTGTGTTTTCTCTTCTGTCTCTTTCACTCTGCTGCTGCTGCTGCTGATACTACTGTTACTTCTGCTTCAGCTTCAGCTTCTTTGGGTGAGAATAGTGGATTTTTAGGTTACCCATGACCAGGTCCCGTTCAACTCATAATGCGGTAGGTTACAACCTCACTAATGGCTCTCTGAGAGGCACCTAAACTCGTTCTAACTGCTTCTAGTAACTTTAGCTCTTTTTCTCCTCTGTTGTAAGAAAACTTTTAATAAAACTAATTTCCATATGCGACTCTGTCGATGGCTCCGTTGATGACTCTATTAAAAATTAAATAAAACATATATATATACGCATTGGTCAAATTGCACATCCATACCATAGCCTATCGGTTTACCGTAGCCATCTTTAATCAGTATCGCGTAGCCTACTAGGCGAACCCCGATATCCTTTAGCTGCTTATCACTTCCACTACGACTCTGAGTCTTTACTAACCTACTAGCAATGGGCGTTCATGGGATAAATCATCGTCGCAAAACCGAGTTGGAAGTCCTTTGTGACGAATTCGGATTAGACACCGGTGGAATAGTGGAAGACCTTAGAAATCGGTTCCGCGAGTTCGCCTCAAGGGAGGATCATCATCCTGAGGTATTGAGTCGACTCGCAGAAATCGAAGCCCAATTTAGTGCCGGGGACAAGAAATTACATGTAAAACCACCGTCTAGAGCACCGTCGCCTACTCCCGAAGGAATTGTTTCTCAACTACCGGTGCCACAAGACACTAACTATAGTTCTGAATCGCATTCTGGTTCTCGTTCCGGTCCCCCGACACCTTTCGGCATGCCTGGTTCAAAGATTAACATCGAGCCCAGTGAGCGGAATCGAGTCCATGAATCTATGGTAGGCCGTACTACTGGGAGCTATGCCTCGATCGTGGAACGTATAACTAAATGGGGAATTGCCTTTAGCGGATCTACCGACCCTATCTATTTCATAGAGCAAATAGAGGCTCGAGCCGCGACTTACCGTTTGAGTTTGGAGACACTGCCTCCGATGATAGCCATCCTATTGACAGGACGGGCCGAAAGCTGGTGGCAAATCAGCGCGTATCCGGAGATGACATGGGTCGACTTCAAGTCCGAATTCTTAGAGTTCTTTCTACCCCCACGCTATTTTGAGAAACTAGAGGATAGCATACGCGCTCGAAAGCAACGCTATCAGGAACCATACAAGGAGTATCGATTGATGATGAAGAGAGTTCATTACTCGACGTTACAGGAACTCGACAGGATCTACGAAAATCTTTTACCAGACTACAAGCTGTATACCCGACGAAATGATTTCCAAACGTTACCCGGCTTAACCAAGTTGGTGGTAAATTATGAGACAATTCGATTGGAGCAAGGCAGCGAGGACTCAGCGCATTCTTGGAAAAGGAGCAACGCCGTTCAAAATAAGCCCTTGGATCATATGCCTTCCAGTCTAAACAGGACTGCTATATGTCAACTCTCCGAAGCACTCGTGGATACCAGTACAGCTTGCCGCAAATGTGCGGGAGCTGGTCACTTCGCACGAGAATGCACGAAGTCCCGTGTGTTGTTCTGTTGGCAATGCGGACGAAGGGGGGTACGTACCATCGAATGTTGCCGTCGTTCGGGAATCGGGCCAAACCTCCGTCTCAATCTGGGCCAGACGGAGGGACCAGACCGTACGTATGAAATTGTTAGCAATGCCATCGATGATGGATCCTCTTATTCTGGGAGTGGATTTCCTCCGGAACATAGGAACTTCTATACGTTGTGGAGGTTATCTGTTACAGTTGCCCCCTTTTGATAATCCCCACAGCCCCGTCAATTCTACAATTCAGCCATCACTAGTGGCAGATGACCACACGCAGCCTGATGCTCATATAAATCAACTGGATCCTGCAGAAACGTCCGCTACGCCCAAGGATACCTCTGACTCTCAGCATAGCAACAAACCAGTATGTCAAGCAGGCTCAGTTTTGCCGCCTCCAACACCTGACGCTGTCCGTAAAAACCCATTCCGCCAGCCTGGCAGCAAAAAGGAACCGGTAACCGAGGTGGACGCCCGATTGGCCTCAGTAGAAGCTGAGACCCGTGACGAGGACTTAAAGCCAGAACAATCATCCAGAATGGAGCAGGAGACACTAGAGCCGGAACTTCAAGCGGTTCTTGACGCAAAAATCACTAAGATCGACGGGCTCAACGGCGTTACCCAAATAGCACAACATGTCATTGTATTGAAGCACGATCGACCCATGAAGCGGAGATATTATCCCCGTAATCCGGCCCAACAACAAATTATCAATGAAACCGTAGACGCACTGCTGAAGGAGGACCGTATTGAACCATTCACGTATTGATACTCGCACGTGTATAGACTTTCGACAACTGAACGCTCAGTCAGTACGTGACGCATACCCCTTGCCTCATATACACCATATCCTAAAGAAATTGAGGAACGCGAAGTACATTTCTACTCTAGATTTAAAGAGCGGATATTGACAAATACCCTTTGAGGTCAAAAGTAGAGAGTGTACAGCCTTCACAGTGCCCGGACGCGGGTTATTCCATTGGAAAGTCATGCCCTTCGGCCTACATTCCGCATCCGCCACGTTCCAGAGGGCTTTGGATAGTGTGATTGGACCCGAAATAGAACCACATGCCTTCGCGTACCTAGACGATATAATCGTAATCGGAAAGACGCTCGAGGAAATCCTCTCACACCTGCATGAAGTCTTTCGACGTCTACGAGAAGCCAATTTAAGGATCAACCGAGAAAATGTCGTTTCTTCAAGAAACGGATCCAATTTCTAGGTCATGTTGTCAGCGAGGATGGTATCCATACCGACCATGAAAAGGTGGCAGCTATCCGTAACTTTCAGCCACAAATCAATGTCAAGGAGTTACGTCGATGTCTCGGTATCGCCTCTTGGTATCGTCGGTTCGTACCCAACTTCTCCGACACGGTACAACCTCTCACAAGTTTGTTAAAGAAAGGTTTGAGTTGGTTTGTTGGAACGTAGAGCAACAACAGGCGTTCGATGCACTCAAGACACGTCTCACCACTGCCCCTGTCCTAGCTTGTCCAGATTTCGCTGTAAAGTTTTGCTTACAGACTGATGCCAGCGATGTTGGCCTCGGCGCAATGCTCACTCAGAGTATTGACGGTGCAGAAAGAGTCATTGCTTACGCTAGTCGACGTCTCTTGAAGGCGGAAGAAAACTACTCGACTACTGAGAAAGAATGCCTAGCAATAGTCTGGGCCATCAGGAAATATCGTTGCTATTTGGAAGGCTATTGCTTCGACGTGATCACGGACCATTTGGCTCTCAAATGGCTAAACTCGATAGAAAATCCCACGGGGCGTGTGACCAGATGGGCGCTGGAGTTGCAACAATACGAGTTCGAGGTACATTATAGACGAGGTAAGCTGAACGTGATTGCCGATGCCTTCTCGCGTCAACCTTTGGGTGTACTCCACTGGGCACAACTAGTAGAACCGGAGTGCAAATGGTGGCTAAAGATGCGGCAGCACGTCACGGAACACCCTGCGGATTTCTCAGACTATATATTCGAAAACGGCCAGATTTATCGCAGACGAGACCCCCACCCCGATGACCACGATTCTACACCTTGGAAACTATGGGTTCCCATAGAATTTCGATACCAGGTACTAAAGGAATGTCACAATGTGGTGACGGCTGGCCACTTGGGAATCAGGAAAACCACTTTGCGAGTGACCCGAAGATACTTTTGGCCTGGCCTCTTCCGAGATGTCGCGCGTTACGTTAGATGCTGCCCCGTCTGCTCGCAGTTTAAACCGGCGCAAATGAAACCAGCGGGCAAAATGCTCACCCGTCAAGTCGCGGAGTCATTCGATACCGTGTGTACTGACTTTATCGGGCCTTTGCCGCGTTCTAAGCAAGGTAATACGATGTTACTAGTTTTCTTGGATTTATATAGTAAATGGGTCGACATGGTACCACTTCGTAAGGCCACGTCAGCCGCTTTGGAGAAGGCATTTCGTGAGAGGATCTGGGCCCGATTCGGCAATCCTCGCACCCTCGTGAGCGATAACGGTACCCAGTTCACTAGCAAGCTTTTCAAAAACTTCTGCAAAACGTCCGGAATTATACTCTAGCATACCGCCCCCTATTCTCCACAGCAGAATCCTACCGAGCGCGCATCTCGAACCATCAAGACCATGATTGCACAATACCTGGAGAATGGGCAAAACACTTGGGATCAATGGCTTCCAGAAATAACACTAGCGATCAACTCAAGCGTCAACGACACCACCGGATTCAGTCCAGCGTACATAATATTAGGTCGGGAACCCCGTATGCCCGGCGCTCTTTATGACCAAGTAACGGATGTCGCCGGTAACGAACCCCCTAGCCCTGATGAGCGCATCCGGCGAATGGAAGATATTTTCAAGCTCGTACATGAGAATCAACTGAACGCGACCCAGAATCAAAAGAAATACTACGACCTGAGACGACGCGACTGGCGTCCAAACATCGGGAGCATGGTCATGCTCAAGCAACATGTGCTGTCTAATGCCAACGAAGGGTTCAATGCCAAACTGGCGCCTAAGTATAAAGGCCCGTATAAAATAATCAAGTTTCTTTCCAGCAACGTCGTTAGACTACAAGAAGCCCAGGGGCGTGAACGACGTACCGCCGGTCTAGCTGACTTAAAGGCCTTCAATAGTGACGACAGCGAACCACCAGAACTCGGTCTTTCTGAAGACATCGGCCTCGGGACACCTCGTACCCACGGCCCGCACGAGGCCACTGATTAACGATCTTTCAAGGGGGACTACTTGTTGGTGGGTGCGCCTGCCCAACGTCCCCCTCCTTCTAAAGAGGGGCTCTTCGCACCGATGCTAGGCAAAATTATCTAAAACCATTGTATCTAAGCTTTAATCATAGCACTTTTGTAAACCGCACTCATGGGGCCTCGTTAGTACATTCAGAGTTCAGGGTAGTTTTAACACGCTTTATATTTTACAGCGGTATGTCACAGCAAGGGGAAGACCACGGCGATCGCGAGGCCGACATAGCCCGGATAGTCGAAGAAATGATTGCGGTGTGGGAAAGGGAACCCGGCCCGGTCACGTCCGGCCCCACCACAGGCGGTAGCCGACCGGAAGATCCAGTCTTGCTCTGCCGCGTGGAGTTAGCCCCGACCGACATCCCGACCGAGAGACCGTCAGGGAGTAAGGATCAGGCGAGCTACGAGAAATCACCCCACGAGGCTCAACAAGCTGTAGACTCGACTCGACCGGAGCGCTCGGTAATATTGTCGGTGGTCGAACTCCCCCCCTCGGCACAAAACATCGGACCCTCTGAGTCGGCCGGCCCTGTTTGTTTGGAGGATCCGAGGATATCTACTGGTCCGGTGAGGCAAACCTGCCCAGAAGAGACAGTCATCTCAGCTGCAACCGCGCTCTTTGGGTCAGCTCCAGTGCCTGTATGCCCACCGGGCATGGCCCTCGCACAATATCGGCAAGATATGGCTACACCCCCGCTCCACAAACGGAGCTCCTCGTCTGGCCGGCAGAGCGCGTTTTCCGCGTGGAGATGTTCGTCCTGCCTTACCCTGGGCCGGACCCTGGTGAAGTACTCGCCGTGCCGATGGAGGACTACAGAGTCCCTGCCGCCGATGACCAGGGATCCAAGTCCAAATCTTCGTCTCACCGTGTATCGGACACCCCTCCGCGACCCGTTCATGAGTCCACCAAAGCCCGTGCAGACCCAGTTCCGCTCACACCGGACACCACTCCGCGGCCCGTGTATGAGCCGATAAGTCCCCCAGCGAACACTGGCGTTCGCTTGACAACCGTCAGGGCCCGTGAGTGTCCACCTGACAATGAGGAGATGCCTCTAGATCTCTCTGGGCCCCGCCCTCGACCAGCGCTCGCCCCAGCAAACGACACCGCTGATACATCAACTCACGCCAGCCTTGGGCTAACGCCTCGGGGCCCTTTGCGCCGATCTACGGCAACCTATGTGTCGGAGGCCACCCCCGCAGCTTCTAACTGGGTCCTCACATCACCATAATGGATTGTCGACACCCCGGATAGTCGAGTACCCGCTGAGATCCGAGATCGGGTGGAGGTAATCCGTCACGATGGACCCCGCCGAAACCACCGCTTCCTCATGTGGGCGGAAGATCATATGTTCCGCATCGAGATCAAGTTACATGGGCGAGTCACGATCCGTTTCGTCCGTTCGAAATAAGGACACCGTGTGACGAGTCACATTTTCATTGCAGTTTAAACTACGCCCATATGGGGCCCCTCTTTATTGTTACTTCTATTTTTCATACGCCCATGGAGAGCACATTAAATACCTCAACATGAAAACTAACTGTAGTTCTTTTTTCTAATAGCACCTCTGCACCTCTCTTTCTAGCTACCGTCTTGATGCGGCTGCAGCGTCGACGCGTTGCGGAGAGAACAACTTCCCGACAGCGGACACTGCGCTGCATGCCGACGCCAAAGAGCCCATGAGAAAATTAAAAGTGAGAGAGAGAGACGGCGATCGTGACGCGTGCCAAAGCACAAGACGCATCGAAATTTTTCACCGTTAGGACATAAGTAGGCAGAGCAAGGGTGGGTTTCGACAGCGAGTGAGAATTAGGAGAAAATCACTTCACCAGTAACCACGAGAGTGATTAGTTGTTTAGTGAAACAAACAAGAGAAGTCTCAGTAAAAAATCAACAAGTGTAACCAAGTGTAGCAGAAAACAAAAGACATAGTACCCTAAACAGGACTGCTATATGTCAACCCATCGAATGTTGCCGTCGTTCGGGAAACGGGCCAAACCTCCGTCTCAATCTGGGCCAGACGGAGGGACCAGACCGTACATATGACATTGTTAGCAATGCCATCGATGATGGATCCTCTTATTCTGGGAGTGGATTTCCTCCGGAACATAGGAACTTCTATACGTTGTGGAGGTTATCTGTTACAGTTGCCCTCTTTCGATAATCCCCACAGCTCCGTCAATTCTACAATTCAGCCATCACTAGTGGCAGATGACCACACGCAGCCTGATGCTCATATAAATCAACTGGATCCTGCAGAAACGTCCGCTACGCCCAAGGATACCTCTGACTCTCAGCATTGCAACAAACCAGTATGTCAAGCAGGCTCAGTTTTGCTGCCTCCAACACCTGACGCTGTCCGTAAAAACCCATTCCGCCAGCCTGGCAGCAAAAAGGAACCGCTAACCGAGGTAGACGCCCGATTGGCCTCAGTAGAAGCTGAGACCCGTAACGAGGACTTAAAGCCAGAACAATCATCCAGAATGGAGCAGGAGACACTAGAGCCGGAACTTCAAGCGGAACCATATCCTAGAGAAATTGAGGAACGCGAAGTACATTTCTACTCTAGATTTAAAGAGCGGATATTGGCAAATACCCTTAGAGGTCAAAAGTAGAGAGTGTACAGCCTTCATAGTGCCCGGACGCGGGTTATTCCATTGGAAAGTCATGCCCTTCGGCCTACATTCCGCATCCGCCACGTTCCAGAGGGCTTTGGATAGTGTGATTGGACCCGAAATGGAACCACATGCCTTCGCGTACCTAGACGATATTATCATAATTGGAAAGACGCTCGAGGAAATCCTCTCACACCTGCTTGAAGTCTTTCGACGTCTACGAGAAGCCAATTTAAGGATCAACCGAGAAAATGTCGTTTCTTCAAAAAACGGATCCAATTTCTAGGTCATGTTGTCAGCGAGGATGGTATCCCTCTCTCACAAGTATGTTAAGGAAAGGTTTGAGTTGGTTTTGGAACGTAGAGCAACAACTGCCCCTGTACTAGCTTGTCCAGATTTCGCTGTAAAGTTTTGCTTACAGACTGATGCCAGCGATGTTGGCCTCGGCGCAATGCTCACTCAGAGTATTGACGGTGCAGAAAGAGTCATTGCTTACGCTAGTCGACGTCTCTTGAAGGCGGAAGAAAACTACTCGACTACTGAGAAAGAATGCCTAGCAATAGTCTGGGCCATCAGGAAATATCGTTGCTATTTGGAAGGCTATTGCTTCGACGTGATCACGGACCATTTGGCTCTCAAATGTCTAAACTCGATAGAAAATCCCACGGGGCGTGTGGCCAGATGGGCGCTGGAGTTGCAACAATACGAGTTCGAGGTACATTACAGACGAGGTAAGCTGAACGTGATTGCCGATGCCTTATCGCGTCAACCTTTGGGTGTACTCCACTGGGCACAACTACTAGAACCGGAGTGCAAATGGTGGCTAAAGATGCGGCAGCACGTCACGGAACACCCTGCGGATTTCTCAGACTATATATTCGAAAACGGCCAGATTTATCGCAGACGAGACCCCCACCCCGATGACCACGATTCTACACCTTGGAAACTATGCGTTCCCCTAGAATTTCGAGACCAGGTACTAAAGGAATGTCACAATGTGGTGACGGCTGGCCACTTGGGAATCAGGAAAACCACTTTGCGAGTGACCCGAAGATACTTTTGGCCAGGCCTCTTCCGAGATGTCGCGCGTTACGTTAGATGCTGCCTCGTCTGCTCGCAGTTTAAACCGGCGCAAATGAAACCAGCGGGCAAAATGCTCACCCGTCAAGTCGCGGAGTCATTCGATACCGTGTGTACTGACTTTATCGGGCCTTTGCCGCGTTCTAAGCAAGGTAATACGATGTTACTAGTTTTCTTGGATTTATATAGTAAATGGGTCGAGATGGTACCACGCGCGCATCTCGAACCATCAAGACCATGATTGCACAATACCTGGAGAACACTTGGGATCAATGGCTTCCAGAAATAACACTAGCGATCAACTCAAGCGTCAACGACACCACCGGATTCAGTCCAGCGTACATAATATTAGGTCGGGAACCCCGTATGCCCGGCGCTCTTTATGACCAAGTAACGGATGTCGCCGGTAACGAACCCCCTAGCCCTGATGAGCGCATCCGACGAATGGAAGATATTTTCAAGCTCGTACATGAGAATCAACTGAACGCGACCCAGAATCAAAAGAAATACTACGACCTGAGACGACGCGACTGGCGTCCAAACATCGGGAGCATGGTCATGCTCAAGCAACATGTGCTGTCTAATGCCAACGAAGGGTTCAATGCCAAACTGGCGCCTAAGTATAAAGGCCCGTATAAAATAATCAAGTTTCTTTCCAGCAACGTCGTTAGACTACAAGAAGCCCAGGGGCGTGAACGACGTACCGCCGGTCTGGCTGACTTAAAGGCCTTCAATAGTGACGACAGCGAACCACCAGAACTCGGTCTTTCTGAAGACATCGGCCTCGGGACACCTCGTACCCACGGCCCGCACGAGGCCACTGATTAACGATCTTTCAAGGGGGACTACTTGTTGGTGGGTGCGCCTGCCCAACGTCCCCCCTCCTTCTAAAGAGGGGCTCTTCGCACCGATGCTAGGCAAAATTATCTAAAACCATTGTATCTAAGCTTTAATCATAGCACTTTTGTAAACCGCACTCATGGGGCCTCGTTAGTACATTCAGAGTTCAGGGTAGTTTTAACACGCTTTATATTTTACAGCGGTATGTCACAGCAAGGGGAAGACCACGGCGATCGCGAGGCCGACATAGCCCGGATAGTCGAAGAAATGATTGCGGTGTGGGAAAGGGAACCCGGCCCGGGAACAATACACGCATTGGCAACAGTTGTTGGAATAGCTAAAAAAGCAATTGAAGGACAGCGATGGAAAAACGGTGGTAAAAAATACTGCCTAGTAACCACACTTGATGTGAAAAACGCCTTCAACACAGCTAACTGGACTCCAGCATTATCGAGGCTCTAAGTATGTTTCACGTGCCTATCCCGCTCATTGCCTTAATAAAGGATGATTTCCGTAATCACAAGCTACGATATAGCACAAGTAGTGACGATCGATTTCATGAAGTACGAGGTGGAGTTCCACAGGGCTCGGTGCTTGGCCCGATCTTGTGGAATGCTATGTATGACGGCATCCTACGAATAAGCCTCCGGACTGACTGCCATATCATCGGTTTTGCAGATGACGTGGCTCTCATGGTGGTGGCAAAGCAGCTCGCAGAAGCAGAAGAAAAGACGGTCACATCGATTACCCTAGCAAAACAGTGGCTTGCGAACGCAGGACTGGAACTTGCAGACCAGAAAACGGAAGCAGTTCTTATCAGCAGCAGAAAAACGGTAGAGCAGGCAAAAATTGTGCTAGACACATGCACAATCCATACAGCTAGAGCAATCCGGTACTTAGGTGTTTTCTTGGATACACGCCTCTGTTTTCGAGAACACATGGGGGACGCGAGTGCAAGAGCGACTGAACTGGAAAGATCCCTGCTCAACACACGAGGCCCGGGACAGTCTCAACGACTATTACTGATGAACGTCGTCAGGTCGACCATGCTCTACGTCGCGCCAGTATGGGCTGACGCGATGCAAACGAAGTCATACAGACGAGGATTAGATGCAACATACCGTCTTGGGGCTCTTCGCGTATGGCGTGGCTTCCGCACAATTTCGGATGACGCGGCTCTTGTAATATCAAGTATGGTCCCAATAGACTTACTTGCTAAAGAAGCGCAAAATATTTTTAGAAGTAGGCAGAGTGCAGAATGGTCACCTTCAGCCAGACGGGTGGCAACTGCAGAAGCCAGGCGATCAAGCCTAGCAGAATGGCAATCACGCTGGGCAGCATCGCAGAAGGGCAGATGGACCTTCAAGCTTATCCGGGAATTACATACATGGGTAAACAGGCGACACGGCGAAGTCACTTTCGAACTGACCCAGCTCCTTAGCGGCCATGGATGTTTCAGGTCATACCTGCTCCGATTTGGACACGAGTCCAGTGCGGAATGCACTATGTGTAGACAAGGCATACAAGAAAGCCCTGAACATGTGATTTTCTACTGCATGAGGTTTACCAACGAGAGGCAAAGGCTACCGGCAGTCTTTGGAGAAGAGCCCACACCTTCCAACCTGGTAAAATTGATGGTCACATCCCAATTGGCGTGGTCGGCGGTGTGCACATATGCTGCATCAACGATGAGCAAACTGCGAGAGCTGAAGAGAGAGCGCAATACTGGAGGGGCATAGGCAGCCCACTACAGACCTGCGAAGCAATACCACAAGGCAGTCCCGCAGGATCCCTGTAGTAAAACAAATTCTTCTTTTCATTTCCTCTTCCTGTCTATATCTTTTGTCATTTTGTATATAATTTTGTTTCCTACCTTAAATATAAATAAATGAATTTAAAAAAAAAATACATATATGTTCATGCTTAATTGTTTGTTTAATTGTTTATACTTGCAACAAAGTGTTACAAGTTGAGCTCATTGTGTTGAATGATTAATTGTATGAATATACTACAGTATGTCGTAAGTTGATGATGTCTATTATTATGTCTATTATTCCTTTTATTGTTTGGTCATTCAAGTTTTCTGAGGTTTCTGGAAAATTGAAATCATTTTTTTTGATAATATTTATTGAAAAGCCTGTATTTATAACGCATTTTAAGGGGATGTTATTGATTTTTAGTTGGATATAGGGGTTTGATTGGACGTACTCGATTGATCTGTTTGGTTCATTGGTTCTGTCTGAGCTGTCTGATCCGAGGCTGAGTATTGAAAATTTTCGGATCACTCCATTCTATTCTGACCACTGTACTTTCTCTTTGCCTTTTAGTAGCTTGATTTACCACGGGGTTTTGATTCTAAGGCTCTGCCCTGATTAAGATTTTGTTGAAATTCTTCTCGAAGCTGTTGATTATTTTGGCGAGTAGGATTTGAATTATTGTATTGGTTGCTTTGCCTATAATAGGTTTGCCCTGAATTATTTTGGTTTGAGCTGTCGTTTGAGTTTCTTGAAGTACTTTGATTGTTAGTTTTGGATTTCTCGGTGGAACTATTTTCATATTGGTCTTCTCTCTGAGCTACTTGCTTTAAATTAGACACTATAGAAATATCAAATTTTGTTAATGCCATGTAAAGTTTGTCAGGTAATCTTTTGATAATAACATCTTTGATTGTGTTATTCATGGCATTTGTGTATAATACGATGTTGGCCGCATCGCCTTCTAATGCTAACTTATTTACTATAATGAATGACTTATGTTCTTAAGGCGTTTGCACCTTATATTCGCTGATGAGGGCGGCCCGCTCCAATTGTTGGCGTGCGATTTGAGTTGTGATGTCCGCTGTGCTACTCCAGTGAGCTGCATCTCCTTAGTGCCGTACATCAAACTATGTTGGCGGACGTCCCTCGTCGGGTAGAGTTGTAAAATATAATCAACTCTCCGTATGAACATGCTAAAGGTCAAAGCGTTACCATCGAAATTCGGCAACTGTCTAAGCATGGTGGGTGCCTGGTTCAGGTGTGCTTCTTCTAGTGACATCTCGGAAAATTTGTCCAACGTTGAAAAAGAAAGAGTTCAAAATCAAAGAAAGTTGTCCTTTTTATTATTTCTTCCAACACTGTATTTAAGACTCCAGGATTCGATGTCACGCTTTTGACTGCACAAAAGGTTCTTTTGCGGATAAAACAAAAAAAATATTTTTCGGGGCTTTGGGCCTTAATTGCTTACAGCTCCTTATTATTTTAATTTTAGCACAAAAAGTCTCGATCAGGGGCCAACCTTAGATTTGATATCTGTAACGGTGGCTTGACACAAGTTTCGCACATTTACTTATTTATTGATACACAAAGGGTCTGGTTTATTATGAAATCTTAGATTCAATATCCGTAACGGTCGCTTATACACAGGTTTTGCACTAAATATATTTCGTTTTATCCTACCGAAAAAGACAATTTGATCTATCGAACTTAAAAGAAACGATTTTTATTTAAAGAATGCGTCTTAAAAACTAACTTATCATTGTTCATACAATTAAGTTTAAAGTTCGGTTAGAAAGCTTTTATTGTTCACAATGCGGGTATAAAGCTTTTTATGTTAGTAGTGGGAGCTTTTGATCGGATGACATCTTGATCTGGAATTTGATTGGCTTATTTATTTCGCCTACTAAGCGTTCTCACTCTTGGAAGATTTTTTGGGGAAAGATTTGTTTATAATGTTTCGTTCTCACGCTGGAAGATTTTTTGGGGACAGATTTGTTTAGTCCCGGTTGCACTAAACATCCGTTTTATAGACTAAAAACGGAGGTGACGTTATGTGGGTGGATGGAGAGGCGGATATATTACTATATAGATATATATATATATATATATATATATATAATATATTTGTATAATATATATACATAATATATCGGGCATAATCATGGCAATCGTCAAGTAGCTAGTGGGCGAGACAGAACGACACGTGTCAAATAAGGCAGAAGCGTTGATTCAAAAAAGCACTCGCAATCGTACTCTCGTACTGTAATACATATACAAGTAAAGGTTGGCGAACGAATTAAACAAGAAGCAACCAATACAAGTTCAAAAAATAAGGGAAGTTGGTGTGACTGTACGAGAGTCGACGACTGGATGGCGAGACGGTGAGCGGTCGGACGACGCAAGAATAGCGTCACTAAGAAATTGTGTGAAAATTCCCCTGAAGACGCGAATAACAAAGTCGCTCGTGCGTTCAACGGAACTTGCGGCGATATTTCGACACAATGTCCCAAAATTATAGCTCGGATTTACAATCGAATTTGCGAAGTTGCGGCGATATGTCGACACAATGTCCCAAAATTATAGCTCGGATTTACAATCGAATTTGCGGCGACATGTCGACCAATTGCTCAAGGGAAAAAATAGCTCGGATTTACCATCAAATTTGCGGCGACATGTCGCCAAAACATTAATGGACATTTCATTCCCAAAAATAAGTGACAATATAATTTTATATAATTGTGTTAATTTTATTTAAATTTATGTTACATTCTTATTTCTATTTTTTTTGTTTATTAAATGTATTTTTGGCACAGGCCAAATCTAGTTCTTAGGGTATTTTTGGGAGGGTCGCCGGGGTGAGAGTTTTGAATTGATTCTGAAAAGATAACAATTTATCAGGCAATGAAGAATGCACGTTCAAATTTATATTGCTTACAGGAAATTGGGATAAGCTTTCAAGCTACATTTTCCGTTCCTCCCGTCTACATTATGGCTTACTATCAGGTCGTCGGCCAAAACTTGGCGAATAGATTTGCCAGGCGCAGCTTGCGAAATGATAAGCGTAATTTTTTTCACCTGCCAAATGGAAAACACATGAAAAGCTTACGAAATGTTTTCGATTGTCCGGCCCGGGATTGAACCTGGTATATGCATTACTCAATCTTGCTGGCAAAACACTTTGTTTTTATTTTGCTTTCACTTTTCATTCTTTTATTTATCCACTTATTCTTCTCTGCTTTTGCTTTTGTTTCTTGCGTTAATCTTTATTTGCATTCCAGTACAAATAATGCTATTAATTTTTATTTATTTATTTATTAAACACTAACAACATATATAACATAGTGTTGTATTTCAAAGCAAAAAAAAAAAAAACACTTTTTGCCAGCTATTCCAAATTTTATTGTGCTTTATCTAAATAATATTAAATTGCACTTAAGATTAATTTGTTAAATCACTATCACTCTTGCTCTTACGAAAATCTTTCGCAAATGCACAGAGAAACGCAAAGTGCATAGCGACGCGCAAACAAAAGGAAATAAAAAACAACAACACTAACAAACGAAAATTAGGAAGTGGCGCGAGCCCAAAAGGTAAACAAAAACAACAATGCATAGTTTCATCTTCGCTTTGTGAAATTTTGCTTTCCATCTTCCGCTATTTCGCTTGCCGAAAACAAAGAATGTAATTAAGCCTAGCCGACTATATGATATACAATAAGAATATTAAACGTACCGGATTCATTAATTGCATAATCAGTGTACATATGTATAAATAAAATATAAATTATATTTATATAATTGTTGTATATAAAGATTTAATCCGGCATAAATTTTATTTTTACTCATAATTAATTAGGGTATACAATAATCATCTAGCATAAAATCTTCTTTGCACTGCATGATTACTTCTTGCCCAATTTTTTCTCTCTCAAATGGAAAATATATATAAAGTTTTTGCTAAGTTTTTTTCGGCAGCCGATCGAGCTTCGATGACGACATAAGCTCGTTCGGGTGCCGTCGGCTAAACTCAGCATGAAATACGCTGGCAGAATTTTTTTCTGCCGACGTCAGTGGCTTGGAATTTGCGGCGATTTTGTACTGAAGGAGACATACGCAACGTACATATGTACGAACAAGAGCGTAGGTTTCAAATTTAGGGGGTCACTGAAGTGACATCAGCCGACGTTAGTGGCTTGGAATTTGCGTCGATTTTGTACTGAAGGAGACATACGTACGTACATATGTACATATGTACGAACACGAGCGTAGGTTTCAAATTTAGGGGGTCACTGAAGAGTAGCTGAATTTTGTTAATAGGGAGAGGGCCCAGCTATGACCCGGGTTTTGAAACCTCGAAATTTGTTCTTCAGTTCCGGAAAATTAAAAATTAAGAAGTTTAACATTTAAATATTAACCAAACGCAACTTTTTCCAAAGAATGTATGTTTATTTGAGTTACTCAAAAAATTTTGGAACAGATTTAATTTGGATAAAATTTTTTAGGCCAAAAAAAGTGGCCCAACTATGACTCACCTTAAGAAATTCATTGAAAATAAGAACATATGAAAGGAATGTCACACCAATTGTTGTAATTTTATGATTTATTTATTATGTGGGCCTTCAATGGCAAAAACAATGAAAAACACAAAAGAAAATGGACTCCAATGGCCATAAATGACAACGATTTCTATTCCTCGTCGTCCATGTCACTTTCGCAGTAAAATAACTTGCTTGCATGTTAGCGCACTTTGATTGAAATTGAAAAGCTTTAGTCAAATTATGCAGAAATCTGTTTCTTCATCAGATGATGGTGATATTGGTTCGACGCGCTGCCGTGATGGTGTTGCTCGCTTCGTTGTTGATTTCTTCGGTGTTGAAAATATACAGTGGTTCGATTACCTGAACATTGACTAAAACTTTAATTCCCAAACGTTACTTAATCAGTGTATTACCAAATGAAACATTCTCGATCGAGATCTTCCAGAATATTATCGGACAAACTTGTCTCAATATGTAAATTTCCTTTCCTTGTTGTTAAACAACAACAAAAATGTTGGAATTTGACAATTTTACATAATCCGAGGGCAAAAAAAAAATGGGACTTAACTGGGCACCCCAGCTGAGTCATAACCGGGGCTTTTTATAGTTTAAAGTTTATATGTATATTTTTTATAGACACTACATAATCACATAAATTTTTATAGAATCACGAAATATACTGCAAATACAATATCTTCATGCATTACACTCATCTTTTCACTGTCAATTTCACAAAATTTTGGTACTTTGAAAAAATGAAAACGATTTTCAACACGATGTTTGGTACGCGTATATACAATACGATTATTAATGTTGGGGTCTGTCCAAAAACTGCAGAACGTCTAACAAACATGATTTACAGGGCTCAAACTGTCATTCAATACCGCATTTCAAAAATATTTGAGAATGTCACAACTGGGCCCCTACATTTCGATTTGAAATCTCACTAAATTGATCGCTATATTGGGGGAGTGGGGGTAACACCCCATGGCAGTACTAGGCGACGCCCTTGCGTATACATACTTTTTTAAAGGTAACTCATATACATACATACATACATACATATGTATGGATCGGATCCCAAACGGCGCCCTTCTGCCAAAGCCGGGGAAGCCAGCAGATGTGTCGCCCTCGTATAGACCGATATGTCTGGTGGACTGTATAGGCAAGGTGTTTGAAGGCCTTATCGGATCGAGGTTGAACGAGTACTTCAGCGAGTGCGGCGGCCTCTCGGATAACCAATTTGGTTTCTGCAAGGCAAGATCCACCAACGACGCAGTCAGCAAGGTGGTCGGCATTGCCAGCAGCGCCATCGAGGGCACAAGATGGAAAGGAGGCACCACGCAGTACTGCCTGGTCGTCACGCTTGACGTAAAGAACGCCTTCAATTCTGCGGATTGGAGCTGCATCCTGAGCGCCATCCAGGATCTCGGCGTCCCTCCGTACCTCCTGGCCATTGTTCGGAGGACCCTGAGATACGACGAGGCGGTCCTAATAAGCAGCAGAAAGACAGTTGAACATGCCTCAGTGTACGTAGATGGTTCCACAATCACCACAAAGCGGGCCATCAGGTATCTGGGTGTATGGCTAGACACGCGCCTATATTTCAGAGAGCATCTGGAGAACGTTCAACGGAGAGCAGCGAGCACATGCCAGGCGTTATCAAGGATAATGTTGAACACGAGAGGCCCGAAACAGGAGTGAAGACTTTTGCTGATGAGCGTGCTAAAATCAGTCATCCTGTATGCGGCACAAATCTGGGCTAGTGCCGCGGACGCGACAAAGCGAGGCGAACAAAAACGGTCGGCTAGTGGAGATGCAAGGTCGGAGACCGTTGCCACTTGGCAAGAGCGGTGGGATTCGTCAAACAAGTGGAGATGGACCTACACCCTTATTCCCAAGATCAGGCCATGGATGGAAAGGAAGCATGGACAAACGTCTTTCCATTTGACCCAGTTCCTCACAGGACACGGTTGTTTCCGGTCCTACCTGCATAGATTCGGGCACGAGGCGGAGCCGTACTGCTCGACGTGTGGCGTAGGATTGGTGGAGGATGCGGAACATGTCCTTTTTGCATGTAGAAGATTTACCAGGCAACGGCGGCTTCTGGAGGAAATGGTTGTCACTGTGCTGACCGCGGAAAATCTGGTGCCTACTATGCTGTCAGACGCGGCGGCATGGGAGTGTGAGCAGCTTTGCAGGCTTTGCGGCAATCACCCTAAGAAAGGCAGAGCAGTTCTAGGTTTCTGCGAAGCAATTCCCCATGGGACGTCCCGCAGAAATACCCCTATTATACATTTTTCGTGCCTTCAATTTTTGTAATGTATATATGTTATATACCGCAATACATGTAGTGAATGAATTAAAAAAAAAAAAAGCATATCTATGTACATATTGTAGTAGGCTACATATAAATCCCCTGGTCTACGTATATAATACTTACATATTTCCTTAACTTTATAATAACGATAATCCAGTACATATATAAAATAACCCTATTATATAAGCGATAAACTGTATTATGTAGCGATTAAGTTATATCGATATCAACGCTGTGATATCGATGACGTTTAAATGAAACAACGCTGATACCGGTCTTCCTATTCTAAAGCTTGCAGCGAGAAGACGTGTCGGTGGCAAATCGTAAAATAATTAAGCCATCCGCTACAAAAGGAGAATAAAATAAAGAATACCGTAAACGATTATACCTCTTACAATATGTTCATACATATGTATGTATGTACATACGCATTTCCATATATGTATGTATGTATGCATATAGCAGTAATTTGCATTGGCTGTTATTTAACATTTGGTTAACATTGATGGGGCATGTTGTTCGTTTTGCAAGGTTTGGTCACATTAGGTAAGTAGATCTAAACAATGCCCAATTTGCAATCCCAGATTCATCCTTGTCTTCTCTCTTCTAGGTGTGGCCACATTTGCAGTGGAGGCTCAGTGTGGCACAGACATCCCCAGAGCGACCTCGATCAGTTCAGGCATGTGTGTTGAGGCCAGGTAGGACTATGGCAGTTTGTGTTGTTGTGGTATAGTGCATGTTGTTTAGTTGTATGTTGTGTTTATTCTATTTGTGTTTAGTTGATTTGTTTTGTGTAGTTTTGGGGTTACCATATTAATTTAGGTGATAGGCTTATTGTTTTGAATTTTGTTGCATTCTTTATTAATTTGTTTTATAATTTCTTTTTATTATTAGGTTTTATTGGTACGAATTGGAGTTGCCAGGTCCAAGGGCGCCAACCAGAATGACTCCGCATATGCCTTATTAGTTCTCTTTTAAGATTGTCTAAGTGTGTTTCGAATTTGTTGTTATATTTACGGTTTAAGTGTATATTATAAGTTTTTGTGTTGCATTAGATAGCCTATTTATGCAGTATTTTAACTTTAGATTTTATTTTGTGGTAGTTTTAGTATTTGTGTGTTTTTTGTTTGGTATTGAATTGTGTTTTGTAAGCAGGGTGAATCATGTATTTTGTTCTAAGTGTGTTTCAAAATTGTTATTTTAGTTGTAGGTTTAGTGTATTTTTAAAGATTTTTTTTGTTGGATTGGGTGGCTAATATTTGTACTAGTTTGGTTTTAGATTTTGATTTGTGTTAGTTATTGTATTTATGTGTTTATACCATACACCCATAGGGTGAAATGGTATATTAAAGTCGCCAAAATGTATGTAACAGCCAGAAGGAAGCTTTTCCGACCCCATAAAGTATATATATTCTTGATCAGTATCAACAGCCGAGTCGATCTAGCCATGTCCGTCTGTCCGTCCGTCTGTCCGTCCGTCCGTCTGTCCGTCTGTCCGTCCGTATGAACGCCTAGATCTCGGAGACTATAAGAGATAGAGTCACCAAATTTGGAATGTAGGCTCGTGTAGTATGTAGAGTGATCAAGTTTGTTTCAAATTTTTGCCACGCCCTTTCCGCCCCCCCGCAATTCAAAAAAAAGTTTATCTCAAAAACTATTGCAGCTAGAGACACCATATTTGGTATGTATATTTGCTTAGTAAATGGGCACATTTTGTATGTATAAAGATTTTGCCACGCCCCTTTCCGCCCCCGAAATTTGAAAAACTCGAGTATCTCCCGTAATTTTTTACCTTGTGGAATCAAATTTGGCACACTTAAATTTAATGCTAATACCCAGCAAAATACCAAATTTGATCAAAATCGGACAAAAAATAGCCAAGTTATGCATATAAACGTTTTTCCATAAGGCCGGAGTTGGCCGTTGGCGGGTGGGGCGCTACGGTGCTCATATGCATGAGTGAGCGAGATACTAAGATATGCTTCTAAGGCATGTGAACAGAAATTTTTTAAAATAAGCAAATGCATTTGTTATTACAAATTTGAAATATTTGTTTTACTGGTGTATGGTATACCTAAGTCGGCGAGACGACTTACTTCATTTTAACTTGGATTTGAATTGAGTTGTTTGGTAGAGTGATCACATGTTTTTGTTCTAAGTGTGTACCGAATTTATTGCTGTATTTGTAGTTTCGATGTGTATTTTTGAGATTATTTAATTGTATTAGATATCTAATCCATGTATTATTTCAGATTTAGGATTTAATTTGCGTTAATATTTGTATTTTTATATATTTTTTGTTTGATATTGAATTGAGTTAATTAGTGTAGTGTGAGTGCGATCATGAATGTAATTTTGGTATATTTTGAAATGTGTTATTGTAGTATTAGCTTTTGTGTAGTGTTTTGTAATAAACTATATTAGTTAGTTTTTTTTTGTATTGATTTAGTACTAATATTTTTACATAGTTAGTTACTGTTATTTTAGTTGTTTGGTTTTTTAATTTGTAGTTAAGTTGTATTACTTTGCTTAATGTTTTTGCATGTTGTTTTGGGTGGTTTTAGCTGTGTTTTTATATATTTATTGTTATAGTTTTGTAAGTGTATTATTTCTTTTTTTCAGGTACAATTTATATTGTTTGTATAATAAGTTTGGTTAATTTT
The DNA here is from genome assembly GCA_018152135.1 of Drosophila paulistorum. NCBI lineage: Eukaryota > Metazoa > Arthropoda > Insecta > Diptera > Drosophilidae > Drosophila > Drosophila paulistorum. The sequence goes on from JAECXG010000501.1 coordinate 71,802, forward strand.
TATTTTATAAGTAAAGTTTGCTTTGATTTGAATATTGGTTGGTTAATCGTTTGATTTGATTGGAGTTGGGTCAGTAAATCTTTTCTGTTGTTTCAGGTGTGTTGTATTTGTTTTATTTTACAGGTTTTATTTTTGTCTGGATTAGGCGGGTGGAAATCATCCTCCACTTTTTTTTTTCAGGTGTGGATTGAGTGTTTGTTTTGTTAGGTTTATTAGATATGGTTTTTTTGTTTCTTGTTATAGTTTTTGCAATATGTTTTCGGTTTGGCAGCAGAAGCGTATGCCTATAGCCAAGCAACTGAGTTTCTAGCCACTTTATTGTTTAAATCTCGAATGAGATCTTTACAATATTTAAATATTTACTTACGTCACTCGGGCCCAAAACAGCCTTAAACTACATAACTTTGGTATCAAATGAACGAGAAAAATTCCACGAGTACGAGCTCAGGTGCGCCTTGGCGATTTATTTCGTAGTTTTTGTGAAATTAACAAAACAAAAAGAAATTTTTAAGCGAGATTCTAGCTAAAAATATCTCAAACTAGCTGTTTCCACTCACACTTGTTGCTGCCAACGATACTTGCACATAGCCTTTTTCACCTACCACTCACTTTTCCTCATTGATTTTCCCGCACTGCATAAAACTTTTCTTTTCCCAAAAAAATAGAAAAACAGAAAACCCAATCCGAAACCGAAACCACAACCAAAACTCCAACCCATCCAAGTCTAAAGCTACCGCCAGCACGTCAACAGCTTTTGGTCTACAATTAACTATTTAAATTTTTCGCCGCACTGGAACTGCAATTTCAAAAACTTTCTATATAAGTATATACATATATGTACATACATATGTATATACCTACCACCTACCATTGCTTTCCTTTCTTTTTATACCCTTGCAGAGGGTATTATAAAATTGGTCAGATGTTTGTAACGCACAGAGGGAGACGTTTCCGACCCATAAAGTATATATATTCTTGATCAGCTTGAGAAGCTGAGTCGATATAGCCATGCCCGTCTGTACGTCTGTCCGACCGTCTGTGCGTACGCGTTTTACTCAGCCATCTTAAGAGATATCGGGTTGAAATTTTTTCTGGGGACTCCTCATTACCTGTGTGAGATAAAGTGTGAAAATTGTGAGGATCGGACTACTATATCATATAGCTCTAGAACAAAAATTTTTGCAAAAATTTGAGTATCCCCATGAAATTTACCAATGTAATAGAATTTGGTATAAAATCTCAGATCCCAAAATTTGAACCTGATCGGATAAATTGAACACAAGTTACAGTCAGTGCAAATCGGTTCAAGCGCTGCCGGCAGCGCTGCTTGCTGCCTACTATATCATCAGCAAATCAAACAGAGCACATGCATACACACACACAGACGCAGCGCGGGAAGCCCTAAATCCACATAGCGTCTGTCCTCATATTGAGCGGCTTGTGGTCTGCGTCTGCGTCGCATCGGCCGGCAGCATATTAACGAACTTTCGTACCTGGCAGTAGGTATAAAATGCATCATAGTTAATAAAAAACCAGAGGGCCGGGGCTAACTTCGACCGCGTCAAAGTTTGTATACCCTAGCAAGTTTGTTAGTAACTCTTTTATCTAAACTAACTGTTTTATCTAAAAAGGGTAATGTTTGCGAAAGAACGGCCTTCAATCTTAGCATAGGATATAACGAACTTTCTGGTGAAAGTCACTGTTTTCCACCGATCCTTCCTATGGGAGCTATATGATATAGTTACCCTATCTTTACCAAATTCGGCACATTAACAGATATGTTAAACTGAAAAATGTTAAATTTGAAAGCAATCGCATCAAAAGTAACGAAGTTATTGACAAAAGTACCTGTTTTTGACCGATCGTTCTTATGATAGCTATATGATATAGTCACCCGATCTTGATCAAATTTGGCACAGTGGTTTATAGTTACAATAAGTTTATTGTATATATTTTAAATTTCACGACAATAGCTTAAAAAGTAACGAACTTATTGAGAAAAGTCACTGTTCGTGACTTTGCCGTTTGTATGGGAGCTATATGATATAGTCACCCGATCTTGATCAAATTTGGCACAATTATTAAGAAGAACACAAAACTAATCAATACCAACTTTTATGGTATTTGCTAATGAAATAAAAAAGTTATTGAGAAAAGTCACTGTTCGTGACTTTGCCGTTTGTATGGGAGCTATATGATATAGTGGTCCGATCCGACTGAATCCGAGTTATACAAACCCTGCAGTATATACAAGCCTACGTGCAAAATTTCAGCTCTGTAGCTCTTACGGTCTAGGAGGATTTCGCATCGATCCAGACGGACTGACAGACGGACGGACGGACGGACGGACGGACGGACATGGTTATTTCAAATCGTCTCGTCGTGCTGATCAAGAATATATATACTTTATATGGTCGGAGATGCTTCCTTCTATGCGTTGCACACTTCTGACCAAAATTAATATACCCTTTTTGCAAGGGTATAAATATGGCTGGAAAAAACGAAACTACTGAAGCGGCCAATGCAACGGCCCCGACGGCCATAAACTTGAAGTCTCTGCCAGCTTTCACATCAGCAGCAATCGCTACAGTAGAGGATACGCCAAAAAGAGGCCGCGAAATAAGTCCACCTGCCGACGAATCAGAAGCGGTACCAAAAAGGCCTAGAAGCGTCCAGACAGGTCTAAAAGAACAGATCTCTGAACTCGGAGCACTTGTCGACCAAATAGCTGCAATGGTCGCTATAGGAATAGCGGTGCAGGAGCACCAAGCCAGAATCCACTCGTAAATTGTGGCATGAAGGATGAATTGGCAAGAATGAGGACGGTTTTGGTTTGTGTAAAAACCCAACTGCAAAGCAGACCTCGGGCCAATAAGCCAAAACAGGCCTCTGACGTTTGCGGCTATCGTGGCCAAAAGTGCTACACCAAATGCAGCAGGTACAAGGCAGAGGGCAAAGGAACGGAAAGCCGTCATACGGCCCAGCGCGGCGTTAAGACAGCCAACTACCCAAAATACGACTGCCGAACCATCGGACGGTACCCCCGTCCCCTTAAAAAAAGTCGCCAATCAAATGGGAAACGGTCAAAAGACCTAAACGCAAGAGTAGAAGACGGCCTGATGCTTTGATGGTGCAATGCAATGACCCTGCAAACTATGCAAAAGTATTGGGGGCTGTCCAGACTGACCCCGCCATGCTCTCACACAAGGAAGGAGTTTGCGGAGTGCGTCGAACAGCAGCAGGAGAACTTCTCCTGGAGATGAAAAAGTATGATGACGGCGGTACGTTAGTACTACACAAGGCGTTGCAGCAAGCGCTTGGTGACGAAGGACGGGTTAAACTTATCACTGAAAGAGTCACAATCGAAATCAGGGATATACCGTTCTATTCAAAACTCGAGGATGTTCTGGATGCAGACGCCAAATTAACGACAAGGCTCGGTGCTTGGTCCAACCCTGTGGAACGTCGTGTCTGACGTGTGGAACATCACGTCTGGACATGCCACAAAGGACGAAGATCATTGGATTTGCAGATGACATAGCAAAGGTCACAGTGGCAAAGGAGCTGGGAGAAGCGGAGGCCAGGACCAACGACGCCGTGCAATCAATTGTATCCTGGATGCAAAGGAATTCTCTGTCTCTGGCGGCACACAAGACAGAGGCAGTATTAATCAGCAGCAGGAAACGTGTGGAGACTGCAATCATCCATGTTGCAGGATGCGTCATCCGCTCCAAGCCGGCAATAAGATATCTCGGGGTTATGGTCGACCATAGGCTAACATACAAGCACCATCTGCAACATGTAGCCGACAAAGCAGCAAGGGCAACATCAGCCTTAGCAAGGATAATGTGCAATCACGGAGGCCCCCGACAGAAAAGCAGATGGCTCATCACCACGGTGGTACGATCCGTAATCCTATATGCAGCAAAGATATGGGCTCCAGCGATGGCGATCCAGTCATACAGCCGCGCCTGCAGATCGCAATACAGAGCTAGTGCGTTACGAGTCATATGTGCGTTCCGAACCGTATCCGAAGATGCTGCCTTGGTCATATCAGGTGTGTTGCCACTTGATATTGTTGCATTAGAGGCCAGAAGCAATAGTACAGCAGCTCAAAAAAGAGGGGTGTCCATTCGCACATGGCAGGACCGCTGGCGCCATTTCTCCCACGGACGCTGGACAAACCGCCTTATACCTAATGTGCGGGAATTGGTGAGTCGGCCACACGGCCAAACAGATTTTTATTTGACGCAACTCCTAACGGGACACGGGTGTTTTAAATCATATTTGCATAGATTTAAGCACGAATCTGACCCCTACTGCACATATTGTACGGGGCCGATTGAGGACGCAGAGCATGTCTTTTTTGTCTGTCCGCGATTCACCGCTGAACGGGAAGAGCTAAGCCAAGGCATTGGGAGGCCATTCGTAGTCCATGACTTGATGGATATCTTACTTAGCTCGCAAAACAATTGGCTCGCAGTTAGCCACCTAGCTGCGGTGATCATGCAGTCCCTGCGTCGCGCTGAACGTCAGCGCAACTAGAATTCAAACTCTAGATGAGTATCTAGATGAGGCTTTCATGCCATCTCCCCCTCGTGAAGTAATAATTTCAGCGTTGGTTCCGCGGGAGGGATACGGAAGTAGGGTAGGTTTTAGTGCGGTGAGATGACCCCTTACCAAGGTCGATACCAAGTCCCACACTTTTCGGCTTTCAATGCTTTCCCCCTATACAAAAAAAAAAAAAAAAAAAAACAGATCGCAGCGCTACACGAACTATATGTGTATGCGTGTTGTGCTTTGCTTAGGGAATGATGGAAAAATTTGTAGTAAAAAGAGAAATAATTTGAATGTTTTGTTTGTGTGTTGTTGAATTGAGTTGCAGGGAAAGAAATTTCAAAATGTAAAAAAATTATTGCCAAGGACTGTATATAAACTTCGGCATTGCCGAAGTTAGCTTCTTTGATATTTTTATTTCTCTTTGCCTTAATTGCCCAGAAAAGTAACACAAATGAAACGCATCGACGCTTAATTACTTTTGCTAAATGGTGATGGACTTTTGTCGGCGACTGCGTTATGTAAACATTTATAAGGGGGACAACTTGGGTGGGCCAGACTAGAAGAAGGATGTAAACTTTTACCTGATGCGGGTAGATTTGCATCGAAAAGGTTTTAATAGTGCGCAGTCTCTTTCAATGAAATCTCTGCGAAATTGATAACAATGATAATAAGAAGTTCGAGAGTTAGTAGAAAGGTCCTCCATCTCCACGATTTGACTTTTGTCGACGTCACAATTTGAGAAGTTTTTACCTACCACCCTCATCGTCCTAGACTCTCCCCGCCATCCATTCGCCCACAGTTTGAAGCCGTCGTATTGCAGAAAACTTGGGCCACAAAAGTTCTGTAGTCACACACACACTAAAACACACGCACATACAAACAGATTGTGGGTAAATGCAAGTTTTTGATTAAAAGACTCTCACACTCTGAATCTTTAGCACTCTCTATAGAAGCCCTTCTGGCCGCCTGGCAAAGTTTTGCACTAGGAAGCCGGTAGAGAAAATTGTTAATTGAATGCATTTGGGACGAACGTTGCAATATTTGCCTGTGTATGTGTGTGTGCGAGTGCGTGATATCAGAAGGACGCAGTAGAAATAGCAGCAGTTGGTCCTGATAAACGGTTTGCCGTGAGTTTTTTTTCTTCCTAATACTCTTATACAGTAGGGTATTTCACATTTTGGAATTAATAGTCATTCGTCGTTTGTAGTTTACAGAGCAGTAAAGATAAAAAGAGGGAGAGAGATAGTCAGAAAGACAGGGCTTAAAAAAACACTCGAGATATATGAGCAATCGTTATCAAATTTGATTGCATTTTGACCACTTCGCATTGTTTTCAAGTTTTGTTGTACTTTTTATTTTGAAAGTAATAAATAGCAAAAATTGCAAGACGAGAGGTGACAGGGAGTCATGCTATACTTTGACATTTCACTTAAGTTTCTTTCTACTTTCGGACATTTCAATCAATTCAAACATTCTACAGTAGGCAGTTTTGTTAATTTAACGGAATGCAATTGGGGGAACTTATACTGATGATAGGTATTCAGGTCTACTCATTACACCAGAGGACAGAAATAAATGCTAATATTGAATCCTGTGAAACGGTTAACTCTTTCATGGCTCGCCTGCTGCCTGTTTCCTGCTGTTTTGCTACTATGTACAGTAGGGGTGTTCTTATTTTCAAAAAATCGAATTTTACCAAGTGCCGGGCATTTTTTTTCCTTTTAGTCTAAAAAAATCTCAAAAAAATTTGGGGCCGATCGGATAATGTTTAGTGGGCGCGGAACTCACCTAAAGTTTTCAGTGTGATGCTCCCATATAAGCATATATAGCACCATACAAATATCATAGGAGTGAGCGAGATGGCATGCTATGAAATAAAAGATCACGTATAAAACAATCTACAGAAATTTCTGCTGTAATTTGGGACAAAGTAATAGAGTGGTTTACAAATTTGTTCGGTCATTTTAAACCAATAATCTTATCATAACTTACAGATGGGTAAAACTGGTGGCCTGGTAGTGCATTTTGACGGAAAGTTTATGACAGATTTTGTCGGTTCTAGTCAAGTTGAACGCATAGCAGTTCTAGTTAGCTACAACGTACTTCAACGTTCCTAGGTGCACCAAAAGTGGAGTCTTCAACTGGCAAAAATATTGCTATTCTGCTGAAATTTGGGACAAAGTAATAGAGTGGTTTACAAATTTGTTCGGTCATTTTAAACCAATAATCTTATCATAACTTACAGATGGGTAAAACTGGTGGCCTGGTAGTGCATTTTGACGGAAAGTTCATGACAGATTTAGTCGGTTCTAGTCAAGTTGAACGCATAGCAGTTCTAGTTAGCTACAACGGTACTTCAACGTTCCTAGGTGCACCAAAAGTGGAGTCTTCAACTGGCAAAAATATTGCTAAGGCAGTTTTTGACAGGCTAGTCAAATGAAATGTAGTTGACCAAGTCAATGGTTTGTCCTATGACACCACGGCTGCAAATACAGGGATTTTCAGGAGCAGCAGTACTATTTGAAAAAAGTTTGGACGCAGTCTAATAAACCTACCCTGCCGCCACCCTATGTTCGAAATCATATTGCGAAGCGTATTTAAACTAAAGCTATGCTCCACATCTGCAGCAGAACTTCCGATATTTTAAAGGTTTTTAAAATCATGCTCAAAATTCAAGAAGGATAAATTCGAAAGTGGCACTGCAGGTGAAACAATTCGTGACCAAATTTGTGGAGCAGAACGCCAGGACTTCACGATATTTTGCCTTGCTGAACTACAGAAATGTCAGATCCGAAAAGATCATAAAGAAAGAAGAATTCAGCTAGATTTAATCTTTCTTGGTGTAAAGCAATATACTTTTCGTACTCCTGGGCCATGCCCGCTGGATATCAAAAGCCATATATTCCTTGAAGATATTTTTATTTAGACATCAATTTCAACTAACAAAAAAGGAAGAAAATGGTTTCCGTTATGTTTGGTGAAAATGTATATTAAAGCATGGTTTAAGTGTACAAACGCTATTGAAGCTCCTTTACATGATCTGAACCATGTGAAAAATTGTATAAAATATGCAAATACTGACAAGGAAACCTCGGCTATACTATTGAAAAAAATGACCAATCATTTATGGTATCTTGCCGAAGATTTAATAGCTCTGGCATTTTTTGACTCCAATGTCTCCTCCGAAGAAAAAATCCGAATGGTTAGCAATCTTAACTTAAAGGAACCAAATGTTCAACTAAAAGATAATTGTAAAAACTCCTTTGACCGGTTTCCATTGGGTTGTAGAATATATATATATAATAATAAAAGACACGTCTGTGTCGGTTGACTGGAGTTTTAGAATTGATTCTTTATTCCAAATTATTCTTTTGCTTAGGCTAATTTTACATATATATTCTTATGCTGCGACTTATGCGACAGCTACAAAAGAGAGGGAGAGTGTCAGTACATACATACATACTGTTGGAGCGCATGCATCAAAGTGCTTGGTCAGCGGTCACACGCTGGCCTGGCTCTAGCTCATGTTACGCTTGTGCATACAGTGTTTATGTGAATATGTATGTGCATATACAAATGTACATACATATATGTTCATGCTTAATTGTATGTTTACTTGAATATGTTTATGTGAATACTTCAATGTATACATATGAACATATTCAAGTGCACAATTATATTTTAATGCGTATATGTTTAATTGTTTATACTTGCAACAAAGTGTTACAAGTTGAGCTCATTGTGTTGAGTGATTATTTGTATGAATATACTACACCTCCCCTTTTTAGAGAATAACGTAATATTATGGAGTTATTGTAATGATTATTTATATAGAAAGGTAAAATAAAAGGTTAAGTAAAGGTGTATCTTAGGAAAGTTTTTTTTATTTTTTTTGTTTGTGTCTCTTTAGGCAAATTTTCTTTCTCTTGTTTTTTCGAAATTGCGTGAATTTGTTTTCAATAATAGATGAATCCATAAAGATTTTTGTTTTTTTTTTTTTTTTGTAAAAATTACCTGAGTATCATGATAATTATAAAATGTATGTTATTATTTTTACGGTTGATCATTCCGAAAATGGTTTTAGTCTGTTTTTATGAACCTTTTGGTTTTGATAATAAATCTGCTATTAATATATTGTCATTTTCTTCTATACTCACTACCTTATAAGGCCCTATATATTTAGCATCTAGTTTATGACCTATTTCTTTTCTTAATAAAACTATGTTTAAATTGAAATCGGAAATATGTTTGTCGTAGTATTTCTTATTACTTAACTTATGGTTTTCTAACATTATCCTAGCTCTTTTATATGCTATTTCTATTCTAAACTTTATTTCCTTAGAGTAGTCGTCTAAATTGTATATTGGATCTATTCTATCTATTTTGTTAAAATCAATGAACTGATTTGGTAGTCTTCCAAATACTAGTTCGTATGGACAATATTCATGCACTGCCGAGGGTGTTGTGTTGTAACAATAAGTGATATGTATGAACGAAAGTCTGGTGGTGGTATGCTGTAGATGTCAGATTTTTAATCTTCATGTACTTGCATATATCTGTTATAATTTGGTTTTTATACTCAGTTCCCATGTCCGTAATGAGTGTTTTCATTGGACCGTACTGTAGTATACAATTTTCGAATATAGCTTTAGCTACATTACTTGCACTCTTAGATGCAACTGGAATGGCTATTAGGTATTTTGTCAGATCGCATATCAATGTGACAATATACTCATTTTCATTATCTGATTTTGGTAGTGGACCTATTGTGTCCACTATAACCTTATCAAAAGCCTTCGCTGGTGTTTCTGTTATTATCATGGGAGTCTTCGTATGTGTCGTCGTTTTTAACACCTGGCATTTATGACATCTCCTTATGTACTCTTTGATATGGCGTCCCATATTTTTCCAATAGTAGTGTCTTTTGATTTTTGCCAGCGTTCTGGTAATGCCAGTATGACCTCCTTGAATTGGATCATCATGATATGTAGACAGTATTGCTTCTTTTTCTTTTTCATTTTCTATTAGGGTCACCGGCTGGAGTAGCGCTACTCTTAATGTGTTCAATATAGTATTGCCCATATTTTTAAAAAGAATCTATTGAAATAATTTCAAAGATCTTTTCGCTCGGTGCCAGTTTTAGTTGGCTGATTTCAAGTATACCGGCTTGCATTTCAAGCCTTTGGAAGAACTGACCTAAGTCGAGAATTCCATTGGTATACAAATCGCTAACTTCAATTCTTGCCATAACTTTCTTTCCATGTTTCAGTGAACATTTAGATTCTGTTATTCGCAAGGTCACTACTTTTCGTACCTCGTCATTATTGATGACTTCGTATACGTTGGGCCTAGAAGCATTTTGAAGTTTTTGCCTTGGCAAAAGTTCTTCTTTATTAACTGCGCAGTTTTTCTGTCTACTTTGTTGCCTGGTAGTGACTTTCAGGACTTTTATACTCATATCTTTTAATTCGGATATAGTTATCCGCGATAAGGCGTCTGCCACAAAATTGTCTTTACCTCGCAAATACTCTACTGTAAAGTCGTACTCTTCCAATTCTAGCCGCATGCGTGTTAGTTTTGAACTCGGGTTGACCATGGAGAATAAATATGTTAATGGTCTATGGTCTGTTCGCACTGTGAAGTGTTTTCCATATATATATGGTCGAAAATGTGGTATTGCCCAATGTATTGCTGCTAGCTCTTGTTCTGTAGTACTCTTGTTGCTTTCACCTTTAGTGAACGCTCTTGATGCATATGAAACTGGAAGCTGGAGTCCATTATAGTTTTGTGTTAAAACTGCTCCACATGCTTGTTTGCTTGCATCTGTGATTATGCAAAATTCTTTGCTGAAATCTGGGTACTGCAATAGATTAGGTTGAACGAGCTTTTCTTTTAAGTATTGGAATGCATTTTCGCATTCTGCTGTCCATTCGAATGGAACATTCTTTTTACATAATCTTGTTATGTGCCGAGAGTATTCGGCGAAATTTTTTATGAAACGTCTATAATAATTGCAAAATGCAACGAAACGTCTAGCACTATCTGCATCATGTGGGACTGGATAATTCTTGATGACGTCAAATTTTGTGTCGTCTGGCAAGATTCCTTTGTCTGTGCATTTGTGACCCAGGAATGTCACCTCATGCATAAAAAATGAGCATTTTTCTGGATGCAGTTTTAGATTGTTTTTTCTGCTAAGTTTAAAAACATCTACTAAATTTTTAATCATATGTTGTTCAGAACAACCAATAACGATTAAATCATCCATATAGAGAAAAGCTTGGCTGGGCTCAAGCCCTGAGAATGCTATTGTCATCATTCTTTGAAATGAACTATTTTTAGTCCGAAAGGTAATCGCTTGAAGCGATATTTTTTTGATTGATTTTTCTTCTAGTTCTATTTGATGAAAACCTGACATTAAATCAAGGCAAGAAAAATATTTTGCTCTTCCCAATTGATCAAGAATATCATCAATTCTGGGGAGCGGAAACTTATCTGACAGTAATTTTTTTGGTTTATTTGACGATAGTCAATTACTAATCGCCAGTTTTTTTCTTTAGATCCCGAAAGTGTTTTCTTTGGGACTAGTAAGAGTGGGCTATTATAAGGCGAAACAGACGGTTCAACAATACCCTGTTCAATTAACTTTCCAACTTGTCGCTGGATCTCGTCTATTTGGCTATGCGGACTCCGGTAATTTTTCACATATACCGGTTCATCATCCTTAAGTCTTAATTTTTGTTTATAAAAATTATTTGTTGTGAACGGTTCGGTGTCAAGTCCGAACACATCACTATACTCAGTGCATAACTTTTCGAGTTTGTCTTTGAATAGTGCTGGGAAATTTTTCTTCAATTTATGAATTACAGATTCTTTTCTTAAATCTTTGGTATTTTGAACTATATCGTAGTTCGAAAGTGATTCAAATTTTAAATTGTTAAAGCCTACTATTTGGCAGTTACCTGTGGTATTTAAGAATCGGACAAAAGTACTTTGGGCTGTTGCAATAGTGTTTGCAACATAAACGCCCGGTTTAATATCTTGATTCGGAATTAAAATGTTACCTTCTGCTGAAGATAGTTCTATTTTGCGTACCACTTGGGATCTTGCTGGTAGAAGTGCTGAGTTATTACCAGAATTGAATGTTATTGGAACATAAATTAGGTACTTTAATGTTTGTGGTCTAAGTATAAACCAATCTTCTGAATTGCTGTAATCTATTTTGCAATTAAAAGTTTTTATGAAATCTAATCCTATTATTCCATCGCATGGGATTGCGAAATCTGAATGAAGCAGATGAAATTCGTATGGAATAATATATTTATTTGTCTGCAATTCTATTGAGACTAGGCCTTTGGAATTTATTACACCTTCTCCTATTCTTAAACGATACGAAATTATTAAGACTTAGGTTAATAGAGTATACTTTATTGTTTAATTGTGAGCATTTGGAGGAGCTTGTCCGTTTCCCTCGTCGCTTTGGGTAATTCGGACATTTGTATTGTTATAACCATTCTGTTGGTTATTTGTGTTTTGTCTATTATTATTTTGTTGTCCACCTCCACGGCCGCCCTTCGGTAGCGTGAATTATTTCGGCCTCGTTGGGCTCTGTGGGCATCGTTATTGCTCCAGCTCGAATTGTTGTTGTTCCGATTCGAGTTGTTTCTCCAGTTACCATTATTGTTGTAGAGGCGTCTACCGAGGTCATTATGCTGGGCATAAAAAATGGTATTATTTTGGGAACTTCCTGTGGAGCCCGACTCTACTGAAAGAGTGGTAAATCTGGTGATGGCTTCTTTAGCTGAATCAAAGTTTCCCGATTACAATAGTAGCTGGACTCTTTGACTTTTGGTATGACTTACCATAGCATTTACTGCCACTTTGGTAGTGTATTTTATTGCCTGTTTATTTGGAAGACCATCCGAAATATACGCGCCTTTTAGGGCGTCGGTCAACTCAGTAATCTCTTTTGTGTATGAAACGCAGTTATTAGGGTTTCTCTGCAGATTTTTAATCTTTGCTGTTAAAAGATCCACTGATTCACCCTTAAAGATTGTTGACAGTTTTCGTATTACTTCGTCAATCGTTGTTTCAGAGCTTAGCGTATTACCCGCTTGACCTTTCAATTTTGATTTTATTATTTCGGTGGCTACTGCTTCATGCGTAAAGAAACGCATGGTATCAAGTACGCGAAGCGCCCCAATGAAACCTTGTAGGTTTTTAATGTCACCATCGAAGAATGGTAGCAGCCTTGTGGCTGTGTTTATGAATTCTACCACTGTTTGAGTCATTTTGTTGCTTCCTTTTGGAATTGCTGGTTTATTATGACTTATAATTGACTGATCAGGGCTCACTGGTGGTTTTTCTTGACCTATTTCATCATCAGCCATTAGTTGCGTTTCTTCTCCCAGCACTATTGAAGTTTCCAAATCAGTTGTTTGTTTAAATTTAATATTGTGTCTGTTTAGCACAGCTATTGCTTTTTGTTTGCAATCACTGTAGAACGCATTTGCGGCTGTTTTTTGCCCTTCCTTTAGTTTGCTATAGTGCTCAGTTAATACTGCCCTAATAGCTTGGAGCTTCTCTGTTATTATTTTCGTGTGTTTGGTTACTGTGTCTTGGGATGTTTCTCTGTTTTGCGAGAGGCACTTACAAGATTTAGTTAATTCCTGTGCGTGTATTCTAGCTTTTCCTATTATACCATCCCAAGTAACCATAGTTTGTTAAAAATAACAAAATTTTCGAAAATGTTAATGTTTATTTTTTTTTTTTGTACCATACACCCATAGGGTGAAATGGTATATTAAAGTCGCCACCATGTATGTAACAGGCAGAAGGAAGCTTTTCCGACCCCATAATATTAAATTGCACTTAAGATTAATTTGTTAAATCACTATCACTCTTGCTCTTACGAAAATCTTTCGCAAATGCACAGAGAAACGCAAAGTGCATAGCGACGCGCAAACAAAAGGAAATAAAAAACAACAACACTAACAAACGAAAATTAGGAAGTGGCGCGAGCCCAAAAGGTAAACAAAAACAACAATGCATAGTTTCATCTTCGCTTTGTGAAATTTTGCTTTCCATCTTCCGCTATTTCGCTTGCCGAAAACAAAGAATGTAATTAAGCCTAGCCGACTATATGATATACAATAAGAATACTAAACGTACCGGATTCATTAATTGCATAATCAGTGTACATATGTATAAATAAAATATAAATTATATTTATATAATTGTTGTATATAAAGATTTAATCCGGCATAAATTTTATTTTTACTCATAATTAATTAGGGTATACAATAATCATCTAGCATAAAATCTTCTTTGCACTGCATGATTACTTCTTGCCCAATTTTTTTCTCTCTCAAATGGAAAATATATATAAAGTTTTTGCTAAGTTTTTTTCGGCAGCCGATCGAGCTTCGATGACGACATAAGCTCGTTCGGGTGCCGTCGGCTAAACTCAGCATGAAATACGCTGGCAGAATTTTTTTCTGCCGACGTCAGTGGCTTGGAATTTGCGGCGATTTTGTACTGAAGGAGACATACGCAACGTACATATGTACGAACAAGAGCGTAGGTTTCAAATTTAGGGGGTCACTGAAGTGACATCAGCCGACGTTAGTGGCTTGGAATTTGCGTCGATTTTGTACTGAAGGAGACATACGTACGTACATATGTACATATGTACGAACACGAGCGTAGGTTTCAAATTTAGGGGGTCACTGAAGAGTAGCTGAATTTTGTTAATAGGGGAGAGGGCCCAGCTATGACCCGGGTTTTGAAACCTCGAAATTTGTTCTTCAGTTCCGGAAAATTAAAAATTAAGAAGTTTAACATTTAAATATTAACCAAACGCAACTTTTTTCCAAAGAATGTATGTTTATTTGAGTTACTCAAAAAATTTTGGAACAGATTTAATTTGGATAAAATTTTTTTAGGCCAAAAAAAAGTGGCCCAACTATGACTCACCTTAAGAAATTCATTGAAAATAAGAACATATGAAAGGAATGTCACACCAATTGTTGTAATTTTATGATTTATTTATTATGTGGGCCTTCAATGGCAAAAACAATGAAAAACACAAAAGAAAATGGACTCCAATGGCCATAAATGACAACGATTTCTATTCCTCGTCGTCCATGTCACTTTCGCAGTAAAATAACTTGCTTGCATGTTAGCGCACTTTGATTGAAATTGAAAAGCTTTAGTCAAATTATGCAGAAATCTGTTTCTTCATCAGATGATGGTGATATTGGTTCGACGCGCTGCCGTGATGGTGTTGCTCGCTTCGTTGTTGATTTCTTCGGTGTTGAAAATATACAGTGGTTCGATTACCTGAACATTGACTAAAACTTTAATTCCCAAACGTTACTTAATCAGTGTATTACCAAATGAAACATTCTCGATCGAGATCTTCCAGAATATTATCGGACAAACTTGTCTCAATATGTAAATTTCCTTTCCTTGTTGTTAAACAACAACAAAAATGTTGGAATTTGACAATTTTACATAATCCGAGTGCAAAAAAAAATGGGACTTAACTGGGCACCCCAGCTGAGTCATAACCGGGGCTTTTATAGTTTAAAGTTTATATGTATATTTTTTATAGACACTACATAATCACATAAATTTTTATAGAATCACGAAATATACTGCAAATACAATATCTTCATGCATTACACTCATCTTTTCACTGTCAATTTCACAAAATTTTGGTACTTTGAAAAAATGAAAACGATTTTCAACACGATGTTTGGTACGCGTATATACAATACGATTATTAATGTTGGGGTCTGTCCAAAAACTGCAGAACGTCTAACAAACATGATTTACAGGGCTCAAACTGTCATTCAATACCGCATTTCAAAAATATTTGAGAATGTCACAACTGGGCCCCTACATTTCGATTTGAAATCTCACTAAATTGATCGCTATATTGGGGGAGTGGGGGTAACACCCCATGGCAGTACTAGGCGACGCCCTTGCGTATACATACTTTTTTAAAGGTAACTCATATACATACATACATACATACATATGTATGGATCGGATCCCAAACGGCGCCCTTCTGCCAAAGCCGGGGAAGCCAGCAGATGTGTCGCCCTCGTATAGACCGATATGTCTGGTGGACTGTATAGGCAAGGTGTTTGAAGGCCTTATCGGATCGAGGTTGAACGAGTACTTCAGCGAGTGCGGCGGCCTCTCGGATAACCAATTTGGTTTCTGCAAGGCAAGATCCACCAACGACGCAGTCAGCAAGGTGGTCGGCATTGCCAGCAGCGCCATCGAGGGCACAAGATGGAAAGGAGGCACCACGCAGTACTGCCTGGTCGTCACGCTTGACGTAAAGAACGCCTTCAATTCTGCGGATTGGAGCTGCATCCTGAGCGCCATCCAGGATCTCGGCGTCCCTCCGTACCTCCTGGCCATTGTTCGGAGGACCCTGAGATACGACGAGGCGGTCCTAATAAGCAGCAGAAAGACAGTTGAACATGCCTCAGTGTACGTAGATGGTTCCACAATCACCACAAAGCGGGCCATCAGGTATCTGGGTGTATGGCTAGACACGCGCCTATATTTCAGAGAGCATCTGGAGAACGTTCAACGGAGAGCAGCGAGCACATGCCAGGCGTTATCAAGGATAATGTTGAACACGAGAGGCCCGAAACAGGAGTGAAGACTTTTGCTGATGAGCGTGCTAAAATCAGTCATCCTGTATGCGGCACAAATCTGGGCTAGTGCCGCGGACGCGACAAAGCGAGGCGAACAAAAACGGTCGGCTAGTGGAGATGCAAGGTCGGAGACCGTTGCCACTTGGCAAGAGCGGTGGGATTCGTCAAACAAGTGGAGATGGACCTACACCCTTATTCCCAAGATCAGGCCATGGATGGAAAGGAAGCATGGACAAACGTCTTTCCATTTGACCCAGTTCCTCACAGGACACGGTTGTTTCCGGTCCTACCTGCATAGATTCGGGCACGAGGCGGAGCCGTACTGCTCGACGTGTGGCGTAGGATTGGTGGAGGATGCGGAACATGTCCTTTTTGCATGTAGAAGATTTACCAGGCAACGGCGGCTTCTGGAGGAAATGGTTGTCACTGTGCTGACCGCGGAAAATCTGGTGCCTACTATGCTGTCAGACGCGGCGGCATGGGAGTGTGAGCAGCTTTGCAGGCTTTGCGGCAATCACCCTAAGAAAGGCAGAGCAGTTCTAGGTTTCTGCGAAGCAATTCCCCATGGGACGTCCCGCAGAAATACCCCTATTATACATTTTTCGTGCCTTCAATTTTTGTAATGTATATATGTTATATACCGCAATACATGTAGTGAATGAATTAAAAAAAAAAAAAAGCATATCTATGTACATATTGTAGTAGGCTACATATAAATCCCCTGGTCTACGTATATAATACTTACATATTTCCTTAACTTTATAATAACGATAATCCAGTACATATATAAAATAACCCTATTATATAAGCGATAAACTGTATTATGTAGCGATTAAGTTATATCGATATCAACGCTGTGATATCGATGACGTTTAAATGAAACAACGCTGATACCGGTCTTCCTATTCTAAAGCTTGCAGCGAGAAGACGTGTCGGTGGCAAATCGTAAAATAATTAAGCCATCCGCTACAAAAGGAGAATAAAATAAAGAATACCGTAAACGATTATACCTCTTACAATATGTTCATACATATGTATGTATGTACATACGCATTTCCATATATGTATGTATGTATGCATATAGCAGTAATTTGCATTGGCTGTTATTTAACATTTGGTTAACATTGATGGGGCATGTTGTTCGTTTTGCAAGGTTTGGTCACATTAGGTAAGTAGATCTAAACAATGCCCAATTTGCAATCCCAGATTCATCCTTGTCTTCTCTCTTCTAGGTGTGGCCACATTTGCAGTGGAGGCTCAGTGTGGCACAGACATCCCCAGAGCGACCTCGATCAGTTCAGGCATGTGTGTTGAGGCCAGGTAGGACTATGGCAGTTTGTGTTGTTGTGGTATAGTGCATGTTGTTTAGTTGTATGTTGTGTTTATTCTATTTGTGTTTAGTTGATTTGTTTTGTGTAGTTTTGGGGTTACCATATTAATTTAGGTGATAGGCTTATTGTTTTGAATTTTGTTGCATTCTTTATTAATTTGTTTTATAATTTCTTTTTATTATTAGGTTTTATTGGTACGAATTGGAGTTGCCAGGTCCAAGGGCGCCAACCAGAATGACTCCGCATATGCCTTATTAGTTCTCTTTTAAGATTGTCTAAGTGTGTTTCGAATTTGTTGTTATATTTACGGTTTAAGTGTATATTATAAGTTTTTGTGTTGCATTAGATAGCCTATTTATGCAGTATTTTAACTTTAGATTTTATTTTGTGGTAGTTTTAGTATTTGTGTGTTTTTTGTTTGGTATTGAATTGTGTTTTGTAAGCAGGGTGAATCATGTATTTTGTTCTAAGTGTGTTTCAAAATTGTTATTTTAGTTGTAGGTTTAGTGTATTTTTAAAGATTTTTTTTGTTGGATTGGGTGGCTAATATTTGTACTAGTTTGGTTTTAGATTTTGATTTGTGTTAGTTATTGTATTTATGTGTTTATACCATACACCCATAGGGTGAAATGGTATATTAAAGTCGCCAAAATGTATGTAACAGCCAGAAGGAAGCTTTTCCGACCCCATAAAGTATATATATTCTTGATCAGTATCAACAGCCGAGTCGATCTAGCCATGTCCGTCTGTCCGTCCGTCTGTCCGTCCGTCCGTCTGTCCGTCTGTCCGTCCGTATGAACGCCTAGATCTCGGAGACTATAAGAGATAGAGTCACCAAATTTGGAATGTAGGCTCGTGTAGTATGTAGAGTGATCAAGTTTGTTTCAAATTTTTGCCACGCCCTTTCCGCCCCCGCAATTCAAAAAAAAGTTTATCTCAAAAACTATTGCAGCTAGAGACACCATATTTGGTATATATATTTGCTTAGTAAATGGGCACATTTTGTATGTATAAAGATTTTGCCACGCCCCTTTCCGCCCCCGAAATTTGAAAAACTCGAGTATCTCCCGTAATTTTTTACCTTGTGGAATCAAATTTGGCACACTTAAATTTAATGCTAATACCCAGCAAAATACCAAATTTGATCAAAATCGGACAAAAAATAGCCAAGTTATGCATATAAACGTTTTTCCATAAGGCCGGAGTTGGCCGTTGGCGGGTGGGGCGCTACGGTGCTCATATGCATGAGTGAGCGAGATACTAAGATATGCTTCTAAGGCATGTGAACAGAAATTTTTTAAAATAAGCAAATGCATTTGTTATTACAAATTTGAAATATTTGTTTTACTGGTGTATGGTATACCTAAGTCGGCGAGACGACTTACTTCATTTTAACTTGGATTTGAATTGAGTTGTTTGGTAGAGTGATCACATGTTTTTGTTCTAAGTGTGTACCGAATTTATTGCTGTATTTGTAGTTTCGATGTGTATTTTTGAGATTATTTAATTGTATTAGATATCTAATCCATGTATTATTTCAGATTTAGGATTTAATTTGCGTTAATATTTGTATTTTTATATATTTTTTGTTTGATATTGAATTGAGTTAATTAGTGTAGTGTGAGTGCGATCATGAATGTAATTTTGGTATATTTTGAAATGTGTTATTGTAGTATTAGCTTTTGTGTAGTGTTTTGTAATAAACTATATTAGTTAGTTTTTTTTTGTATTGATTTAGTACTAATATTTTTACATAGTTAGTTACTGTTATTTTAGTTGTTTGGTTTTTTAATTTGTAGTTAAGTTGTATTACTTTGCTTAATGTTTTTGCATGTTGTTTTGGGTGGTTTTAGCTGTGTTTTTATATATTTATTGTTATAGTTTTGTAAGTGTATTATTTCTTTTTTTCAGGTACAATTTATATTGTTTGTATAATAAGTTTGGTTAATTTTTATTTTATAAGTAAAGTTTGCTTTGATTTGAATATTGGTTGGTTAATCGTTTGATTTGATTGGAGTTGGGTCAGTAAATCTTTTCTGTTGTTTCAGGTGTGTTGTATTTGTTTTATTTTACAGGTTTTATTTTTGTCTGGATTAGGCGGGTGGAAATCATCCTCCACTTTTTTTTTCAGGTGTGGATTGAGTGTTTGTTTTGTTAGGTTTATTAGATATGGTTTTTTTGTTTCTTGTTATAGTTTTTGCAATATGTTTTCGGTTTGGCAGCAGAAGCGTATGCCTATAGCCAAGCAACTGAGTTTCTAGCCACTTTATTGTTTAAATCTCGAATGAGATCTTTACAATATTTAAATATTTACTTACGTCACTCGGGCCCAAAACAGCCTTAAACTACATAACTTTGGTATCAAATGAACGAGAAAAATTCCACGAGTACGAGCTCAGGTGCGCCTTGGCGATTTATTTCGTAGTTTTTGTGAAATTAACAAAACAAAAAGAAATTTTTAAGCGAGATTCTAGCTAAAAATATCTCAAACTAGCTGTTTCCACTCACACTTGTTGCTGCCAACGATACTTGCACATAGCCTTTTTCACCTACCACTCACTTTTCCTCATTGATTTTCCCGCACTGCATAAAACTTTTCTTTTCCCAAAAAAATAGAAAAACAGAAAACCCAATCCGAAACCGAAACCACAACCAAAACTCCAACCCATCCAAGTCTAAAGCTACCGCCAGCACGTCAACAGCTTTTGGTCTACAATTAACTATTTAAATTTTTCGCCGCACTGGAACTGCAATTTCAAAAACTTTCTATATAAGTATATACATATATGTACATACATATGTATATACCTACCACCTACCATTGCTTTCCTTTCTTTTTATACCCTTGCAGAGGGTATTATAAAATTGGTCAGATGTTTGTAACGCACAGAGGGAGACGTTTCCGACCCATAAAGTATATATATTCTTGATCAGCTTGAGAAGCTGAGTCGATATAGCCATGCCCGTCTGTACGTCTGTCCGACCGTCTGTGCGTACGCGTTTTACTCAGCCATCTTAAGAGATATCGGGTTGAAATTTTTTCTGGGGACTCCTCATTACCTGTGTGAGATAAAGTGTGAAAATTGTGAGGATCGGACTACTATATCATATAGCTCTAGAACAAAAATTTTTGCAAAAATTTGAGTATCCCCATGAAATTTACCAATGTAATAGAATTTGGTATAAAATCTCAGATCCCAAAATTTGAACCTGATCGGATAAATTGAACACAAGTTACAGTCAGTGCAAATCGGTTCAAGCGCTGCCGGCAGCGCTGCTTGCTGCCTACTATATCATCAGCAAATCAAACAGAGCACATGCATACACACACACAGACGCAGCGCGGGAAGCCCTAAATCCACATAGCGTCTGTCCTCATATTGAGCGGCTTGTGGTCTGCGTCTGCGTCGCATCGGCCGGCAGCATATTAACGAACTTTCGTACCTGGCAGTAGGTATAAAATGCATCATAGTTAATAAAAAACCAGAGGGCCGGGGCTAACTTCGACCGCGTCAAAGTTTGTATACCCTAGCAAGTTTGTTAGTAACTCTTTTATCTAAACTAACTGTTTTATCTAAAAAGGGTAATGTTTGCGAAAGAACGGCCTTCAATCTTAGCATAGGATATAACGAACTTTCTGGTGAAAGTCACTGTTTTCCACCGATCCTTCCTATGGGAGCTATATGATATAGTTACCCTATCTTTACCAAATTCGGCACATTAACAGATATGTTAAACTGAAAATGTTAAATTTGAAAGCAATCGCATCAAAAGTAACGAAGTTATTGACAAAAGTACCTGTTTTTGACCGATCGTTCTTATGATAGCTATATGATATAGTCACCCGATCTTGATCAAATTTGGCACAGTGGTTTATAGTTACAATAAGTTTATTGTATATATTTTAAATTTCACGACAATAGCTTAAAAAGTAACGAACTTATTGAGAAAAGTCACTGTTCGTGACTTTGCCGTTTGTATGGGAGCTATATGATATAGTCACCCGATCTTGATCAAATTTGGCACAATTATTAAGAAGAACACAAAACTAATCAATACCAACTTTTATGGTATTTGCTAATGAAATAAAAAAGTTATTGAGAAAAGTCACTGTTCGTGACTTTGCCGTTTGTATGGGAGCTATATGATATAGTGGTCCGATCCGACTGAATCCGAGTTATACAAACCCTGCAGTATATACAAGCCTACGTGCAAAATTTCAGCTCTGTAGCTCTTACGGTCTAGGAGGATTTCGCATCGATCCAGACGGACTGACAGACGGACGGACGGACGGACGGACGGACGGACATGGTTATTTCAAATCGTCTCGTCGTGCTGATCAAGAATATATATACTTTATATGGTCGGAGATGCTTCCTTCTATGCGTTGCACACTTCTGACCAAAATTAATATACCCTTTTTGCAAGGGTATAAATATGGCTGGAAAAAACGAAACTACTGAAGCGGCCAATGCAACGGCCCCGACGGCCATAAACTTGAAGTCTCTGCCAGCTTTCACATCAGCAGCAATCGCTACAGTAGAGGATACGCCAAAAAGAGGCCGCGAAATAAGTCCACCTGCCGACGAATCAGAAGCGGTACCAAAAAGGCCTAGAAGCGTCCAGACAGGTCTAAAAGAACAGATCTCTGAACTCGGAGCACTTGTCGACCAAATAGCTGCAATGGTCGCTATAGGAATAGCGGTGCAGGAGCACCAAGCCAGAATCCACTCGTAAATTGTGGCATGAAGGATGAATTGGCAAGAATGAGGACGGTTTTGGTTTGTGTAAAAACCCAACTGCAAAGCAGACCTCGGGCCAATAAGCCAAAACAGGCCTCTGACGTTTGCGGCTATCGTGGCCAAAAGTGCTACACCAAATGCAGCAGGTACAAGGCAGAGGGCAAAGGAACGGAAAGCCGTCATACGGCCCAGCGCGGCGTTAAGACAGCCAACTACCCAAAATACGACTGCCGAACCATCGGACGGTACCCCCCGTCCCCTTAAAAAAAGTCGCCAATCAAATGGGAAACGGTCAAAAGACCTAAACGCAAGAGTAGAAGACGGCCTGATGCTTTGATGGTGCAATGCAATGACCCTGCAAACTATGCAAAAGTATTGGGGGCTGTCCAGACTGACCCCGCCATGCTCTCACACAAGGAAGGAGTTTGCGGAGTGCGTCGAACAGCAGCAGGAGAACTTCTCCTGGAGATGAAAAAGTATGATGACGGCGGTACGTTAGTACTACACAAGGCGTTGCAGCAAGCGCTTGGTGACGAAGGACGGGTTAAACTTATCACTGAAAGAGTCACAATCGAAATCAGGGATATACCGTTCTATTCAAAACTCGAGGATGTTCTGGATGCAGACGCCAAATTAACGACAAGGCTCGGTGCTTGGTCCAACCCTGTGGAACGTCGTGTCTGACGTGTGGAACATCACGTCTGGACATGCCACAAAGGACGAAGATCATTGGATTTGCAGATGACATAGCAAAGGTCACAGTGGCAAAGGAGCTGGGAGAAGCGGAGGCCAGGACCAACGACGCCGTGCAATCAATTGTATCCTGGATGCAAAGGAATTCTCTGTCTCTGGCGGCACACAAGACAGAGGCAGTATTAATCAGCAGCAGGAAACGTGTGGAGACTGCAATCATCCATGTTGCAGGATGCGTCATCCGCTCCAAGCCGGCAATAAGATATCTCGGGGTTATGGTCGACCATAGGCTAACATACAAGCACCATCTGCAACATGTAGCCGACAAAGCAGCAAGGGCAACATCAGCCTTAGCAAGGATAATGTGCAATCACGGAGGCCCCCGACAGAAAAGCAGATGGCTCATCACCACGGTGGTACGATCCGTAATCCTATATGCAGCAAAGATATGGGCTCCAGCGATGGCGATCCAGTCATACAGCCGCGCCTGCAGATCGCAATACAGAGCTAGTGCGTTACGAGTCATATGTGCGTTCCGAACCGTATCCGAAGATGCTGCCTTGGTCATATCAGGTGTGTTGCCACTTGATATTGTTGCATTAGAGGCCAGAAGCAATAGTACAGCAGCTCAAAAAAGAGGGGTGTCCATTCGCACATGGCAGGACCGCTGGCGCCATTTCTCCCACGGACGCTGGACAAACCGCCTTATACCTAATGTGCGGGAATTGGTGAGTCGGCCACACGGCCAAACAGATTTTTATTTGACGCAACTCCTAACGGGACACGGGTGTTTTAAATCATATTTGCATAGATTTAAGCACGAATCTGACCCCTACTGCACATATTGTACGGGGCCGATTGAGGACGCAGAGCATGTCTTTTTTGTCTGTCCGCGATTCACCGCTGAACGGGAAGAGCTAAGCCAAGGCATTGGGAGGCCATTCGTAGTCCATGACTTGATGGATATCTTACTTAGCTCGCAAAACAATTGGCTCGCAGTTAGCCACCTAGCTGCGGTGATCATGCAGTCCCTGCGTCGCGCTGAACGTCAGCGCAACTAGAATTCAAACTCTAGATGAGTATCTAGATGAGGCTTTCATGCCATCTCCCCCTCGTGAAGTAATAATTTCAGCGTTGGTTCCGCGGGAGGGATACGGAAGTAGGGTAGGTTTTAGTGCGGTGAGATGACCCCTTACCAAGGTCGATACCAAGTCCCACACTTTTCGGCTTTCAATGCTTTCCCCCCTATACAAAAAAAAAAAAAAAAAAAAAAAGATCGCAGCGCTACACGAACTATATGTGTATGCGTGTTGTGCTTTGCTTAGGGAATGATGGAAAAATTTGTAGTAAAAAGAGAAATAATTTGAATGTTTTGTTTGTGTGTTGTTGAATTGAGTTGCAGGGAAAGAAATTTCAAAATGTAAAAAAATTATTGCCAAGGACTGTATATAAACTTCGGCATTGCCGAAGTTAGCTTCTTTGATATTTTTATTTCTCTTTGCCTTAATTGCCCAGAAAAGTAACACAAATGAAACGCATCGACGCTTAATTACTTTTGCTAAATGGTGATGGACTTTTGTCGGCGACTGCGTTATGTAAACATTTATAAGGGGGACAACTTGGGTGGGCCAGACTAGAAGAAGGATGTAAACTTTTACCTGATGCGGGTAGATTTGCATCGAAAAGGTTTTAATAGTGCGCAGTCTCTTTCAATGAAATCTCTGCGAAATTGATAACAATGATAATAAGAAGTTCGAGAGTTAGTAGAAAGGTCCTCCATCTCCACGATTTGACTTTTGTCGACGTCACAATTTGAGAAGTTTTTACCTACCACCCTCATCGTCCTAGACTCTCCCCGCCATCCATTCGCCCACAGTTTGAAGCCGTCGTATTGCAGAAAACTTGGGCCACAAAAGTTCTGTAGTCACACACACACTAAAACACACGCACATACAAACAGATTGTGGGTAAATGCAAGTTTTTGATTAAAAGACTCTCACACTCTGAATCTTTAGCACTCTCTATAGAAGCCCTTCTGGCCGCCTGGCAAAGTTTTGCACTAGGAAGCCGGTAGAGAAAATTGTTAATTGAATGCATTTGGGACGAACGTTGCAATATTTGCCTGTGTATGTGTGTGTGCGAGTGCGTGATATCAGAAGGACGCAGTAGAAATAGCAGCAGTTGGTCCTGATAAACGCTTTGCCGTGAGGTTTTTTTTCTTCCTAATACTCTTATACAGTAGGGTATTTCACATTTTGGAATTAATAGTCATTCGTCGTTTGTAGTTTACAGAGCAGTAAAGATAAAAAGAGGGAGAGAGATAGTCAGAAAGACAGGGCTTAAAAAAACACTCGAGATATATGAGCAATCGTTATCAAATTTGATTGCATTTTGACCACTTCGCATTGTTTTCAAGTTTTGTTGTACTTTTTATTTTGAAAGTAATAAATAGCAAAAATTGCAAGACGAGAGGTGACAGGGAGTCATGCTATACTTTGACATTTCACTTAAGTTTCTTTCTACTTTCGGACATTTCAATCAATTCAAACATTCTACAGTAGGCAGTTTTGTTAATTTAACGGAATGCAATTGGGGGAACTTATACTGATGATAGGTATTCAGGTCTACTCATTACACCAGAGGACAGAAATAAATGCTAATATTGAATCCTGTGAAACGGTTAACTCTTTCATGGCTCGCCTGCTGCCTGTTTCCTGCTGTTTTGCTACTATGTACAGTAGGGGTGTTCTTATTTTCAAAAAATCGAATTTTACCAAGTGCCGGGCATTTTTTTTCCTTTTAGTCTAAAAAAAATCTCAAAAAAATTTGGGGCCGATCGGATAATGTTTAGTGGGCGCGGAACTCACCTAAAGTTTTCAGTGTGATGCTCCCATATAAGCATATATAGCACCATACAAATATCATAGGAGTGAGCGAGATGGCATGCTATGAAATAAAAGATCACGTATAAAACAATCTACAGAAATTTCTGCTGTAATTTGGGACAAAGTAATAGAGTGGTTTACAAATTTGTTCGGTCATTTTAAACCAATAATCTTATCATAACTTACAGATGGGTAAAACTGGTGGCCTGGTAGTGCATTTTGACGGAAAGTTCATGACAGATTTAGTCGGTTCTAGTCAAGTTGAACGCATAGCAGTTCTAGTTAGCTACAACGGTACTTCAACGTTCCTAGGTGCACCAAAAGTGGAGTCTTCAACTGGCAAAAATATTGCTAAGGCAGTTTTTGACAGGCTAGTCAAATGAAATGTAGTTGACCAAGTCAATGGTTTGTCCTATGACACCACGGCTGCAAATACAGGGATTTTCAGGAGCAGCAGTACTATTTGAAAAAAAGTTTGGACGCAGTCTAATAAACCTACCCTGCCGCCACCCTATGTTCGAAATCATATTGCGAAGCGTATTTAAACTAAAGCTATGCTCCACATCTGCAGCAGAACTTCCGATATTTTAAAGGTTTTTAAAATCATGCTCAAAATTCAAGAAGGATAAATTCGAAAGTGGCACTGCAGGTGAAACAATTCGTGACCAAATTTGTGGAGCAGAACGCCAGGACTTCACGATATTTTGCCTTGCTGAACTACAGAAATGTCAGATCCGAAAAGATCATAAAGAAAGAAGAATTCAGCTAGATTTAATCTTTCTTGGTGTAAAGCAATATACTTTTCGTACTCCTGGGCCATGCCCGCTGGATATCAAAAGCCATATATTCCTTGAAGATATTTATACCATACACCCATAGGGTGAAATGGTATATTAAAGTCGCCAAAATGTATGTAACAGGCAGAAGGAAGCTTTTCCGACCCCATAAAGTATATATATTCTTGATCAGTATCAACAGCCGAGTCGATTTAGCCATGTCCGTCTGTCCGTCCGTCTGTCCGTCCGTCCGTCTGTCCGTCTGTCCGTCTGTCCGTCTGTCCGTCTGTCCGTCTGTCCGTCCGTATGAACGCCTAGTTCTCGGAGACTATAAGAGATAGAGCCACCAAATTTGAAATGTAGGCTCGTGTGGTATGTAGAGTGATCGAGTTTGTTTCAAATTTTTGCCACGCCCCTTTCCGCCCCCGCAATTCAAAAAAACGTTTATCTCAAAAACTATTGCAGCTAGAGACACCATATTTGGTATGTATATTTGCTTAGTAAATGCGCACATTTTGTAATTATAAAGATTTTGCCACGCCCCTTTCCGCCCCCGGAATTCAAAAAAAACGTTTATCTCAAAAACTATTGCAGCTAGAGACACCATATTTGGTATGTATATTTGCTTAGTAAATACGCTCATTTTGTAATTATAAAGATTTTGCCACGCCCCTTTCCGCCCCCGAAATTTGAAAAACTCGATTATCTCCCGTAATTTTTCACCTTGTGGAATCAAATTTGGCACACTTGAAATTGATACTAATATCCAGCAAAATACTAAATTTGATCAAAATCGGACAAAAAATAGCCAAGTTATGCATAAAACCGTTTTTCCATAAGGCCGGAGTTGGCCGTTGCCGGGTGGGGCGCTAGGGTGCTCAAATGCATGAGTGAGCGAGATACTAAGATATGCTTGTAAAAAGCATGTGAACAGAACTTTATTAAAATAGGCAAATGCATTTGTTATTACAAATTTGAAATATTTGTTTTACTGGTGTATGGTATACCTAAGTCGGCGAGACGACTTACTTACTTCATTTTATTTAGACATCAATTTCAACTAACAAAAAAGGAAGAAAATGGTTTCCGTTATGTTTGGTGAAAATGTATATTAAAGCATGGTTTAAGTGTACAAACGCTATTGAAGCTCCTTTACATGATCTGAACCATGTGAAAAATTGTATAAAATATGCAAATACTGACAAGGAAACCTCGGCTATACTATTGAAAAAAATGACCAATCATTTATGGTATCTTGCCGAAGATTTAATAGCTCTGGCATTTTTTGACTCCAATGTCTCCTCCGAAGAAAAAATCCGAATGGTTAGCAATCTTAACTTAAAGGAACCAAATGTTCAACTAAAAGATAATTGTAAAAACTCCTTTGACCGGTTTCCATTGGGTTGTAGAATATATATATATAATAATAAAAGACACGTCTGTGTCGGTTGACTGGAGTTTTAGAATTGATTCTTTATTCCAAATTATTCTTTTGCTTAGGCTAATTTTACATATATATTCTTATGCTGCGACTTATGCGACAGCTACAAAAGAGAGGGAGAGTGTCAGTACATACATACATACTGTTGGAGCGCATGCATCAAAGTGCTTGGTCAGCGGTCACACGCTGGCCTGGCTCTAGCTCATGTTACGCTTGTGCATACAGTGTTTATGTGAATATGTATGTGCATATACAAATGTACATACATATATGTTCATGCTTAATTGTATGTTTACTTGAATATGTTTATGTGAATACTTCAATGTATACATATGAACATATTCAAGTGCACAATTATATTTTAATGCGTATATGTTTAATTGTTTATACTTGCAACAAAGTGTTACAAGTTGAGCTCATTGTGTTGAGTGATTATTTGTATGAATATACTACACCTCCCCTTTTTAGAGAATAACGTAATATTATGGAGTTATTGTAATGATTATTTATATAGAAAGGTAAAATAAAAGGTTAAGTAAAGGTGTATCTTAGGAAAGTTTTTTTTATTTTTTTGTTTGTGTCTCTTTAGGCAAATTTTCTTTCTCTTGTTTTTTCGAAATTGCGTGAATTTGTTTTCAATAATAGATGAATCCATAAAGATTTTTTTTTTTTTTTTTTTGTAAAAATTACCTGAGTATCATGATAATTATAAAATGTATGTTATTATTTTTACGGTTGATCATTCCGAAAATGGTTTTAGTCTGTTTTTATGAACCTTTTGGTTTTGATAATAAATCTGCTATTAATATATTGTCATTTTCTTCTATACTCACTACCTTATAAGGCCCTATATATTTAGCATCTAGTTTATGACCTATTTCTTTTCTTAATAAAACTATGTTTAAATTGAAATCGGAAATATGTTTGTCGTAGTATTTCTTATTACTTAACTTATGGTTTTCTAACATTATCCTAGCTCTTTTATATGCTATTTCTATTCTAAACTTTATTTCCTTAGAGTAGTCGTCTAAATTGTATATTGGATCTATTCTATCTATTTTGTTAAAATCAATGAACTGATTTGGTAGTCTTCCAAATACTAGTTCGTATGGACAATATTCATGCACTGCCGAGGGTGTTGTGTTGTAACAATAAGTGATATGTATGAACGAAAGTCTGGTGGTGGTATGCTGTAGATGTCAGATTTTTAATCTTCATGTACTTGCATATATCTGTTATAATTTGGTTTTTATACTCAGTTCCCATGTCCGTAATGAGTGTTTTCATTGGACCGTACTGTAGTATACAATTTTCGAATATAGCTTTAGCTACATTACTTGCACTCTTAGATGCAACTGGAATGGCTATTAGGTATTTTGTCAGATCGCATATCAATGTGACAATATACTCATTTTCATTATCTGATTTTGGTAGTGGACCTATTGTGTCCACTATAACCTTATCAAAAGCCTTCGCTGGTGTTTCTGTTATTATCATGGGAGTCTTCGTATGTGTCGTCGTTTTTAACACCTGGCATTTATGACATCTCCTTATGTACTCTTTGATATGGCGTCCCATATTTTTCCAATAGTAGTGTCTTTTGATTTTTGCCAGCGTTCTGGTAATGCCAGTATGACCTCCTTGAATTGGATCATCATGATATGTAGACAGTATTGCTTCTTTTTCTTTTTCATTTTCTATTAGGGTCACCGGCTGGAGTAGCGCTACTCTTAATGTGTTCAATATAGTATTGCCCATATTTTTAAAAGAATCTATTGAAATAATTTCAAAGATCTTTTCGCTCGGTGCCAGTTTTAGTTGGCTGATTTCAAGTATACCGGCTTGCATTTCAAGCCTTTGGAAGAACTGACCTAAGTCGAGAATTCCATTGGTATACAAATCGCTAACTTCAATTCTTGCCATAACTTTCTTTCCATGTTTCAGTGAACATTTAGATTCTGTTATTCGCAAGGTCACTACTTTTCGTACCTCGTCATTATTGATGACTTCGTATACGTTGGGCCTAGAAGCATTTTGAAGTTTTTGCCTTGGCAAAAGTTCTTCTTTATTAACTGCGCAGTTTTTCTGTCTACTTTGTTGCCTGGTAGTGACTTTCAGGACTTTTATACTCATATCTTTTAATTCGGATATAGTTATCCGCGATAAGGCGTCTGCCACAAAATTGTCTTTACCTCGCAAATACTCTACTGTAAAGTCGTACTCTTCCAATTCTAGCCGCATGCGTGTTAGTTTTGAACTCGGGTTGACCATGGAGAATAAATATGTTAATGGTCTATGGTCTGTTCGCACTGTGAAGTGTTTTCCATATATATATGGTCGAAAATGTGGTATTGCCCAATGTATTGCTGCTAGCTCTTGTTCTGTAGTACTCTTGTTGCTTTCACCTTTAGTGAACGCTCTTGATGCATATGAAACTGGAAGCTGGAGTCCATTATAGTTTTGTGTTAAAACTGCTCCACATGCTTGTTTGCTTGCATCTGTGATTATGCAAAATTCTTTGCTGAAATCTGGGTACTGCAATAGATTAGGTTGAACGAGCTTTTCTTTTAAGTATTGGAATGCATTTTCGCATTCTGCTGTCCATTCGAATGGAACATTCTTTTTACATAATCTTGTTATGTGCCGAGAGTATTCGGCGAAATTTTTTATGAAACGTCTATAATAATTGCAAAATGCAACGAAACGTCTAGCACTATCTGCATCATGTGGGACTGGATAATTCTTGATGACGTCAAATTTTGTGTCGTCTGGCAAGATTCCTTTGTCTGTGCATTTGTGACCCAGGAATGTCACCTCATGCATAAAAAATGAGCATTTTTCTGGATGCAGTTTTAGATTGTTTTTTCTGCTAAGTTTAAAAACATTTACTAAATTTTTAATCATATGTTGTTCAGAACAACCAATAACGATTAAATCATCCATATAGAGAAAAGCTTGGCTGGGCTCAAGCCCTGAGAATGCTATTGTCATCATTCTTTGAAATGAACTATTTTTAGTCCGAAAGGTAATCGCTTGAAGCGATATTTTTTTGATTGATTTTTCTTCTAGTTCTATTTGATGAAAACCTGACATTAAATCAAGGCAAGAAAAATATTTTGCTCTTCCCAATTGATCAAGAATATCATCAATTCTGTGGAGCGGAAACTTGTCTGACAGCAATTTTTTGTTTATTTGACGATAGTCAATTACTAATCGCCAGTTTTTTTCTTTAGATCCCGAAAGTGTTTTCTTTGGGACTAGTAAGAGTGGGCTATTATAAGGCGAAACAGACGGTTCAACAATACCCTGTTCAATTAACTTTCCAACTTGTCGCTGGATCTCGTCTATTTGGCTATGCGGACTCCGGTAATTTTTCACATATACCGGTTCATCATCCTTAAGTCTTAATTTTTGTTTATAAAAATTATTTGTTGTGAACGGTTCGGTGTCAAGTCCGAACACATCACTATACTCAGTGCATAACTTTTCGAGTTTGTCTTTGAATAGTGCTGGGAAATTTTTCTTCAATTTATGAATTACAGATTCTTTTCTTAAATCTTTGGTATTTTGAACTATATCGTAGTTCGAAAGTGATTGAAATTTTAAATTGTTAAAGCCTACTATTTGGCAGTTACCTGTGGTATTTAAGAATCGGACAAAAGTACTTTGGGCTGTTGCAATAGTGTTTGCAACATAAACGCCCGGTTTAATATCTTGATTCGGAATTAAAATGTTACCTTCTGCTGAAGATAGTTCTATTTTGCGTACCACTTGGGATCTTGCTGGTAGAAGTGCTGAGTTATTACCAGAATTGAATGTTATTGGAACATAAATTAGGTACTTTAATGTTTGTGGTCTAAGTATAAACCAATCTTCTGAATTGCTGTAATCTATTTTGCAATTAAAAGTTTTTATGAAATCTAATCCTATTATTCCATCGCATGGGATTGCGAAATCTGAATGAAGCAGATGAAATTCGTATGGAATAATATATTTATTTGTCTGCAATTCTATTGAGACTAGGCCTTTGGAATTTATTACACCTTCTCCTATTCTTAAACGATACGAAATTATTAAGACTTAGGTTAATAGAGTATACTTTATTGTTTAATTGTGAGCATTTGGAGGAGCTTGTCCGTTTCCCTCGTCGCTTTGGGTAATTCGGACATTTGTATTGTTATAACCATTCTGTTGGTTATTTGTGTTTTGTCTATTATTATTTTGTTGTCCACCTCCACGGCCGCCCTTCGGTAGCGTGAATTATTTCGGCCTCGTTGGGCTCTGTGGGCATCGTTATTGCTCCAGCTCGAATTGTTGTTGTTCCGATTCGAGTTGTTTCTCCAGTTACCATTATTGTTGTAGAGGCGTCTACCGAGGTCATTATGCTGGGCATAAAAAATGGTATTATTTTGGGAACTTCCTGTGGAGCCCGACTCTACTGAAAGAGTGGTAAATCTGGTGATGGCTTCTTTAGCTGAATCAAAGTTTCCCGATTACAATAGTAGCTGGACTCTTTGACTTTTGGTATGACTTACCATAGCATTTACTGCCACTTTGGTAGTGTATTTTATTGCCTGTTTATTTGGAAGACCATCCGAAATATACGCGCCTTTTAGGGCGTCGGTCAACTCAGTAATCTCTTTTGTGTATGAAACGCAGTTATTAGGGTTTCTCTGCAGATTTTTAATCTTTGCTGTTAAAAGATCCACTGATTCACCCTTAAAGATTGTTGACAGTTTTCGTATTACTTCGTCAATCGTTGTTTCAGAGCTTAGCGTATTACCCGCTTGACCTTTCAATTTTGATTTTATTATTTCGGTGGCTACTGCTTCATGCGTAAAGAAACGCATGGTATCAAGTACGCGAAGCGCCCCAATGAAACCTTGTAGGTTTTTAATGTCACCATCGAAGAATGGTAGCAGCCTTGTGGCTGTGTTTATGAATTCTACCACTGTTTGAGTCATTTTGTTGCTTCCTTTTGGAATTGCTGGTTTATTATGACTTATAATTGACTGATCAGAGCTCACTGGTGGTTTTTCTTGACCTATTTCATCATCAGCCATTAGTTGCGTTTCTTCTCCCAGCACTATTGAAGTTTCCAAATCAGTTGTTTGTTTAAATTTAATATTGTGTCTGTTTAGCACAGCTATTGCTTTTTGTTTGCAATCACTGTAGAACGCATTTGCGGCTGTTTTTTGCCCTTCCTTTAGTTTGCTATAGTGCTCAGTTAATACTGCCCTAATAGCTTGGAGCTTCTCTGTTATTATTTTCGTGTGTTTGGTTACTGTGTCTTGGGATGTTTCTCTGTTTTGCGAGAGGCACTTACAAGATTTAGTTAATTCCTGTGCGTGTATTCTAGCTTTTCCTATTATACCATCCCAAGTAACCATAGTTTGTTAAAAATAACAAAATTTTCGAAAATGTTAATGTTTATTTTTTTTTTTTGTACCATACACCCATAGGGTGAAATGGTATATTAAAGTCGCCACCATGTATGTAACAGGCAGAAGGAAGCTTTTCCGACCCCATAAAGTATATATATTCTTGATCAGTATCAACAGCCGAGTCCGTCTGTCCGTCTGTCCGTCCATCCGTCCGTATGAACGCCTAGATCTCGGAGACTATAAGAGATAGAGTCACCAAATTTGGAATGTAGGCTCGTGTAGTATGTAGAGTGATCAAGTTTGTTTCAAATTTTTGCCACGCCCCCTCCGCACCCGCAATTCAAAAAAAACGTTTTTCTCAAAAACTATTGCAGCTAGAGACACCATATTTGGTACGTATATTTGCTTAGTAAATGCGCACATTTTGTATGTACAAAGATTTAGTCACGCCCCTTTCCGCCCCCGACATTTGAAAAAATCGATTATCTCCCGTAAGTTTTAACCTTGTGGAATCAAATTTGGCACACTTGACCTTGATACTAATACCCAGCAAAATACCAAATTTGATCAAAATCGGACAAACAATAGCCAAGATAAACGTTTTTCCATAAGGCCGGAGTTGTCCGTTGGCGGGTGGTGGCGCTAGGGTGCTCAGATGCATGAGTCAGTGAGATACTAAGATATGCTTGTAAAAAGCATGTGAACAGAATTTTTTTGAAATAGGCAAATGCATTTGTTATTACAAATTTGAAATATTTGTTTTACTGGTGTATGGTATACCTAAGACGGCGAGACGACTTACTTACTTCATTGTTTATTATTCTGTATCTATTTTTTCTACATCTGAGTCTGTTATATCTATTGAGTCTGTACTCGATTCTGATATGTCTATCAGCGCGATCGAGTCCTTAAAAAGTTCGTGGACCCATCCGGGGACGTCTTTATGTAAGCTACTTTTATGGATTTTTCCATAAGATCTACAATATTTTTTTGTAAATTTGTAGTTGTGGGCTATCTAATACCTTATTTCCTTGTATTTGTGATTTGTTTCACCTGATTGTATCAGGAAATCGAGGAAAGGTAAGTATTTTTGTAGCCTTTTTGTTTCTATCTTATCCATATTCTACACTAACTTGTTAGGCCTATTAATATGGATGTACGTATATAAAAAAAAATCATTGAGGCTTACTGCCTCGGTTCCTCCATTCGGTAGAAACGATATGTGCCTGCTGCGTTGGAAAAGCAACATACATATGGTACTGTGAGGATGAAACTCATCTGTACCCTAGTGCTTCCTTGAACTGGGAAATCTTCTCCCGTTATATTTAGGTAAGCTGACTTAATTTGTACCAAGTTTATTGAGTTCTGTGGTGAATTGATATGCTCATTTCTAAAAACCTCAATTAAATCTTGGACAATACTGGGATGCCTAGCGTTTATTCTTCCAAAATAATTATCAAGAGTGGCCATTGTTTTCCACAAAAATTTTTTTTCTTTTTACTTGTTATTCGCGTGTGTGCATATGTATTCTTAGACCTTATCTAGGTCATTAGCTTGGCTTATGGCTCTTTTGGTTACACATTTATTGTGTAATAGATAAGCTTTATATAAAATATATGCGCACATTATTACGACGATTATCAATAACAATATGTTCGTTAATCTCAAGTCAGTATTTGATGATTCGATTTTATTTATTACATTAGCAGTGGAGTCCACTGATTTTGTTTCTATTAACCCCATTGTGGGTATAAGAGATATATCATCAAATTTACTTATGGAATTATCAAACATATGGAGTTTATATAAAAAAAAAATTTTATTTTTGTGTATAATTCTAATAATAATCTCACTGACTAACGATCCTATATGAGGCTATTTTAATTTAGCAAAATGAAAATGAATATGACAAATACGGGAAAAATAGGGAACAAAAGCCCATAAAAACAGCTCGAAACCTTTTGTTTAAAAATTACTTAAAAAAAAATTTTTTGTAATGGGTTCAGCAATATTTGATTGTCATTTAAAAGGTTTTATGAATTTAAGACACAATCAGTTGTAGTGTGTTTGAGTATGCTTTATTGAATGTAATTTAGTATTAATGTTTTGAGCTGAAGGCTCTCTTTTTTTTTTTTACATATGTTCCTGCCTACTTTTTCGTATGGTTTTCAGGCCACACTCTAATCGGACAGCTTTTAACGCTGCACAATTGTACATTGATTACTTAAATGTTATATAAAAAAAATGTGCATCGCAGTACACTCAAAAAAAAATGTGTGACGCAGCACATAAGTTGTTCATTTATTTTTCTTTTCGTCGCCGGTTGGCACCCTGATGCTCCATCGATGGCGTAAAAAGCGGCCTGGTCCGGCTCCGGCTCCGGTCATCGCACCAGATTTGTTAATTTTTGATTTCTTTTCCTTTGACTTCCTTCAGTTGGAAACTGGCTTCTCCTTTGGAGTCCCGTAGCGATGTCTGCATGTATACTCGCAGTATGCTGAGTATAATGGTCCCTCGCAGTCGTTCGGGCAGACCTTCTTCAGCATTGGTAGCTCTTTCACAGTTTGTGGACTTATTTTAATTTTCGGTTTTGCCACGTTTTGAATTGCAGAGTATGGGATTCTGGTTGTTGTGGTTTTATTCTTTCTTTCTTCTAATTGGGTTTTTATAAACTCTACCTCGGCGTGTAATTTCACCGAGGTATTCCAATTAGTTTGTGGGCTATTTAGTAGCCTCAATATTTGCGCCTTTCTGGCCTTTAATTTTTTAACCACACCAGAATTTTTTCCCATCACTCTACTTACTGTGATTTTAGTATGTTCTTCTTGTGCTTCTTTTATTATATTTCCATTATATTTCCTTTTTATAATTTGGTCTGCTCACTTCCTTTGGTCACTCTTAGTTGCTGGTGACCACTGTCACGGTCGCCATGTAAAAACTCCTTTGACCGGGTTCCATTGGGTTGTAGAATATATATATATATAATAATAAAAGACACGTCTGTGTCGGTTGACTGGAGTTTTAGAATTGATTCTTTATTCCGAATTATTCTTTTGCTTAGGCTAATTTTACATATATATTCTTATGCTGCGACTTATGCGACAGCTACAAAAGAGAGGGAGAGTGTCAGTACATACATACATACTGTTGGAGCGCATGCATCAAAGTGCTTGGTCAGCGGTCACACGCTGGCCTGGCTCTAGCTCATGTTACGCTTGTGCATACAGTGCTTATGTGAATATGTATGTGCATATACAAATGTACATACATACATATATGTTCATGCTTAATTGTATGTTTACTTGAATATGTTTATGTGAATACTTCAATGTATACATATGAACATATTCAAGTGCACAATTATATTTTAATGCGTATATGTTTAATTGTTTATACTTGCAACAAAGTGTTACAAGTTGAGCTCATTGTGTTGAGTGATAATTTGTATGAATATACTACATAATAGGCATTATTCTAATTTGGTGGACTTTCAAAAATACTCCTTGTCTGACTTTGTGTCATCAAAAACAAAATTTTTTTTTGAGAAAGCTAAGCTACCACAAACATTTTTATAACATACACCCATAGGGTGAAATGGTATATTAAAGTCGCCACCATGTATGTAACAGGCAGAAGGAAGCTTTTCCGACCCCATAAAGTATATATATTCTTGATCAGTATCAACAGCCGAGTCGATCTAGCCATGTCCGTCTGTCCGTCCGTATGAACGCCTAGATCTCGGAGACTATAAGAGATAGAGCCACCAAATTTGGAATGTAGGCATACTACACGAGTATGTAGAGTGATCGAGTTTGTTTCAAATTTTTGCCACGCCCCTTTCCGCCCCCGCAATTAAAAAAAAAAACGTTTATCTCAAAAACTATTGCAGCTAGAGACACCATATTTGGTACGTATATTTGCTTAGTAAATGGACACATTTTGTAAGTATAGAGATTTTGCCACGCCCCTTTCCGCCCCCGAAATTTGAAAAACTCGATTATCTCCCGTAATTTTTTACCTTGTGGAATCAAATTTGGCCCACTTGAATTTGATACTAATACCCAGCAAAATACCAACTTTAATCAAAATCGGACAAAAAATAGCTGTGTCGGCAAATATAACACGCGCGGCCGCTTTGGCCCAATATCCAATATGATACATCCTCATTCTACCGCTGCGACGGCATATAAACATATGTACATACTTTTATGTAAACATTTATACATTTATACATAAGTATGTTTATACATAAGCATACCGCTCCTCTGCCTGCATGACTAGCAGCGCAGCTACGCGGTCTTACAATTAGCTATAGTCGACAATTGTTATAGAATTAAGAATTATTCAATAAACCAAACTTAAACGCAACAGACATATGTGTGGTTCATACTAAATATTTAAAATAGAAACCAATCATTGGACGTTTTCTACTACATGGCGACCGTGACAGTGGTCACTAAACAGCAAAAGGAGCGACCAGCAAGGCAATATACTACAGAAGGAAAATTCAGCTACACTGGAGAATGAAAAAGGAATGAAAATACAATCACAGTAAGTAGAGTGATGGGAAAAAAATCTGGTATGGTGAAAAAACTAAAAGCCAGAAAGGCTTAGATATTGAGGCTACTAAATAGCCCAGAGACAACTAATTGGAATACCTCGGTGAAATTACACGCCGAGGTGGAGTTTATAAAAAACCAATTAAACGAAAGAAAAAATAAAACCACAACAACCAGAATCCCATACTCTACGATTCAAAACGTGGCAAAACCAAAAATAAAAATAAGTCCACAAACTGTGAAGGAATTACCGAAAATAAAAAAGGTCTGCCCAAACGACTGCGAGGGCCCATTATACTCAGCATACTGCGAGTATACATGCAGACATTGCTACGGGACTCCAAAGGAAAAGCCAGTCCCCAAGGAAAGGAAGTAAAAAACAGGGTATCAACAAATCTGGTGCGATGACCGGCACCGGAACCGCCTGAGCTCAGAGGCCCCGGACATCAGCAGCTGAGACTACAAGCGTGAAAAGCAGGCCGCTTTTTACGCCATCGATGGAGCATCAGCGTGCCAACCGGCGACAACCAGCTGATGCTAGAGGCTAGCTGAAAACAATTGAAATTTTTAAATGAACAAATTATGCGCTGCGTCGCACATTTTTTTTTGAGTGTACTGCGCTGCACATTTTTATACCATACACCAATAGGGTGAAATGGTATATTAAAGTCGCCAAAATGTATGTAACAGGCAGAAGGAAGCTTCTCCGACCCCATAAAGTATATATATTCTTGATCAGTATCAACAGCCGAGTCGATCTAGCCATGTCCGTCTGTCCGTCCGTATGAACGCCTAGATCTCGGAGACTATAAGAGATAGAACCACCAAATTTGGAATGTAGGCTCGTGTAGTATGTCGAGTGATCGAGTTTGTTTCAAATTTTGCCACGCCCCTTTCCGCCCCCGCAATTCAAAAAAAACGTTTATCTCAAAACTATTGCAGCTAGAGACACCATATTTGGTATGTATATTTGCTTAGTAAATGGGCACATTTTGTAAGTATAAAGATTTAGCCACGCCCCTTTCCGCCCCCGAAATTTGAAAAACTCGATTATCTCCCGTAATTTTTTATCCTGTGGAATCAAATTTGGCACACTTGAAATTGATACTAATACCCAGCAAAATACAAAATTGGATCAAAATCGGACAAAAAATAACCAAGTTATGGATATAAACGTTTTTCCATAAGGCCGGAGTTGGCCGTTGGCAAGTGGTGGCGCTAGGGTGCTCATATGCATGAGTGAGTGAGATACTAAGATATGCTTGTAAAAAGCATGTGAACAAAATTTTTTTAAATTGGCAAATGCATTTGTTATTACAAATTTGAAATATTTGTTTTACTGGTGTATGGTATACCTAAGTCGGCGAGACGACTTACTTACTTCATTTGAACTAGATCCATCGAACTGGAAGCAAACATGTGAATTTAAGAAAGGTTTATGAAACTGCCCATTCTTTGGATAAATGATATGGCCGAAAGAGGAGTCAAATGTATGCAGGAGTGCAACAGAGTTCTCACAAACAATTATAAAAAAAAATACCCCACTGCGAAAAAAAGTGATCCAGCGATAATAATAAAAATTTACGTTAAAAATATTAATTAACAAACATTTGTTTCTATTCTTCTTTTCTTTTTGTAAAATATCATCAACAGTGTTCACAAGGTACTAACATTTTATTTCATAGCATGCCATCTCGCTCACTCCTATGATATTTGTATGGTGCTATGTATGCTTATATGGGAGCATCACACTGAAAACTTTAGGTGAGTTCCGCGCCCATTAAACATTATCCGATCGGCCCCAAATTTTTTTGAGATTTTTTATACCCTTGCAAAGGGTATTATAAAATTGGTCAGATGTTTGTAACGCACAGAAGGAGACGTTTCCGACCCCATAAAGTATATATATTCTTGATCAGCTTGAGAAGCTGAGTCGATATAGCCATGCCCGTCTGTACGTCTGTCCGACCGTCTGTGCGTACGCGTTTTACTCAGCCATCTTAAGAGATATCGGGTTGAAATTTTTTTTGGGGACTCCTCATTACCTGTGTGAGATAAAGTGTGAAAATTGTGAGGATCGGACTACTATATCATATAGCTCTAGAACAAAAATTTTTGCAAAAATTTGAGTATCCCCATGAATTTGGTATAAAATCTCAGATTCCAAAATTTGAACCTGATCGGATAAATAGAACATAAGTTACAGTCAGTACAAATCGGTTCAAGCGCTGCCGGCAGCGCTGCTTGCTGCCTAATACGTCATCAGTAAATCAAACAGAGCACATGCATACACACACACAGACGCAGCGCTACACAAACTGTATGTGTATGCGTGTTGAAAAAGAGAAATAATTTGAATGTTTTGTTTGTGTGTTGTTGAATTGAGTTGCAGGGAAAGAAATTTCAAAATGTAAAAAAATTATTGCCAAGGACTGCAAGGGTATATAAACTTCGGCATTGCCGAAGTTAGCTTCTTTGATATTTTTAGACTAAGAGGAAAAAAAATGCCCGGGAATTAAAAAAAAATTGATATTTTTTTCCCCCATACAACTAAGAACACCCTTAATGTACAGTGAGTCATAAATCTTTTTGGCCTGCAAATGAACTTGATCTATCAAAATGTTGGTCAAATTAAATTTCGTCTTCGGCAGTC
This sequence comes from Drosophila paulistorum, assembly GCA_018152135.1. Taxonomy (NCBI): domain Eukaryota; kingdom Metazoa; phylum Arthropoda; class Insecta; order Diptera; family Drosophilidae; genus Drosophila; species Drosophila paulistorum. The sequence continues at coordinate 112,504 of JAECXG010000501.1, forward strand.
AGCCAACCAGCTGGCAAGTAATTCCTCAAGCTGCTTTGCTAAGACTGCGACTGCGACTGGGACTGGGTCTGGGATTGGGATCCAGGACGAGCAACTGAAACTGGGTGTTAGCTTTGTCTGCTTACTTGGTGGCTGCCTTTCATGTCAACTGCATTTTTCTTTTACCATATTGCCGTGGTGTTTTGCTAACCATTTCTTTTATAATTTTTGTTACTTTCTTGCTTCTTTTTTTTTTTGCAGTGCCTTAAACGACTTAATGGGTTTTTTTCGTCCTTTGGCTGATGCGGGAGGTTGGCTGGACAAGAGTTTGGGAACTATTCATGCGATACAGCTTTCTTTTAACTTCATTCACAAAGACTTGCAATTCATCAAATCTCGTTAGCTACGGCTTTAATAAAAAATCTGCAGCTGGTTTTGCCTTCCCTATACATACATATATATATAAGTATGTTTCTATTTTTTTTTTGGGATGGGATTTTTCTTTTAGTTGCACTTTAGCCAAGTGAATAGACGCCACGCCCAATAGACAAGCACGCAAAGGCGTAGCTTGGGGCGTGAGTTGATTACAACAAATTTATAATTCAAGGCTTTTTGACAAACTAAGTGATTTGATGTTATCTTTCAAAAAAAATATGGCGAAATCGAATTATTTACACCATAAATTTATGAGAATTAAAATTAAAACCATCTTTCCATTAACTCGTTTGTAAATCGTGAAATCGTATTTAGCGTTTAAAAATAAGGACACGCCTGATAAAGTAGATAAATATATTGGCCCATTATTTATTTTTTCTTGCAAAACCCCCCAGTAAATTAGATGCTAACTACGCCCATGCAATAACAATATGAGAAATTGGAATTTTCGCTCCTCCTGAAGCTGCAGCTGGTGCAGCCCTTTGTATTGGCTTTAAGACAGCTTTTACTCTAATGCGTTATCTTTAAGGGCTTCCTCCTGCCTCACCGCACTTCGTGATGCCTTTCAAAGATTTCTATAAAATTAAAACTCTATGCCTGAGAGTGAGTGAGTCCTTTCAAGGGCTACTAGTATCAAGGATAACTTTTCAAGAGGAACTAAAAATTTTTGTACTCAATTTAAGGACACACAACAAAATGTAACAAAAACGTAGTGTTAGGCCAAACGATTCATTCTTTGTTTTACTCATTTGTTCACTAACTTGTTCAGTTGCTCACTCACATTTCAATTGATCTACGTACATACTTACTTGGAATAGTATAAATCATAACATTATTCGGGTTTGATTATTAAATGTTAGCAAAAATTTTAGATAAACTTGAACCGTAATAAAATGAAAAAACTAGGCATATCTCATTATTGTTTATTAAAATCTGTAGACTATCTCGTTCACTCTTATAAGCACACGTGCACTTTAGCGCCGCCACTGACCAACGGCCAACTCCGACCTTATGACCCACAGAGTCCAAAACGTTTATACGTACAATTTGACTATTTCTCGGCCGATTTAACTGAAGCTTGGCAGCTTTAATATACCATTTCACTATGTGGGTGCTTGGTATTAAACATAATATACATATATATATATATGTAAAGACGAGATGGGCACACTATTCTCAGATTACCCCTATTTTGACGAGCAGTGAAGCAGCTGAGAGTGAGAGGCTTCTTCGCGGGAGAGACGCAGGTAAAGGGTTGAAGAGCAGACGTCGTCGAGAACGGGCAATTAAGAAGAAGTCACGAGAGCGGTCGGCAGTTGTGAAATTAATCGTTTAATCGTTGTTTTTGAAGAAATACGTATATGTACTACACCTCAATTTTAAACATTTCAGTTAATATTATATACAATAAACTATCATAAATATAATGTTAACCTCACATTTGGGGGCTCGCCGGTTTTTTGTGTGTTAGTGCATGTATAATGTGTAGAAAGTTCTTAGAAAAGTTTAGATGTGGTTGTGCTGGAATTTACAAAAAAAAAATAATTAAGTTGTAAAGTTGCAGTTGGTTGATTTTGTAAAAGTTGGTACAAAACATCCAAATAACAAAAGTTGTACAGTTGTGAAAATTCCAGTAGTGCGCGGTAGCTTTTCTAAGAAATCGTTCTCGAACAGTCGGTCAGTCGGCGCCACGAAGTCGCGAATAACCGAAATGTCGCCACCATTGCGCACACCAGCAAAGTCGAAAAACGAAAAGAAGAACGAAAAGAAGATCGTTGAAAATAAGACCTTGAACGAAACGTTCGGTCTAGTGGAAGAAGAAGAATCGATAAAAAAACGAGCTATGGAAGTTAACTTCGGCCTTGCCGAAGTTTATATACCCTTGCAGTTCTTTATTATATTTAATTCGATAAGAAAAGTGAAATTTCATACATCAACAGCATTAGTTGTCGTATTATGAATATGCTCAAATATTTTTCAAACTACTGAATTCAAAACACATTTAATGATTATTAAACAATATATGATATAGTAGTCCGATCCCGATGATTTTCATACTTTATCTCACACAGGTAATAAAGAGTCTCCAAAAAAAATTTCAACCCGATATCTCTTAAGATGGCTGAGTAAAACGCATACTTCAAACTACTGAATTCAAAACACATTTAATGATTATTAAACAATATATGATATAGTAGTCCGATCCCGATGATTTTCATACTTTATCTCACACAGGTAATAAAGAGTCTCCAAAAAAAATTTCAACCCGATATCTCTTAAGATGGCTGAGTAAAACGCATACGCCCTCTGCAAGGGTATAATAATATGGAAGTGAAAGAAGTTCGTGACGTAGAAAAAAGTGATCCCAGGGAACTAGATATAAAGATGCAACAGTTAATACAAATGTTTTCTCTTAAAATCGAAGCGGATGAGAGGAAGTCTGCAGAAGTCAAAATAAACCCTGATCATTTCGAAAAAGTTGTATGTGTGTTCGACGGTTACAATGTACCGGTAGAGAAATGGTTTTAGAACTTTGAGCAGTTACGCGACCGTAAAATGCACAGTGGTGAATCGTTTCACGAATATATGCTCAATATGAGAAAAATTGCAAGTGCTGGAAAAATCGATGACGCGGCAGTTATACGGTACATAGTTGATGGCCTTAATATTAAAAGCGAGTTCAAGTTCTCAATGTACAACTGTAAATCGCTAAAAGAGTTAAAAGAGCAATATGGTGTATTTGAACATGTAAAAAAAATTGATAATATTGAGAAAACAATCGTAAAATCACGTCTATTGCAAAAGTGGAAAACATTAAAAAGAAAGAATATTGTTTTAATTGCGGTTCCAGTGAGCACAAGCGTAAAGATTGTAATAGTGCGGATAGAAAATGTTTTAGCTGCAATGAAAGTGGACATATTTCAACTAATCGCCCCAGAAAGTTATCAGCTGTTCGTAAAATAAATATACAAAAACGGGTGAAGTCGGTGTCGCTGAATGGCGTAAACGTTGACGGTTTGATCGATACGGGCTCAGATGTCACTATTGTAAAAAACTCTTTTCTAAAACACTTGGGTAAGATTGATTTGAAAGAAAGTTGCTTAATGCTCTGCGGCCTAGGCAAAAGCCAAACAAAAGCAAAAAGCTTTTTCGAGACAGAACATCGTAGACAACCTAAAGACGCAGCAAAAATTCTTGGTAGTGGAGAGCAACACTATGGACTGTGACATTATTTTGGAATACGACTTCGTGGAGAAGTTTAGAGTATCGATCGATGAGCGTGGATATACATTTATGAGCCTGGTTGAAGGCACCAAATCGCAAGAAGAATATGTTGACAATTGGTACAATGTTTTTGACATCTCATGTGGTTATTCGGCTCCTCCGCAATATCAAAAGCAAGTCGAAGCCTTGATACAGGATAGCTATCAGCCGAATGATACAGAAAAGGTACATTGCCCTATTGAGTTAAAAATTGTACCAGATGGCACAATAATCCCATTTAGGCAGTCACCCAGTCGTTTGTCACCACCAGAAGCGGAAGCGGTTAAAAATCAAGTTGATGAGTGGGAAGAAAAAGGAATAGTGCGCAAATCCACTTCGAATGTTGCTAGCAGAGTTGTAATTGTAAAGAAAAAAGACAATACTTTGCGGATTTGTGTAGACTACAGAAAGCTAAATAGCATGGTCTTGGAAGACTGCTTTTTTGCGCAATGGATACTGTATCTACAGGATTTCAATTTGAACGTGGAGCACCGATCAGCAGTTCAGATGCAGCACGTGGACTGTCTAAGCCGTTACCCACAGTCATGCTTAGTAGTAAAAGATGAAGTAACAGCGCGATTATACAACGATCGCACGAGGTTGGACATTTTTCGACTCGCAAGACAATGCACGCTATCCAACAACAGTACTGGATACCGCATTTGGAAAGTAAAGTATCAAGATTGATTGCAAACTGCATAAAATGTATAGTTCATAATAAACAGCTGGCCAAAAAAGAAGGATATTTGCATTGTATAACCAAAGGAGACACACCGCTGCATACTTTACATTTGGATCATTTAGGACCCATGGACAGCACCTCCAAGCAGTACAAATTCATTTTGGCAATGGTAGATGGTTTTTCGAAATTTGTATGGTTGTTTCCAACGAAGTCCACAGGTCAAGAAGAAGTAATTAAAAGGCTCAAAGAATGGACAGACATTTTTGGATTTCCCGAGAGGATCATAAGTGACAGAGGGGTGGCCTTCACATCAAACGATTTTAAAGAATTCCTTCAATCAAATGATGTTGAGCATGTACTGTCAACCACAGGAGTAGCAAGGGGCAATGGCCAAGTCGAACGAGTTAATCGTTGTATCCTGTCTATTATCGGAAAAATATCAGCAGATGAACCTACGAAATGGTATATGGGAGTTTCGCGAGTACAGAAGGCGATTAACACAACGATGCATTCCTCAACGAAAATGTCACCGTTTGAAGTCCTGTTTGGAACGCGAATGCGTAACAATATAGATGACCGTTTTTATTTGATTATTTTAATGAGATTTAGTTGGAAATTAGTCGTCTTTACTGCTCTGCGTCGTTTCGTCTTTCGTCTTTTTTGCAACCGCGCTCGCTCGTCTCTTCAGTTCGACTGCTCGTCTTTAGCTCAATTCGCCCCGCTCACCAGAGTTGCCAGAAACAATCCCACAACTCGGCCATCCTAGTATGCATTCGCCTCGAATGCATCCTGGTCGTCTATGTCACAGGGAACCCACGGCTTCATATAGGCAGCGCAAGTCGTAGTTCGCATAGGACCATCGTTGAATAATGCATCTTTGATCACGTCGTATGTATCTCTGGCCTTTACCATGGTAATTCGGTACGGACCTAAATATTTGGGCTTCAGCTACAAACCTCCCCCAAGTTGGGTTCTTTTAACAGCTACCAGATCACCGACTTTGTATATAGAAGCAGGTCTGCGACGTAAGTTGTAGGTCTTTTTATTTTCTTCTTGCATACGAAGGATCTGCTGCTTCGCTATATTACGTAGATCATCTCTGTTGTCGTTAAAAATCTGAATCCACTCATCGTGAATTATTTCTTTCAGCTTAAGGTCGTCTTTTGTGTGCATCTTTATACCAATCAGTAGTTCGAATGTGTGATTCTGCTGTACGTTGAGTTAATCGTTTGTTGCACTTTGCCGACAAACTTATACCATTTGCTAGGGTCTTCTATCGAAATCTTAGACAACACGGATATAATAACAGCGTTAAGGCGTTCGACTTGTCTGTTCGCTTGTGGAAGACCAGTCGTAACTGCGTGAAGTTCGATATTTTCTGCCTTGCAATACTCTTTAAACTCGTCAGAAGTAAACGCAGAACCTCTTTCGGAAATAATTTAAACTGGATTTCCAAAAATTAAACTTTGTTGTTGTAGTCTTGTGATTACTTCCTTCGTGGATGTCGTTTTCGTCGGGTACAACCAGCAAAATTTTGTAAAGCCATCGATAACTGCAAGAATGTGCTTATACTGCTTGTGGGTTGACTCTAAGGGTCCAAGAAAATCGATGTGGAACGTCTGATAGGGCAGTTCTTCTTTCGGCAGTGGATGCAGTTCTCCTTCTTTTTTTCCAAGCTTTCGATTAAGTGTTAGACATGGAATGCAGCATCTTATTTGGTGTTGTATTTTCTCATCTAATTTTGGGATATAATACTCCTTTGCAATTATTTCTTTCGTCTTTTTCACAGAAAAATGACCTTTTTCGTGAGCATGTTTAATAATTTCCCGTTGCAGAGTAGAGGGAACTACAATTAGTTCTTCATCATCGACCAACTTATAAAGTATGCCAGCTTTCATAAAATAGTTGTTATGAGAAGCTTTCTGAGCAAGGATATCGATTATGGCCTTCAAATGGTCGTCTTGTGCTTGGACATTCTTTAATTTACTGTGTAGGTAATCTTCTGATATAATCATAACGGGGTAGCGACTAAGCGCATCTGCATGGCGTATACGATTTCCTGCACGGTGCTCAACATCAAAATCAAATTCTAGGATCTCAAGAATCCATCGTGCGACTCTAGTGCACACATCTTTTTTATCCATCGTCTTTGCAAACGCATTACAATCGCTTATGGCTTTAAAATGCATACCTAGAAGGTAAACTCGGAACTTACGAAATGCTTCAACTACCGCCAAAATCTCTAATTCGTAGCTAGTGAATTTCCTTTCCGCTTCAGTCGTCTTTTTGCTCATGTAGTATACAGGGTGCAATTCTTTATCATCAGGTAACTTTTGTAATAAAATTGCTCCGAAGCCATCAATCGATGCGTCTGTATGTACTTCTGTTTCAAACTTGGGGTTAAATATTTGCAAAACAGGTTTCTGGCTTATCAATTCTTTTAGCAAATTAAAAGATTTTATCTGACTCTCGTTGAATATAAATTTCACATCATTTTTTAATAAATCAGTAAGAGGCTTGCCTATAATCGAAAAATCTGCAATGAACTTGCGAAAATAACCAACCAGGCCAAGAAAACTTTGGAGCTGCTTTTGATTCATCGGCATAGGAAATTTGTTTACAGCTTTGGTCTTTGCGTCTTCTGATTCTTTATAGTATGCCCCAAAAATTCTATTTCTCTCTTCAAAAAACAACATTTCTTTAAGTTAAGGACTAAACCATATTCTTCACATCGCTTCAAAACATTTCTCAGATTGGAGACGGCTTCCTCCTCAGTTTTCCCAGGGATTATAATGTCGTCGACATATGGGATAGCCGTTCCAGCACGGGTCAAATCACGAAAAATGGCATTAACGTGTCTCTGAAATACCCCAGGGGAGTTCGTCAATCCAAAAGGAACTTTTAAAAACTGGTACTGTCCGTTGTGTGTAACGAACGAGGTGAATCTTCGACTATCTTTTTCAACATCTACATGGAAAAATCCATTCTTTAAATCGATTGTGCTGAAAACCGTTGCTCCTTGTAGCCGATACAATTGATCTTCAATCAGAGGTAATGGAAAATGGTCTTTTACTATTACATTGTTTATTCGTCTGTAGTCAATACACAGCCGTGGAGTGCCATCGCGTTTTTTTACTAATACGACCGGACTGCTGAATTCAGACTCGGATTGTTCTATTATTTCGTCTTTCAGCCACTGATCGACTTGGTCATCGATTATGCACCGTTCAGCAAAAGCGAATCTGCGTGTTCTCGAAGAAATTGGACTATCGTCTTTTAGAACAATAGGCATGTCAACATTTGTCGATTTTAACTTTTCCGGCTTATAGTTTTTGAGAAGTTCGTTCACTTCGCACTTTGTACTTTTCGATGCGTTTGAGTCAATGTCAATTTCGTCGTTTTCGACCTTTATTCTCATTACCGAACTTAATTCCGTTTCATCATTATATTTCCCGATTTGTACGCCATCACGATTGATTTTTATTTCGGCTTGCTTACAAAAGTCTTCTCCCAAAATCACTTCAACATCCAGGAATTCAGATGATACCACTAAAAAAACCAAATCAAACTGTTCTTGGCTTACGAAAAGCCTTCCCGTAAACGAACCGATAGGTACGACTTTCTTTTTATCTCCGAAACCGTATAGAACTTTATCAACTTTAACGAGCTTAGGTTTTTCAAACGATTATAAATTGTTTCGTTTACGATATTATTGTAGTATGTTCATACAACTAATAACTCAACACAATGAGCTCAACTTGTAACACTTTGTTGCAAGTATAAACAATTAAACATATACGCATTAAAATATAATTGTGCACTTGAATATGTTCATATGTATACATTGAAGTATTCACATAAACATATTCAAGTAAACATACAATTAAGCATGAACATATATGTATGTACATTTGTATATGCACATACATATATTCACATAAGCACTGTATGCACAAGCGTAACATGAGCTAGAGCCAGGCCAGCGTGTGACCGCTGACCAAGCACTTTGATGCATGCGCTCCAACAGTATGTATGTATGTATGTACTGACACTCTCCCTCTCTTTTGTAGCTGTCGCATAAGTCGCAGCATAAGAATATATATATGTAAAATTAGCCTAAGCAAAAGAATAATTTGGAATAAAGAAGAATACAAAAACTCCAGTCAACCGACACAGACGTGTCTCTTATTATTATATTTTTCGACCCAACGGAACCCGGTCAAAGGAGTTTTTACATGGCGACCGTGACAGGACCCACTAAGCACAAAAGTAGTTATCCGGACATTGTTCTGGACTAGATGGCAATGTAATAAGAAAAAAAAAAACAACCAAAAGTACAGCTGCGTTGGAGGGAAAAGGAACTTGGAAAATCGGATGAAAACCATACAAAAGAATATTCTGAGTGAGTAGAGTTGAGAAATGGCAAAGAAAGGAGAAGTGCAAAATCAAATAAAGAAAAGAATAGCACATTAAGTGGCTATTATATTCAAGCCAAGTAGCACAAAAACTGCAAAAAGAACTTGACTTCTTAAAGTCACACAAAAAAAAAAAAGCCACAATCTCAAGCTCACCCAGAAACAAATATTCAAAAAAAAAAAAAAATATTACAAGCAATAACCGATGCCCATATTCAGCTGAGACTACAAGCGTGAAAAGCAGGCCGCTTTTTACGCCATCGATGGAGCATCAGCGTGCCAACCGGCGACGACCAGCTGATGCTAGAAGCTAGCCGGAGACGAAAAGAAAAATAAATGAACAACAGTGAAGATATTCCCTTTGCGGAATCTGCTCCTGTCGAGCAAAGGGATGCACTGACGCTAGAAGAAGCGCTAGAGTTGTATCCCAACGATGGACCACGGCCACTAACAATAGAGGAGTACAGAGCCCGACAGCAGACGAGAATCCCCAAAAAGACGAAACGAGGCGGTGAGGTGAGACGCCTGCTCACCCAGAAAAGACTGCAGCAGGATTTACTAAAGGCCAGCACCAACGAAGAAGACCGACAACGCTGCATAGAGCGTATCGAGACCCTGAAAACTGAACTTCGCCAAAGAGCGAAGAAACGCAAGGGGGCCGCAGAAATGCGCAAGCCTTAACTTGCCTTTAATTTAATAATAATTATAAGCCTAATAGCAAGTTGAAGCACGAAAGTGCAACTTGCGAACTTACTAACTTTCTGCTAGGCTATTACTAACAATGTGGTTGGAGAATTTTTTTTTATATAAAATTTTTTTTATTTCTAAATAACAATAACAAATGAAATGTAAATCTGAATTGTGAGCCAACCACATGCTCTATAATTTTTTCCACGTCTCTGGCTCGCTGTGCAAGACACAGTTGAGATAAAATTTTTTTTTTTCTTTTGTCGTATAAAAAAAAAAAATTTAATAATTTTTTTAAATAAAATTTCATAAAAATTCATGAATCCATAACAATTTTTTTTTTAATTCAAATATAAATTTTTATAATTATAATTCGTATTCAAGCAAATAAGAACGAAGCTTGAAATACTTAAAAAAAAAAAAATTTTTTTTAGTAACTTTTAAACAAAAGGTTTTGAGATGTTTTTATGGGCTTTTGTTCCCTATTTTTTTTTTCCCGTATTTGTCATATTCATTTTCATCCTGCTAAATTAGAATAGTCTCATATAGGATCGTTAGTCAGTGAGATTATTATTAGAATTATACACAAAAAAAAATTTTTTTTTATATAAACTCCATATGTTCGATAATTCCATAAGTAAATTTGATGATATATCTCTTATACCCACAATGGGGTTAATAGAAACAAAATCAGTGGACTCCACTGCTAATGTAATAAATAAAATCGAATCATCAAATACTGACTTGAGATTAACGAACATATTGTTATTAATAATCGTCGTAATAATGTGCGCATATATTTTATATAAAGCTTATCTATTACACAATAAATGTGTAACCAAAAGAGCCATAAGCCAAGCTAATGACCTAGATAAGGTCTAAGAATACATATGCACACACGCGAATAACAATAAAAAAAAAAAAAAATAATAATTTTTTTTTATGTGGAAAACAATGGCCACTCTTGATAATTATTTTGGAAAAATAAACGCTAGGCATCCCAGTATTGTCCAAGATTTAATTGAGGTTTTTAGAAATGAGCATATCAATTCACCACAGAACTCAATAAACTTGGTACAAATTAAGTCAGCTTACCTAAATATAACGGGAGAAGAATTCCCAGTTCAAGGAAGCACTAGGGTACAGATGAGTTTCATCCTCACAGTACCATATGTATGTTGCTTTTCCAACGCAGCAGGCACATATCGTTTCTACCGAATGGAGGAACCGAGGCAGTAAGCCTCCATGATTTTTTTATATACGTACATCCATATTAATAGGCCTAACAAGTTAGTGTAGAATATGGATAAGATAGAAACAAAAAGGCTACAAAAATACTTACCTTTCCTCGATTTCCTGATACAATCAGGCGAAACAAATCACAAATACAAGGAAATAAGGTATTGGATAGCCCACAACTACAAATTTACAAAAAATATTGTAGATCTTATGGAAAAATCCATAAAAGTAGCTTATAGTAGATTGTTAGCTAAGACTCCTTTACATAAAGACGTGCCCGGATGGGTCCACGAACTTTTTAAGGACTCGATCGCGCTGATAGACATATCAGAATCGAGTACAGACTCAGATGTAGAAATAATAGATACAGAATAATAATAAAAAAAAAAATAAATAAACATAAACATTTTCGAAAATTTTGTTATTTTTAACAAACTATGGTTACTTGGGATGATATAATTGGAAAAGCTAGAATACACGCACAAGAATTAACTAAATCTTGTAAGTGCCTCTCGCAAAACAGAGAAACATCCCAAGACACAGTAACCAAACACACGAAAATAATAACCGAGAAGCTCCAAGCTATTAGGGCAGTATTAACTGAGCACTATAGCAAACTAAAGGAAGGGCAAAAAACAGCCGCAAATGCGTTCTACAGTGATTGCAAACAAAAAGCAATAGCTGTGCTAAACAGACACAATATTGAATTTAAACAAACAACTGATTTGGAAACTTCAATAGTGCTGGAAGAAGAAACGCAACTAATGGCCGATGATGAAATAGGTCAAGAAAAACCACCAGTGAGCTCTGATCAGTCAATTATAAGTCATAATAAACCAGCAATTCCAAAAGGAAGCAACAAAATGACTCAAACAGTGGTAGAATTCATAAACACAGCCACAAGGCTGCTACCATTCTTCGATGGTGACATTAAAAACCTACAAGGTTTCATTGGGGCACTTCGCGTACTTGATACCATAAAAGAAACGCATGAAGCAGTAGCCATCGAAATAATAAAATCAAAATTGAAAGGTCAAGCGGGTAATACGCTAAGCTCGGAAACAACGATTGACGAAGTTATACAAAAACTGTCAACAATCTTTAAGGGTGAATCAGTGGATCTTTTAACAGCAAAGATTAAAAATCTGCAGAGAAACCCTAATAACTGTGTTTCATACACAAAAGAGATTACTGAGTTGACCGACGCCCTAAAAGGCGCGTATATTTCGGATGGTCTTCCAAATGAACAGGCTATAAAATACACTACCAAAGTGGCAGTAAATGCTATGGTAAGTCATACCAAAAGTCAAAGAGTCCAGCTACTAATGGAATCGGGAAACTTTGATTCAGCCAAAGAAGCCATCACTAGATTTACCACTCTTTCAGTAGAGTCGGGCTCCACGGGAAGTTCCCAAAATAATACCATTTTTTATGCCCAGCATAATGACCGCGGTAGACGCCGCTACAATAATAATGGTAACTGGAGAAACAACTCGAATTGGAACAACAACAATTCGAGCTGGAGCAATAACGATGCCCACAGAGCCCAACGAGGCCGAAATAATTCACGCTACCGAAGAGGCGGCCGTGGAGGTGGACAACAAAATAATAATAGACAAAACACAAATAACCAACAAAATGGTTATAACAATACAAATGTCCGAATTACCCAAAGCGACCAGGGAAACGGACAAGCTCCTCCAAATGCTCAGAGTTAAAAAATAAAGTATACTCTATCAACCTAAGTCTTAATAATTTCGTATCATTTAAGAATGTTGAAACCAATAAGAAAATAACATTCTTAATTGACACCGGTGCAGATATTTCAATAATAAAAGAAAATTCTGATGTATTTCATGACATCAAAGTAAACAAAACTGTAGACATTCGAGGCATAGGAGAAGGAGTAATAAATTCCAAAGGCCTGGTCTCAATAGAATTGCAGACAAGTAAATATATTATTCCATACGAATTTCATCTGCTTCATGCAGATTTCGCAATCCCATGCGATGGAATAATAGGATTAGATTTCATAAAAACTTTTAATTGCAAAATAGATTACAGCAATTCAGAAGATTGGTTTATACTTAGACCACAAACATTAAAGTACCCAATTTACGTTCCAATAACATTCAATTCTGGTAATAACTCAGCACTTCTACCAGCAAGATCCCAAGTGGTACGCAAAATAGAACTATCTTCAGCAGAAGGTAACATTTTAATTCCGAATCAGGAAATTAAACCGGGCGTTTATGTTGCAAACACTATTGCAACAGCCCAAAGTACTTATGTCCGATTCTTAAATACCACAGATAACTGCCAACTAGTAGGCTTTAACAATTTAAAATTTGAATCACTTTCGAACTACGATATAGTTCAAAATACCAAAGATTTAAGAAAAGAATCTGTAATTCATAAATTGAAGAAAAATTTCCCAACACTATTCAAAGACAAACTCGAAAAATTATGCACTGAGTATAGTGATGTGTTCGGACTTGACACCGAACCGATCACAACAAATAATTTTTATAAACAAAATTTAAGACTTAAGGATGATGAACCGGTATATGTGAAAAATTACCGGAGCCCGCATAGCCAAATAGACGAGATCCAGCGACAAGTTGGAAAGTTAATTGAACAGGGTATTGTTGAACCGTCTGTTTCGCCTTATAATAGCCCACTCTTACTAGTCCCAAAGAAAACACTTTCGGGATCTAAAGAAAAAAACTGGCGATTAGTAATTGACTATCGTCAAATAAACAAAAAATTGCTGTCAGACAAGTTTCCGCTCCCCAGAATTGATAATATTCTTGATCAATTGGGAAGAGCAAAATATTTTTCTTGCCTTGATTTAATGTCAGGTTTTCATCAAATAGAACTAGAAGAAAAATCAAGAGATATAACGTCTTTTTCAACGAGCAATGGCTCATATCGCTTCACGCGATTACCTTTCGGTCTAAAAATAGCACCTAATTCATTTCAAAGAATGATGACAATAGCATTCTCAGGGCTTGAGCCCAGCCAAGCTTTTCTCTATATGGATGATTTAATCGTTATTGGTTGTTCTGAACAACATATGATTAAAAATTTAGTAGATGTTTTTAAACTTTGCAGAAAAAACAATCTAAAACTGCATCCAGAAAAATGCTCATTTTTTATGCATGAGGTGACATTCCTAGGTCACAAATGCACAGACAAAGGAATCTTGCCAGACGACACAAAATTTGACGTCATCAAGAATTATCCAGTCCCACATGATGCAGATAGTGCTAGACGTTTCGTTGCATTTTGCAATTATTATAGACGTTTCATAAAAAATTTCGCCGAATACTCCCGGCACATAACAAGATTATGTAAAAAGAATGTTCCCTTCGAATGGACAGCAGAATGCGAAAATGCATTCCAATACTTAAAAGAAAAGCTCGTTCAACCTAATCTATTGCAGTACCCAGATTTCAGCAAAGAATTTTGCATAATCACGGATGCAAGCAAACAAGCATGTGGAGCAGTTTTAACACAAAACTATAATGGACTCCAGCTTCCAGTTTCATATGCATCAAGAGCGTTCACTAAAGGTGAAAGCAACAAGAGTACTACAGAACAAGAGCTAGCAGCAATACATTGGGCAATAACACATTTTCGACCATATATATGGAAAACACTTCACAGTGCGAACAGACCATAGACCATTAACATATTTATTCTCCATGGTCAACCCGAGTTCAAAACTAACACGCATGCGGCTAGAATTGGAAGAGTACGACTTTACAGTAGAGTATTTGCGAGGTAAAGACAATTTTGTGGCAGACGCCTTATCGCGGATAACTATATCCGAATTAAAAGATATGAGTATAAAAGTCCTGAAAGTCACTACCAGGCAACAAAGTAGACAGAAAAACTGCGCAGTTAATAAAGAAGACCTTTTGCCAAGGCAAAAACTTCAAAATGCTTCTAGGCCCAACGTATACGAAGTCATCAATAATGACGAGGTACGAAAAGTAGTGACCTTGCGAATAACAGAATCTAAATGTTCACTGAAACATGGAAAGAAAGTTATGGCAAGAATTGAAGTTAGCGATTTGTATACCAATGGAATTCTCGACTTAGGTCAGTTCTTCCAAAGGCTTGAAATGCAAGCCGGTATACTTGAAATCAGCCAACTAAAACTGGCACCGAGCGAAAAGATCTTTGAAATTATTTCAATAGATTCTTTTAAAAATATGGGCAATACTATATTGAAAACATTAAGAGTAGCGCTACTCCAGCCGGTGACCCTAATAGAAAATGAAAAAGAAAAAGAAGCAATACTGTCTACATATCATGATGATCCAATTCAAGGAGGTCATACTGGCATTACCAGAACGCTGGCAAAAATCAAAAGACACTACTATTGGAAAAATATGGGACGCCATATCAAAGAGTACATAAGGAGATGTCATAAATGCCAGGTGTCAAAAACGACGACACATACGAAGACTCCCATGATAATAACAGAAACACCAGCGAAGGCTTTTGATAAGGTTATAGTGGACACAATAGGTCCACTACCAAAATCAGATAATGAAAATGAGTATATTGTCACATTGATATGCGATCTGACAAAATACCTAATAGCCATTCCAGTTGCATCTAAGAGTGCAAGTAATGTAGCTAAAGCTATATTCGAAAATTGTATACTACAGTACGGTCCAATGAAAACACTCATTACGGACATGGGAACTGAGTATAAAAACCAAATTATAACAGATATATGCAAGTACATGAAGATTAAAAATCTGCCATCTACAGCATACCACCACCAGACCTTAGGGACAATAGAACGAAGTCATAGAACATTCAATGAATATATTCGTTCATACATATCAGCAGATAAGTCCGATTGGGATGCTTGGATACAATATTTCACTTATTGTTACAACACAACACCCTCGGCAGTGCATGAATATTGTCCATACGAACTAGTATTTGGAAGACTACCAAATCAGTTCATAGATTTTAACAAAATCGATAGAATAGATCCAATATACAATTTAGACGACTACTCTAAGGAAATAAAGTTTAGAATAGAAATAGCATATAAAAGAGCTAGGATAATGTTAGAAAACCATAAGTTAAGTAATAAAAAATACTACGACAAACATATTGCCGATTTCAATTTAAACATAGGAGATAAAGTTTTATTAAGAAAAGAAATAGGTCATAAACTAGATGCTAAATATATAGGGCCTTATAAGGTAGTGAGTATAGAAGAAAATGACAATATATTAATAGCAGATAATAAGAATAAATACCAAAAGGTTCATAAAAACAGACTAAAACCATTTTCGGAATGATCAACCGAAAAAAAAAAAAAAAAAATAATAATTATCATGATACTTAAGTAATTTTTACAAAAAAAAAAAAAACAAAAATCTTTATGGATTCATCTATTATTGAAAACAAATTCACGCAATTTCGAAAAACAAGAGAAAGAAAATTTGCCTAAAGAGACACAAAAAAAAAAAAAAAAAAAAACTTTCCTAAGATACACCTTTACTTTACCTTTTATTTTACCTTTCTATATAAATAATCATTACAATAACTACATAATATTACGTTATTCTCTAAAAAGGGGAGGTGTAGTATGTTCATACAACTAATAACTCAACACAATGAGCTCAACTTGTAACACTTTGTTGCAAGTATAAACAATTAAACATATACGCATTAAAATATAATTGTGCACTTGAATATGTTCATATGTATACATTGAAGTATTCACATAAACATATTCAAGTAAACATACAATTAAGCATGAACATATATGTATGTACATTTGTATATGCACATACATATATTCACATAAGCACTGTATGCACAAGCGTAACATGAGCTAGAGCCAGGCCAGCGTGTGACCGCTGACCAAGCACTTTGATGCATGCGCTCCAACAGTATGTATGTATGTATGTACTGACACTCTCCCTCTCTTTTGTAGCTGTCGCATAAGTCGCAGCATAAGAATATATATATGTAAAATTAGCCTAAGCAAAAGAATAATTTGGAATAAAGAAGAATACAAAAACTCCAGTCAACCGACACAGACGTGTCTCTTATTATTATATTTTTCGACCCAACGGAACCCGGTCAAAGGAGTTTTTACATTATATTTGCTACCAGTATCAAGCAAGGCTTATCATTGTTGATTGATACTTCTTTACACATAAACATATGATCAGCTGATATTTTATTAGTATTACGAACATCTGTGCTATCTTCAGGCTTTTTATTTGGACAGTCTTTTGCTATGTGACCAAAATTATTGCAACCAAAACCACTTTCTTTATTTTCATAATTCATTACACTTTCTTTTTTGATTTGAACGTTCTTAGACTCACTTTTTTGATTACTCGACTTTTTCCGCATTTTTTCATAACACTTTATTTTCTCTTTAAACTCTTTTAGGTTATTACCATTGT
Organism: Drosophila paulistorum; assembly: GCA_018152135.1. NCBI lineage: Eukaryota > Metazoa > Arthropoda > Insecta > Diptera > Drosophilidae > Drosophila > Drosophila paulistorum. Next base: position 129,660 of record JAECXG010000501.1, read on the forward strand.
ACAATATTGCTTTGTTCATACTCAAGTCATTAATTCCGTCAATCACATAGTGCATAAGAGCACTGTTCTCTATATTACCCATGATGCCATCTCTTTCATTTTCAACAAATATTCTTGAACACTTTCACCTTTTTTTATTTTCCGTTCTGACAATTGCTTATGTAACTCCGCGCTATTTATTACTGTTTTAAACTCATTTAAAAGTGATTCTTTCAATGTCGACCAATTTTCAATTCCGCGTTCACTCAGAATAAACATTTTAGCAAGTCCTTTAATAGCTCCTTTAGCAAAAATAAATTTTTGTAAACTATCCTATTGCATCAAGTCAGCCATGTCTTCGAAATCCTCAATCCATACTTCAACTGATAAAGTTTCATCGCCATGGAAAGGTCGTAAAGAGTCCTCAACGTCCCGAAAATTCAAAGCGAACCTCGGTGGTAGCATGTTGACGTTTACTGCACTTTGCGTATCAATATTGTTGGCCACGACTGTAGAGTTTGCCCTATTCGTTTTCTTTCGCATATTTTCGTTTGTTGCAGCTGTTCTAAAATTCGTTTCGTCGCTCACTACTGACAACATTTCGTCTTCGTCTTGTATATTGCCTACATCGCCATCTCTTTCGCGGTCATCGTCATCATCTTCGTTTTGATCATTCTCTGTGTCAAGGTCAGCTAGCAAATTGCGAAATAAATGGGAAGTTAGATTCGATTTATCATGCGATATGCCCAAAACGTTACAAATAATCACTAAATCGTTATTTGTTAAATTCTTTTCCACATAAGACACTTTACTTTTATACAAATCGCTGTCGTAATCATAATTAAACCCTTCAAACTTTCTTTCTCTTTGGCGATTTGTACGATCGCCTTCTTCTTCGTATATAAACTTGTAAAACAATGTAATATTAGATTTCTTTTCAGTTTTCCGTGCCTCTTGCACATTTCCAAAGTCTTCAAGTTTCCTCATAGTTCTTTCTCTTACGCACACACACTAATATTGTATATGTATATATACGTCGTTTGCCACTACAGTTATCGTCGTATTCAAACACTTTCTCGTCGTTCGTCGAAAACTTTTTCACCGTTTCTTTACCGCTTTTTCGTCGTTAGCCGCCAATTTTTCGTCGTTTGATGCTAATTCTTATTCGTTTTCGCGCTGTTTTTTTTTTTCGTCGTTTGATTCCGCTGTTGCGTCGTTTTGTATATGTTTGTCTCTATCTCACTCACTGATATTACTTTTTTACTTCTTTATAAGTTGAGTCAATCCTATTTTGTAGGTTGAGCCCCCATATTTGTAGGAATTTGTTTTATATTTAGTTGGAACTTAGTCGTCTTTACTGCTCTGCGTCGTTTCGCCTTTCGTCTTTTTTGCAACCGCGCTCGCTCGTCTCTTTAGTTCGACTGCTCGTCTATAGCTCAATTCGCCCCGCTCACCTGAGTTGCCAGACCCAATCCCACATATATTACAGGAGGAACAAGTAGATCAGTTCAATCACGAGCGGCAAAAGCTGCGACAAGAGGCTAAGATTAATATAGAGAAGGCGCAGGCGACTTACAAGCGGAACTATGATAAGAACAGAAAAGGCGAAGCAACTTACCAAGTTGGCGATATGGTAGCTATAAAGAGAACGCAGTTTGTAGCGGGTCGTAAACTAGCAAGTCAGTTTTTGGGACTGTATGAAGTAATAAAAGCTAAGCGCAACGGCCGGTATGATGTAAAGAAAGCGACCAATGGTGAAGGGCCAATGATGACAACTACGAGCGTGGACTCTATGAGACTTTGGCGATATGTGGCTGAGAATGACGGAGTTGCTGTCTTCTGAGTCAGAAGACGATTATCAGGAGGGCCGAGTGGGGCACACTATTCTCAGATTACCCCTATTTTGACGAGCAGTGAAGCAGCTGAGAGTGAGAGGCTTCTAGACGCAAGTAAAGAGTTGAAGAGCAGACGTCGTCGAGAACGGGCAATTAAGAAGAAGTCACGAGAGCGTTCGGCAGTTGTGAAATTAATCATTGTTTTGAAGAAATACATATATGTACTACACCTCAATTTTAAACATTTCAGTTAATATTATAAACAATAAACTATCATAAATATAATGTTAACCTCACATATATATAGTAATATATCCGCCTCTCCATCCACCCACATAACTTCGCCCCTTTCTTAAGTCTACAAAACGGATGTTTACTGCAACCGAGACTAAACAAAACTTTATAAACAAATCTGTCCCCAAAAAATCTTCCAGCGTGAGAATTCAACATTATAAACAAATCTGTCCCCAAAAAATCTTCCAAGCGTGAGAACGCTTAGTAGGCGAAATCAATAAGCCAATCAAAGTCCAGATCAAGATATCATCCGATCAAAAGCTCCCACTACTAACATAAAGCTTTCTAACCGATCTTTCAACATAATTGTAAACATCAAAAGCTTTCTAACCGAACTGTAAACATAATTGTATGAATAATGATAAGTTAGTTCTTAAGACGCATTTTTTAAATAAAGACCGTTTCTTTCGAGTTCGATAGATCCAATATTTTCTTTTTTTTCACTTATAAAGGAAATGGATTTATAATTGGCGCAGTCGGTAGGATAAAACGAAATATATTTAGTGCGTGCAAAACCTGTGTATAAGCGACCGTTACGGATATCTAATCTAAGGTTGCCTAATAAACCAGACCTTTTGTGTACCATTAAATAATTAAATGTGCGAAACTTGTGTCAAGCCACCGTTATAGATATTAGATCTGAGGTTGGCCCGTGATCGAGACTTTTTGTGCAAAAAAAAAAAAATTCAAATAATAAGGAGCCGTAAGCAATTAATGCCCAAAGCCCCCGAAAATTATTTTTTTTTCGTTTTATCCGCAAAAGAACCTTTCGTGCAGTCAAAAGCGCGACATCGAATCCTGGAGTTTAAGTACAGTGTTGGAGGAAATAATAAAAACAACAACCTTCTTTGATTGTGAACTCTTTGTTTTCCAACGTTGGACAAATTATCCGAGATGTCCCTAGAAGAAACACACCTGAACCAGGCACTCACTATGCTTAGACAGTTGCCCAATTTCGATGGTGACGCTTCGACCTTGAGCACGTTTATACGGAGAGTTGATTATATTTTACAACTGTACCCGACGAGGGACGTCCGCCAACACAGTTTGATGTACGGCACTATAGAGATGCAGCTCACTGGAGAAGCACAACGGACATCACAACTATCGCAAGCCAACAATTGGACCGAGTTGCGGGCCGCCCTCATCAGCGAATATAAGGTGCAAACGCCTTATGAAGAACTACTACGACGGCTTTGCCACACTTTTTTTGGAGGAAACCTTCGTAAGTTTATTGAAGATTTAGAACATAAGTCATTCATTATAATAAATAAGTTAGCATTAGAAGGCAACGCGGCCAACACCGTATTATACACAAATGCCATGAATAACACAATCAAAGATGTTATTATCAAAAGATTACCAGACAAGCTTTACATGACATTAGCAAAATTTGATATTTCTACAGTGTCTAATTTAAAGCAAGTAGCTCAGAGAGAAGGCCAATATGAAAATAGTTCCACCGAGAAACCCAAAACTAATAATCAGAGTACTTCAGGAAACTCAAACTACAGATCAAACCAAAATAATTCAGGGCAAACCTATTGTAGGCAAAGCAACCAATACAATAATTCAAATCCTACTCCCCAAAATAATCAACAGCTTCGAGAAGAATTTCAACAAAATCTTAATCAGGGCAGACAGGGAAATCCACTTAATCATCAGATTCAGAATCAACCCCAGAATCAAAATCCCGTGGTAAATCAACCTACTAAAAGGCAAAGAGAAAGTACCAGTGGTCAGAATAGAATGGACTGGTCCGAAAATTTTCATCAATCAGCCTCGGATCAGACAGGTCAAACAGAACCAATGAACCAAACAGATCAACCGAGTACGTCCAATCAAACCCCTATATCCAACTAAAAATCAATAACATCCCCTTAAAGTGTGTCATAGATACAGGCTCTTCAATAAATATTATCAACAAAAATTATTTCAATTTTCCAGAAACCTCAGAAAATTTAAATGTTCAAACAATAAAAGGAATAATAGAGCTTAATAAAAGCGTATCTTTTGCACCAAGCAAACTTTGCCCCAATCATCAAAAATTTTATTGCCATACATTTTCATCAACATACGACATACTATTAGGTAGAAAATATCTCAAAGCATGTCAAGCCGTTATAAACTATGAAGAAAATAGTGTGACACTATCAAATCATAAATTTTATTTCAAATTCACTAATAAAGAAGAAGGAAAAGAAAAATCAATACCTTATCCTCCCCAGAGTTCAAATATGAAGCGTTCACAGAAGAAATAAATAACAGTATCGAGGAAAAAACGAATTTAGACTCGATCACTTAAATTCAGAAGAAGTAGAAAAGTTAAAGAAAATATTCCATGAATTTAGCGATATCCAGTATAGGAAAGGTGAAAATTTGACCTTTACTAGTACCATAAAGCATAACATCAGAACCAAGCACGAGGACCCAATATACAAACACCCATACAAATACCCACAAATCTTTGACGAAGAAGTCAATAAACAAATTAATGAAATGATAGAACAAGGAATCATACGAAAATCAAAATCACCCTATTGTTCTCCAATCTGGATTGTACCCAAAAAAGAGGACGCATCCAAGGAACAAAAGTTCCGTTTAGTAATCGACTATCGTAGTCTTAATGAGATTACTGTCGATGACAAGTTCCCAATACCGGTGTTGGTTGAAATATTAGAGAAACTTGTAAAATGGCAATATTTCACAACCATTGACCTCGCCAAAGGATTCCATCAAATCCAAATGTATCCCAAATCAATCGAAAAAACCGCCTTTTCCACTAAACATGGTCATTACGAATACACACGAATGCCATTTGGGCTGAAAAATGCACCAGCCACGTTCCAAAGGTGTATGAATAATTTACTAGAAGACCTAATCTATAAAGATTGTTTAGTCTACTTAGACGATATAATTGTTTATTCCACCTCATTAGAAGAACATTTGGCATCACTAAAAAGAGTCCTTGCAAAATTGCGCAACGCTAATCTAAAACTACAATTAGATAAATGCGAATTCTTGAAAAAGGAAACAGAATTTTTAGGTCACGTCATAACTACAGAAGGCATCAAACCAAACCCAGATAAAGTCAAAGCAATTCAAAAATTTCCGATTCCTAAAACCCCAAAAGAAATTAAGTCATTCTTAGGATTATGCGGATTCTTCCGAAAATTCATACCAAACTTTGCACATATTGCAAAACCTTTAACTCTGGGATTAAAGAAAGCAGCCAAAATAAACATAGACGACCCAGATTATATTTCATCCTTCGAAAAACTAAAATGTCTCCTTATGAACGATCCCATACTTGCATATCCCGATTTCAAAAAACCATTCTTTCTAACCACAGACGCTAGCAATATAGCTTTATGTGCGTTCATCTCACAGGACCATAGACCTATTTCTTATGCTAGTAGAACACTCAATGAACATGAACTTAATTATTCAGCCATAGAAAAGGAACTACTATCTATGGTATGGGCAACCAAATATTTTAGACCATACCTCTTCGGCAGACCTTTTGAGATCCTAAGTGATCATAAACCCTTTGTATGGTTGGAAAATATCAAAGAACCTAACATGAAACTACAGAGATGGAAGATAAAACTAAACGAATTCGATTATAAAATAAAGTACTTACCAGGAAAAGAAAATTACGTGCAGACGCCCTATCTAGAATAAAACTAGATGAAAATCTTTTAGGTGAAGAAACAAGTAGTTCTAGAGCCACAGTACATAGTGCTCAAGAAGATAATGAAAACCTAATAGCCATTTCAGAAAAACCTCTAAATTTCTACAACCGTCAAATAGAATTCACTAAATGCAATGAAAATAAAATTAATGTTTCTCACTATTTTCACAAAACTAAGATAGAAATATCATATGTGGAAATGACCAATCAGTTTGCTAAAGAAATTATCAAAAAATATTTATGCTCAAAAAACAATGCACTTTACATCGAAAACGACTTAGATTTTCAAACACTCCAAGAAGCTTATCCTGAAATAATTAGTCCGGACAGCCAAACAAAAACTTTAAGAACCACTTACAAATTAAAAGACATTCCTACTTATGCAGAATTCAAAGAAATTATACTAAAGAACCATAAATCACTACTTCATCCAGGTATCACTAAAACTCAAAACTGGTTTAAAGAGAAATACTATTATCCAGACTATCAAAAACTAATTCAAAACTTCATTAATGAATGCCATATATGCAATTTATCGAAATCAGAAAATCGAAATACTAAATTAACCTTTGAAACCACCCCAGAGATATTTAACACTAGAGAAAAATACGTGATGGGTTTCTATTTAATCGACAACCAACAATTTTTATCTTGCATAGATATTTACTCAAAGTACGCGACTTTAGTCGAAGTTAAAAGTCGAGATTGGCTTGAAACAAAAAGGGCAATCATAAAAATTTTTAACGATATGGGTAAACCCTCAGAAATCAAAGCAGATAAGGACTCAGCCTTTATTTGTATAGCACTTCAAAATTGGCTACAATCAGAAAACGTTAATATAAGTATAACATCGAGCAAAAATGGCGTTTCAGACGTGGAAAGATTTCACAGAACCGTAAACGAAAAACTAAGAATTATTAATGCAGAATCTAGCATAGAAGACAAACAAACTAAATTTGAAACTATCCTTTACACATATAACCATAAGACTAAACATCTAACGACAAACAGAACACCAGCGGATATCTTTATTTACGCAGGCACACCTCTTTATAATACGCAAGCTAATAAAGTAAAACAAATTGATAAACTAAATGAAATTAGGCACGATTTTGAGATAAATACAAAATATAAACAAGCCCCCTTAGTTAGATCAAAAACGACAACACCCTTTAAGAAAACAGGAGAAGTTACCCAAGTTGACGACAAACATTATATTGAAACAAACCGAGGTAGACAAACAACACACTACAAATCAAAATTTAAAAAGAAAAAGAAAACTCATCAAAGTAAATATACTAATTAATTTCAGAAATCCCAACATTACTATTTCTACTCTTATCAATGGTACACTCAACGCATAATCAAAGAATTGAAATTAATCCCATAAAGGCACCTAATGGATATCTTGTATTCAAAACAGGAACCATGGATTTACCCTCAGATTTCGAATATCATTACCTAACTGTTAATTTAACCAACTTACAAAACACCTACAACAACCTAATAGAGCAGTCAGAACCATTTAAGAACAAGGTCCACATTCACTATTTAGTTGAAAAACTAAATCGCGAAATGAACGGCATAAAAATAATAAAGAGAAATAAGCGAGGACTTATTAACATAATAGGTACAGCACATAAATATCTTTTCGGCACTTTAGATCAAAATGATAAAGAAGAGCTTGAACAAAAAATTGATAGTCTATCAGCAAATAGCGCCCAAAATAATGAACTTAATCATATTATCGAAGCAGTCAACAAAAATATAGAACTCCTGAATAACCTTACTCTTAATCAAGATGCAGACAAAAAATTAAATCTACTAATGTTCAATTTAGAGCATTTTACAGAAGACATAGAACTAGGAATGCAGTTGACAAGATTAGGTATATTCAATCCAAAACTTTTAAATCATCAAGAAATATTTAACATAAATACAGAAAAACTTTTAAACATAAAAACATCTACTTGGTTAAAATCAGACACGAATGAAATATTCATAATTTCACATATACCCAGGAAAATATCTAAAACACCACTATTTAAAATTATAGCCTATCCAGACGAAAATAATAACACCTTGACAGAAAATATTCAAGAAACTTACTATATTCAAGACAATAAAATTTATGCAAAATCAACCAAAAAACAAGAAATAAATGAATGTATAATTGGCATTATTACACAAAAACCAGCAGAATGCAAATACACAAAAATATTTAAGACAAACCTAATTAGTTATGTAGAACCCAATATTATCGTAACTTGGAACTTGCCCAAAACAAATTTAAAACAAAATTGTAACCAGAACAAAATATTCATAGAAGGAAATAATATAATAAAAATATACGACTGTATTATGCAGCTAAATGAAATATCAATAGTAAACACATTACAAGATTATACCCAAAACATTTACGTAACCAACAATGTAACGAAACTAGAACCAATCTCTTACATCCACACTAAACAAATCATTTCTGAAAAAACTGCTTATAACAAAATATTCAACATAATAACTACAACAAAATTTGTAATTACACTAATAAGTTTAACCTTATATCTTATCTATAAATTTAAGTCAATATCAAAAAAAATAATTATTACACAAATTAAGAATGAAACTTTTGTACAACCAATTGACTCAGCTTTTAACAATCCCGTTTTGCATGAACTTTCACCATCCCAAGAAATCTCACTTGCAACACCGCAAGCACTGCCAAGTCTATACCCTGTATTTCCCGCCTGAGCACAGGCTATTTTCTACGTGTTGGGGGAGTAATATATCCGCCTCTCCATCCACCCACATAACTTCGCCCCTTTCTTAAGTCTACAAAACGGATGTTTACTGCAACCGAGACTAAACAAAACTTTATAAACAAATCTGTCCCCAAAAAATCTTCCAGCGTGAGAATTCAACATTATAAACAAATCTGTCCCCAAAAAATCTTCCAAGCGTGAGAACGCTTAGTAGGCGAAATCAATAAGCCAATCAAAGTCCAGATCAAGATATCATCCGATCAAAAGCTTCCACTACTAACATAAAGCTTTCTAACCGAACTTTCAACATAATTGTAAACATCAAAAGCTTTCTAACCGAACTGTAAACATAATTGTATGAATAATGATAAGTTAGTTCTTAAGACGCATTCTTTAAATAAAGACCGTTTCTTTCGAGTTCGATAGATCCAATATTTTCTTTTTTTTCACTTATAAAGGAAATGGATTTATAATTATATATATATATACAACATGAGTTGTCATCAATATAGAGAGCTTCTGCTCTCTGACGTGACGGTCGTGTTTTTGCATAGCTCCTGATTTTTTATTAATATATATTGTTTTCTCTCAATTTTCAATTGTGCTGGTGTCGTTTGCTTGACACCATTGTGTTTTATTTGCATAATTTGCAAAATTAAACATTTTTTTTTTTTTTTTTCATTTTTGTGATTAGTGTTTGGTGCATTTAAATTTTTTTAAAATTTTTTTTTATTATTGTTCTCTCGTCATTGCTTCTGCAGTTGCTCCTCTCATCGCCCCCATCATACCATCAGTGCTAGTGTTTTTGTTGTTCTCTCTGCTTTGTGTTTGTGCTCAGCTTCTCTCCCGCGTAATCACTTTTTTAAGGCCGCCTCTCAAAGCTCGGTTTATAACTGTTCTTGCACTCTCTCTTGTGATGTGCACTCTAGCTGTCTCTTTGTTTTATTTGTAATTATTGATTTTTTTTCGATAATTATCTTTGTGCTGTTTATTTAAATTTTTCTATATATTTTTTTTGCCCTGTGTTTTTTGGCTTTTTAATGGCTTGTTGTCTACTTGCAAGCATTCTGGCCGTTTTGACGATCAGTATAGAGCAATATCTTGTTGGCTCTGCGATTATCTTATTCACTTAAAATGTGCTGGCCTCAACGGCCGCGACTACGATAAATTTTCTGGTTTGTCTGTGTTTAGACACATAGCTCAGGTTTAGACCTGAGCTTGGCTTAATGCGCTGGACTCGCCCATCTTGTGCCAGCCAGCTGCTTTTTTTAGGCGTATGTACAGGGATCTTCGTTTAAAGTTTCTTTCTTTAAACCAACTGGCCAAACAGCTGTACATTTATTCTCGCAATTCAAGTTTGTTCCACCTTCTGAGAAGTTGCCCAAGACATGTACTCTAGAGTTGCCTCATAAGCAGTCGCCACCAATCTCTATTACATCTTCTCCCATTTTACTTTCGCCTATACCATCTTCTTGTCCCTCTTTATGCTCTTCTTTTCAGATTGAAGTACCCATTACAAACCCTGGTGTACCTCAATCTATCCCTGCTGGCTCTCAATCACTTGCGGATCTCAAAGCTCTTCCGCCTCCACTAACTGTAGTGCCTCATCGCAAACAATTATTTATACCTAGTCTTGCACCAGATACTTCTGAATCCTTTGTGGCAGCTTACATTGGTAATATATGCCCTGCTAAGGTTTTAATTCAAAAGTTTAAGTTTTCTAGGCCTCGCGAAATCTCCTCTTTCAAAATTACAGTACCAAATTTCTCAGCTATAGTTGACCATAATTTTTGGCCAGAGGGCCTAGTTGTACACGAGTTTGTGCCCAATAAGCGCTCTTGTCCGTTGCCCGTACACCTTCCTAATTTATCTTCTGCTTCAAAAAACTAATAACGTCTAGTCTTTGCATTCATTATCAAAATGTTAGAGGACTTCTTACCAAGTTCTCGAAACTGTTCTGTGATAGCCAAACCTTTTCGGCTGACATATTAGCTTTCTCTCAAACTTGGCTTAACTCCTCTGTTTTGGATAACGAAATTCTTTATAATAAATTTATTTCTTATAGGCTTGATCGTGTTGGTCGTCGTGGCGGTGGAGTACTCATTGCTGTCAACTGGAATATGTGCTCAAGTGTTGTGCCGTTTGCTTTGCGAACTATTTTTAGTCGTCTTAAAGATTGTGATTTTCTTACAGTTTTAGGTGATTTTAACTTGCCTAATATTTCTTGGCTGGTTTATGATAATCTATCTTTTTTAATTCCTTTATCTCAACATGTTTTTCTTGATAGCCTACTATATCCGCTATATCAGTTGCATTCTTTTCTTAACTCTTCTAAAATAATCCTTGATCTTGTTTTTGCCTCGGATCCCACTGTTAGTGCTGTAACACAAACACAGCCCCTAGTGAAGCCTGAAGATCCCTATCACCCCACCATTGAAGTTACTATTTCTTACAATTCCGTTAATAATTCATTTAATAAAATTCTCGTCGTAGATGTTTTCGTAAAACAAATTTCAATCTTCTTAACAGCCTCATTTTCTCTTTTGATTGGTCATTTCTATTTGAGTGCTGTGATATAGATTGTGCAGTGAATTTTTTCTACTCTGCTCTTAATTCTCTAATTGATAAATGCGTTCCTTATGTGAATGTCTCTTCCGTCTCAAGTGCGCCAGTCTGGTTTACACGTAGGCTCTCTAATCTCCGTAACATTAAATCAAGATATTTCAAAAGATAAAAAAAAACTGGTTCGCGACTTGACTATGCAAATTATTGTGTAGCGAAATCTCAATTTTGTCTTTTAAATACACAATGCTTCAATAATTATATCGTTCGCTGTAAGGTTGATTTTTATAAGAACCCCAAAAGGTTTTACAACTTTGTTAATTCCAAAACACGCTCTAATTTACTGCCTTCCACCTTCAGACTTAATGTCCAGACTGCTAATAATGATTCAGATATTGCAGATCTGTTTGCTAAATTCTTTCAGTCTACTTATTCTACTACTGCTTTGGATCCCACACCTTATCCCTTCTCAATTCCACATTTAAATTGTATGTTTTTTCCTAGTATTACTGAAGACTGTATTATCTCTAGCTTGTCATCTATGACGTCTTCCTTCGTACCCGGGCCTGATAATATACCTAGTTGCATCCTTAAAATGTGTTCGATTTCCCTATCTAAGCGTTTATCTCGGTTTTTCTTTATATCGAGTGAGACTTGTAGCTTTCCTGATATTTGGAAGGAGTCTTTTATTATTCCGCTTTTTAAAAAGGGTAGCAAATCGGATATTTCTAACTACCGTGGCATTGCCAAACTTTCGGCAATACCTAAGCTGTTTGAGAAAATTATTACGTCTTCCCTTCAACACCTATCCAGATCCACTATTTCTGCTTGTCAGCATTGCTTCGTTAAAGGTCGTTCGTCGCTTACCAACCTTTTAGAATTGATTACCCTTGTACACCATGGCTTCCGTAAAAAGTGTCAAACTGATGTTATTTATACTGACTTTAGTAAGGCTTTCGATACGGTTGATCATTCTATGCTTCTTATGAAACTTAACATCATGGGTTTTTCCCCAAAACTATTGGCTTGGTTAAAGTCGTATCTAATTGGCAGAACTCAAAAGGTGTCTTTTCGTTTCTTGATATTTAAAACTGTTCGAGTTATGTCAGGTGTCCCCCAAGGCAGTCATCTAGGCCCACTATTATTTACCTTGTTTATAAATGATTTGCCTTTGATCTTGGCTCATTCACGCGTTCTCATGTTTGCGGATGACGTCAAGATTTGTTATTCATATAATGATCCTTCTTTCCAACAGTACTTGCAATCAGATCTCGATGCGTTCTGTGATTGGTGTCACGTTAATGTGGGATTTGTACCCACAAGAATTAGAATAGTTGTTATATTAAGTATAATATTTATTAAATTAGGTAATTATAAACGGAACAATGGGTTTTGACAAAATTATGTATTTACTCATTTACACACACGTCGTTCGTCGTTTTCTCTAGACTCCCCGTTTTTCACTCTGCCTTGCCACCTTGTCTGCTCTCTCTCATTGCCACCTCGTCGATCAGCTGCTTCGGGAGTAGGTCTGGCCTTACAGCGTTACCATACCATCCCCACATTAATAAATTACACCTTAATGCCTCTAAGTGCTCTTTTATGACTTTCAGTCGTTTGTCGCCGTTCCTAGCTCATTACTCTATTACGTCTGTTCTGTTAGATTGCGTACCATCAGTCAAAGACTTAGGCGTTATGTTTGACCCAAAACTTTCATTTAATGTTCATATATCTTCAATTGTCAATAGAGCATGCAGTCTTCTTGGCTTCAGTAAACGTTGGGCCAAAGAATTTGATGATCCATATGTGACAAAGGTTTTATACACTTCGTTAGTTCGCCCTACTCTAGAATATTGCTCGCCAGTGTGGAACCCTCAATATGATGTTCACCAGCGTAGTATTGAATCGGTACAGAAGCAATTCCTTAAGTTCGCGTTACGCGGTCTTAATTGGGACCGGAGTCTTCGCCTACCTTCTTATTCTGACAGACTTCTTCTTATTAAACTTCCTTCACTTTACAACCGTAGGCTCGCATTTGGCATTCTCTTTCTCCATAAACTAGTCAACGGTGAAGTCATTTCTACCAATTTACTAGATACGCTATATTTTTGTGTTCCCTCACGTCGGACCAGAAACTTTATTCCTATTCACATTAGTAGATGTCTGACTAACTATTCCCTTCACGAACCTTTTCGTCTTCTTTGCCAATCTTTTAACAACCTTTCTCGCCTTATTTCAACTCATCTATCTGTCACTTCTCTACGCGCTATACTTTTTAATTATCTACAGCGAAACCACTGAAAATATTCAGGACTGGATATTGGATTGGATGCAACTCATCCCTGAGCACATTGGCTGTGAATCGGGGCATAGCTGGCACCTTGTTGCAAATAAAATACCTCGGGGATGTTTAGTTTTGTATAAAGCTAAGCTACCTTCGTGTATTAATTATTATCTGATTTAGTTGACGTAAATAAATAAATAAATAAATAAATAAATAAATCAATTAATTAATTAATAAATAAATAAATCAAATAAATAAATAAATAGTTGCAGTTTATTTTTGTGCTTGGAGACGCCGTTAGCATTCCAAAGACATAGACGTAGGGAAGCCATTATTTATTCTCGATAAGCTTCTGGATAAACAGGTTTTGATTCCGCATCAGTTCCTGCATACAGTTTGACATGAAAGTCATAAAAGCGGTCATGTTTTGATTAAGTGAGATCAATAGGGCCTCTAAACCACTTGTAGTTTGCTGGCCAAGTTCTGGTGCGCTAGGTTGCGGATTCTGTAGATGGTGGAGTGACGGGGTCTCATTCGCGGGCTCCGTCTGTCCACTTCGGAGTACACTAGCGAAGGATACCCTAGGATTGGTTGTAGCAGGCATGTTAGATGATCTAACAGCCTTGGCGAAGAATACCTCCGGTGTAGTTTTGGAGGCGTTGAAGGTGATTTTTGGTCCAGCTGGGGGTTTACGCCCGTTTAGGTGCGATTTAAGATCCTTGAAGACAGGACATCCCCTGTAGTTGGCTGTGTGGTTCCCTCCACAGTTACTGCATAGTCTTAGTGCGACGTTGTTTCTGTCCTGTGCAAATGCCATCTTTATGATGTTCGCCGCAGCCAACACACACTGACCTAAGATTGCAATTGTTAGAGGTGTGGTTGTATTCCTGGCAGTTTTTACACTGAGGTGGTTGGTATCTCTTATTCTTCTGTGCAATAGGAGCTGAAGGTTGTAGATTGGATGCACTTCATTTGGCTTCGACCGCTTTGCATCTGGTTGGAGCTCGATTTTAATGAGCGGCTGTGCGACTTTATTCCTGTGAATGATGTTGACAACAGACTTAACCGCAAACCCTTTTTCGGCCAATGCGTCTGCTATTTCTTGAGGTGGGACCGATGGCTCGATCCCCTGGAGCCCTTTACTGCTTTTTAGTTGGTAGGTATAGAAGTTTATGTTAGCATTACGGAGGTTCTTTTCGATGATGCGGAAATTGTCCTCAGTATGGGTTTGACATTTAATTTCTTTTAAGTTACCCCTGTTGAGAGGGGTTACAACAAAGTTATTTGCCCCTACTGTTTCTACTAGCTTCGAAATCAGGACGCTGCAGTTGGCTCCACGGATGTATAAAGGGGGTGGTCTAGCCGATTTAACTTTATCTACAGCGACGGCTTGATCGTCTTGCTGATCGACAAGAATTTTAAAACGATTCTCGTACTACTTTCTGCTGGGCAAATGCTCACCGGCTCCAATGCTGGGCTGTTTGCTCTTTTCGGACTGCATTGTGACCGTTTTGCAAGCGATTCATATATTTCCCGATTGGTGGTACACCAACTATTCGGCAACTCTCTTTGAACTGACTATGGAGACATTGGTATGCTGCCTCACATTGGATCTGATGCTAACGAAACTTTGGTGTCGCATCGAGGGACTGTGTCACTGTGCAATTGTCGGTATATTGCAGCCCTTGATCACCGAAGATGCCACCTATGTGGCATGGGAATATTGGTTACTTGGTTTCACAACAAGTCTGATCGGTGCTTGCTTCTTATAGTTCACGCTATGGGCCACTGCTTTGCCGGCCAAGATGTGGCATGGTTTGATTGATGGGAAACTCAGTCAATTGGTATTCGCTCAACGGGAGAATACCAGAAGTTATCAGTGCAGTCGGGAAAGTGAAGTAACCCTGGCTGGCTAACAATGAAAATTACAAAAATTCATGTAAATAATTACCAAATAGTAAGCGAAAAGCAATCTCTGATATTCCAATTGAAACCTTTTCAGTGTGGATTTTCTAAGAATAAATTCTTGTTTTAATATCTAATGACTATTTGTTCTTACTCCATCACATTGGCTTTGATATACATGACCAGACAGTTTTCGGGTCGTCAGTCACATTTAGAATTCCCAATCATATCAAACAATACAAACAACTATAGCTACCAAACACGACAGAAATATATTACACATTGCGTTCCAAATTATAACGGCAAGTTATAGATTAATTCATTTTTTCCAAATTGTTAATAATGTCTGGCACGAGTGGATCGAACAAACTAAGCCCAGACAAGCGGGCTCTGGCTGGGGTAAATTTGTTATTGAATAGCGATTACAAATCACTTAAAGAATTGCGTAATGGAGCGGTCTGGTGCCATCTGCTGAATCGGATATTGCCGGGCAGTGTTCGTCTGGAATTCGTTAGTCAATATAGCAATAATCTAACCGACTGGCATGCCAACTATCATCTGTTGCATACCTCATTGAAGCAGCTCCAGATACCGATGATCCTTCATATACATAAAATCATAAATGGCGATGCAGAGCAAATTATCCATTTAGTTTATGCCTTTCTTGAGCTATACGTACGTAAGGAAGAACAAGACAGTCAATCGCTGTCAAAGAAATCGGATAAATTTCTGCAAGGCACTTCCCGTGTTCTACTCATTCCGAAATTGAAAAAATTCCTAGCACTTTTCCACGATGAGAAGCAACAACAAATTGAGCAAGCTGAAAATAATGATGGAAAAGTTGTGACTATTGCTGAAATAGAGGAAAAGCACCTGAAGTAAGTAGTCGTCTCGCCGATTTAGGTATACTATACACCAGTAAAACAAATATTTCAAATTTGTAATAACAAATGCATTTGCCTTTTTTTAAAAAAGTTCTGTTCACATGCGTTTTACAAGCATATGTTAGTATCTCGCTCACTCATGCATATGAGCACCCTAGCGCCCCACCCGCCAACGGCCAACTCCGGCCTTATGGAAAAACGTTTATATGCATATGTTGGCTATTTTTTGTCCGTTTTTGATCAAATTTGGTATTTTGCTGGGTATAACTATTAAATTTAAGTGTGCCAAATTTGACTATTTGTTCTTACTCCATCACATTGTCTTTGATATACATATCCATACAGTTTCCAGGTCATCAGTCACATTCAGAATTCCCAATCATATCAAACAATACATACAACTATAGCTACCAAACACGACAGAAATATATTACACATTGCGTTCCTAATTATAACAGCAAGTTATAGTTTAATTCATTTTTTCCAAATTGTTAATTTTTAATGTCTGGCACTAGTGGATCGAACAAACTCAGCCCAGACAAGCGGGCTCTGGCTGGGGTTAATTTGTTATTGAATAGCGATTACAAATCACTTAAAGAATTGCGTAATGGAGCGGTCTGGTGCCATCTGCTGAATCGGATATTGCCGGGCAGTGTTCGTCTGGAATTCGTTAGTCAATATAGCAATAATCTAACCGACTGGCATGCCAACTATCATCTGTTGCATACCTCATTGAAGCAGCTCCAGATACCGATGATCCTTCATATACATAAAATCATTAATGGCGATGCAAGGCAAATTATCCATTTAGTTTATGCCTTTCTTGAGCTATACGTGCGTAAGGAAGAACAAGGCAGTCAATCGCTATCAAAGAAATCGGATAAATTTCTGCAAGGCAGTTCCCGTTTTCTACTCATTCCGAAATTGAAAAAATTCCTAGCACTTTTCCACGATGAGAAGCAACAACAAATTGAGCAGGCTGAAAATAATGATGAAAAAGTTGTGACTATTGCTGAAATAGAGGAAAAGCACCAGAAGTAAGAAGTCGTCTCGCCGACTTAGGTATACCATACACCAATAAAACAAATATTTCAAATTTGTAATAACAAATGCATTTGCCTATTTTAAAAAAGTTCTGTTCACATGCTTTTTACAAGCATATGTTAGTATCTCGCTCACTCATGCATATGAGCACCCTAACGCCCCACCCGCCAACGGCCAACTCTTAAAAACGTTTATATGCATATCTTGGCTATTTTTTGTGCCAAATTCCAAGTGGTATATTTAAGTCGCCAAAATGTATGTAACAGGCAGAAGGAAGCTTCTCCGACCCCATAAAGTATATATATTCTTGATCAGTATCTAGAGCCAATTCGATTAAACCATGTCCGTCTGTCCATCCGTCTGTCCCTCTATCCGTCCGTAAGAACGCGTAGACCTCGTAGACTATAAGAGATAGAGCCACCAAATTTGGTATTTAGGGTCATGTAGTATGTAGAGTGATCGAGTTTTTTAAAATTTTTTCTCAAAATAAATTGTAGGTAGAGACAACATATTTGGTATGTATTTTTGCTTAGTAAATGCGCACATATTGTATATAATTTGGAAAACTCGATTATCTCCCGTAATTTTTACCTTGTGGGATAAAATTTGGTACACTTTAATTTGATACTAATATCAAGAAAAATACCAAAATCGAATGAAAAATATCCAAGTTAAGCATATAAATGTTTTTACATAAGACCGGATTTGGATGTTGGGGGTGTTAGGAATTCAGGATTCATAATTTTAGTTTTGCAATAAACAAATTAGCCAAAGCCTTTTGAATTTGAAAATTCAATTTGTTTAATTTAAGAATAATTGTAATGCCATTGAACTGGTGCAAATTCCATATATAAGTTTTGACGAACGACTGGAAACGATAGCAACAATTTTCAAATGAAATCTTTCGATTTCCGTTTCCATGAAAATTTGAGGGCGAACAAAAACAATTAGCTGCGTGTTGTATGTTGTATGCACAAAAATACTCTGGAGAAAAACGAGATGTTGCCGATGTGCAGAGATAAAGCACAGATAACCACGACTCTTTGAGCAACCAGTCGCCCGCGGCCCTCTCCTAAGCAATAGCACATGTGTGAAGTTGTCGAAAACACAGGCAGACAGACAAAAGACCAAGTTTTTCGACAAGATACCTAAACATCTGCTACAGCCGATTCTCTTGTGCGAGTGAGAGAGAGAGAGATGAGTGGGTTTCTTTTTCAATTAAATGCAAACCTGCAAGTTAATGCAATTTAAGCCCGGAAAGGACTCCACGCAAAACCTCTAAACCTCGTCATCATCCGCCACGTTCGTGTCGTTCAATTGAAAGAAATTGCATAAATTAAACGAAAACTTTCCGTAAAAAGGTTGCAGATGGCATCAATTTGTTTGGTGGTTAATGTCCAATTGAGTTATCCGGTCGAATCAGTCAATCTTTTTAATCAGTGGACGGAAAATCCAAGCAATTTCACAGCGGCGTTAACAAAAACTCATATAAGGACAATGCCGTCTTAGCCATGACTAAAAAGAAGTAGCAAATGCTAAGGCCCCCGATAGCAAACGGGAATTGAGAGCAATGAAAGTGTTACTCAAAATAAGATAAATATTCAGGAATTTCTAATAAACTTCACATAGAAAGTATATGAACTCTTCTCACATTAAGGAATTTAGATGGGATTATATGTAGACGGATCTAGGAAATTCGATAAAAAGTTAGTAATTTGCCACTAAAAAGACAAAAATGTCAAAAATGTATTCCTGAGCAAATCACGGCACGGTCTGCTGCTCTGTTCATTTCGATCAATGACTTAGTAGGCAGCAGACACCGCTTGAGCAGAGCCGATTCATATCGACTGTAACTTGTGTTATATTTATCCGATCAGATTGAAACTTTGGAATCTGATGTTTCACATCCAATTCTATCACATTAGATAATTTCATAGCGATACTCCAACCGCTTCAGCTACTTTTCGCATGTCACTGCATGATATAGTAATCCGATTCGAGAGATAGCTTTTAAAATGGCTGAGTAAAACCCATACGCACCCACGGACAGACGGATATGGCTATATCGACTCAGCTTCTCATGCTGATCACGAACATATATACCTTATGGGGCCGGAAACGACCTTCTCCTTCTGTGACCAATTTTACAATACCCTCTGCTAGTGTATAATAATTCGAGTATTCTGTTGCTCCTCATCTTCTATTCATTCAACTAACTTTCTTTTCATTCGAACTAAGGTTAATGTACGATTTTCTTGTTGCTGTTCAGTTAAATAATTAGCAACTAGCCAATATTTTCATGCTTATAACTCAAGTCATAACTTAATATATACAACAAATATATTATGTATATATATATATATATATATATTTATATATGTATATATACTGCACTCAGGGGCAGGTTGAGGAGAAACAGGATATGTGGGTGGGTAAGGAGAATAAGGGGAATGACGATACAGCCCTTCTGAATTTCTGTATGATTCATGTTACACACATTGACCATAATAAACTAAATATACTAAGCGTCTATATATATATATCAAGTGTCTGAAGCAGCTAGTAAGCTCAAGTAGAGAAGAGGTAGTGCACAGGTTGAAGAGAAGCAGGATATTTGGGTGAGTAAAGCGAATAAGGGGAAGGAGGATACAACCCTCCTGAGTTTCTGTATGGTTCATGCTACACACATTGACCATAATAGATATATACTAAGCGTCCATATAGACTATAAACACACTCAGAGAACGCAGAGAAGAAGACATTTCTGTTCCCATAATATATTGATCAGCTTGAAACGCCGTATCCATCTACATATATCGTCCTCTCTTACAATTAGTTTTGGAACTATTGGTATATATGTTCGCAGAGTTTTCACTATAACATTTAGTGCCATAGGAAAGATCGATCGTAAGTAAAACCAAAGGGCCGGGGCTACCTTCGAGCGCGCCGAAGTTTGTATACCCTTGCAAGTTGTTTGGTACTCTTTCCTCACGCAAAGTGGAAAAACGTTTTGTCAAAAAATAGTAATGTTTGCGAAAAAACGACCCACGATTTAGGTATACTATACACCAGTAAAACAAATATTTCAAATTTGTAATAACAAATGCATTTGCCTTTTTTTAAAAAAGTTCTGTTCACATGCGTTTTACAAGCATATGTTAGTATCTCGCTCACTCATGCATATGAGCACCCTAGCGCCCCACCCGCCAACGGCCAACTCCGGCCTTATGGAAAAACGTTTATATGCATATGTTGGCTATTTTTTGTCCGTTTTTGATCAAATTTGGTATTTTGCTGGGTATAACTATTAAATTTAAGTGTGCCAAATTTGACTATTTGTTCTTACTCCATCACATTGTCTTTGATATACATATCCATACAGTTTCCAGGTCATCAGTCACATTCAGAATTCCCAATCATATCAAACAATACATACAACTATAGCTACCAAACACGACAGAAATATATTACACATTGCGTTCCTAATTATAACAGCAAGTTATAGTTTAATTCATTTTTTCCAAATTGTTAATTTTTAATGTCTGGCACTAGTGGATCGAACAAACTCAGCCCAGACAAGCGGGCTCTGGCTGGGGTTAATTTGTTATTGAATAGCGATTACAAATCACTTAAAGAATTGCGTAATGGAGCGGTCTGGTGCCATCTGCTGAATCGGATATTGCCGGGCAGTGTTCGTCTGGAATTCGTTAGTCAATATAGCAATAATCTAACCGACTGGCATGCCAACTATCATCTGTTGCATACCTCATTGAAGCAGCTCCAGACCCCGATGATCCTTCATATACATAAAATCATTAATGGCGATGCAAGGCAAATTATCCATTTAGTTTATGCCTTTCTTGAGCTATACGTGCGTAAGGAAGAACAAGGCAGTCAATCGCTATCAAAGAAATCGGATAAATTTTTGCAAGGCAGTTCCCGTTTTCTACTCATTCCGAAATTGAAAAAATTCCTAGCACTTTTCCACGATGAGAAGCAACAACAAATTGAGCAGGCTGAAAATAATGATGAAAAAGTTGTGACTATTGCTGAAATAGAGGAAAAGCACCAGAAGTAAGAAGTCGTCTCGCCGACTTAGGTATACCATACACCAATAAAACAAATATTTCAAATTTGTAATAACAAATGCATTTGCCTATTTTAAAAAAGTTCTGTTCACATGCTTTTTACAAGCATATGTTAGTATCTCGCTCACTCATGCATATGAGCACCCTAACGCCCCACCCGCCAACGGCCAACTCTTAAAAACGTTTATATGCATATCTTGGCTATTTTTTTGTGCCAAATTCCAAGTGGTATATTTAAGTCGCCAAAATGTATGTAACAGGCAGAAGGAAGGTTCTCCGACCCCATAAAGTATATATATTCTTGATCAGTATCTAGAGCCAATTCGATTAAACCATGTCCGTCTGTCCATCCGTCTGTCCCTCTATCCGTCCGTAAGAACGCGTAGACCTCGTAGACTATAAGAGATAGAGCCACCAAATTTGGTATTTAGGGTCATGTAGTATGTAGAGTGATCGAGTTTTTTAAAATTTTTTCTCAAAATAAATTGTAGGTAGAGACAACATATTTGGTACGTATTTTTGCTTAGTAAATGCGCACATATTGTATATAATTTGGAAAACTCGATTATCTCCCGTAATTTTTACCTTGTGGGATAAAATTTGGTACACTTTAATTTGATACTAATATCAAGAAAAATACCAAAATCGAATGAAAAATATCCAAGTTAAGCATATTCATTCAACTAACTTTCTTTTCATTCGAACTAAGGTTAATGTACGATTTTCTTGTTGCTGTTCAGTTAAATAATTAGCAACTAGCCAATATTTTCATGCTTATAACTCAAGTCATAACTTAATATATACAACAAATATATTATGTATATATATATATATATATATATTTATATATGTATATATACTGCACTCAGGGGCAGGTTGAGGAGAAACAGGATATGTGGGTGGGTAAGGAGAATAAGGGGAATGACGATACAGCCCTTCTGAATTTCTGTATGATTCATGTTACACACATTGACCATAATAAACTAAATATACTAAGCGTCTATATATACTGCACTCAAGTGTCTGAAGCAGCTAGTAAGCTCAAGTAGAGAAGAGGTAGTGCACAGGTTGAAGAGAAGCAGGATATTTGGGTGAGTAAAGCGAATAAGGGGAAGGAGGATACAACCCTCCTGAGTTTCTGTATGGTTCATGCTACACACATTGACCATAATAGATATATACTAAGCGTCCATATAGACTATAAACACACTCAGAGAACGCAGAGAAGAAGACATTTCTGTTCCCATAATATATTGATCAGCTTGAAACGCCGTATCCATCTACATATATCGTCCTCTCTTACAATTAGTTTTGGAACTATTGGTATATATGTTCGCAGAGTTTTCACTATAACATTTAGTGCCATAGGAAAGATCGATCGTAAGTAAAACCAAAGGGCCGTGGCTACCTTCGAGCGCGCCGAAGTTTGTATACCCTTGCAAGTTGTTTGGTACTCTTTCCTCACGCAAAGTGGAAAAACGTTTTGTCAAAAAATAGTAATGTTTGCGAAAAAACGACCCACAATTTTAACACAGGAAAAACAAAGTTATTGATAAAAGTCACTGTTTTCGACCGATCGTTCCTATAGAAGCTATCTGATATAGTCACCCGATCTTGACCAAATTTGGCACTGTCGTTTACAGTTATAATGAACTCACTAATATTAAATTTCTCGACAAAAGCTCAGAAAATAACGAAGTTATTGAGAAAAGTCACTGTTCGTGACATTGCCGTTTGTATGGGAGCTATATGATATAGTGATCCGATCTGGCTGAATCTGAGATATACACCGCCTGCAGTATATACATGCCTACGTGCAAAATTTCAGCTCTGTATGCTTATGTTTGCTAAAGAACGGCCTACAATCTCAGCATAGGAAATAGCGAAAATATTGATTAAAATCACTGTTTTCCACCAATCGTTCCTATGTGAGCTATTTGTAATAGTCACCCAATCTTTTTCAAATTCGGCACAATCATTAACAAATATATTAAACTAACAAAACTTTAATTTGAAAGCAATCGCGTCAAAGGTAACGAAGGTATTGACAAAAGTCACTGTTTTAGACCAATCGTTCCTATGGCATCAACTTTGGCACATTCGTTTATATGTGTAATAAACGTACCAATATTAAATTTCACGACAATAGCTAAGAAAATAACGAAGTTATTGAAAAAAGTCACTGTTCGCGACATTGCCGTTTGTATGGGAGCTATATGATATAGGGATCCGTTCTGGCTGAATCTGAGATATACACCGCCTGCAGTATATACATGCCTACGTGCAAAATTTCAGCTATGTAACTCTTACGGTCTATGAGGAGTTTGCGTTGATCCAGACGGACGGACAGACGGACGGACGGACTGAAATGGTTATATGAACTCGATCAAGAATATATATACTTTATATGGTCGGAGATGCTTCTTTCTATGCGTTGCACACTTCTGACCAAAATGAATATACCCTTTTTGAAAGGGTACCAAAATTTATAATTTAGACACTTTAATTTAAATAAAACCTTGCAGTTTAGCCAGCTAGAGTGCAATCTTCCAAAAGAAGATTGTTTCAAAGGCAACACAAATAGGTGAGCAGGTCGTCTGTATAGCTATTTCAAGAACTACCAAGTTCTATCATCAGCAGACTTTGCTAAAGACCTCCGGAATTGCAATAAACATACCATGTTTTCAACGCTAAAGTTAGTTGGGAAATGTTGTGGCAACTAAATGAAACGAAAAAAGTTGGTAAAGCCTACAAAACCGAAGACCACCTTATTGTGCATACGCTTAGCCGCTATGAAAAATTAGCGTAAAACCTTCGCCTTACCAAACTTATATCACGACCTGTTATTTAATATACGGTATATTGTACCACATAGAAAAAGATACCGATGATCCTTCATATACATAAAATCATAAATGGCGATGCAGAGCAAATTATCCATTTAGTTTATGCCTTTCTTGAGCTATACGTACGTAAGGAAGAACAAGACAGTCAATCGCTGTCAAAGAAATCGGATAAATTTCTGCAAGGCACTTCCCGTGTTCTACTCATTCCGAAATTGAAAAAATTCCTAGCACTTTTCCACGATGAGAAGCAACAACAAATTGAGCAAGCTGAAAATAATGATGGAAAAGTTGTGACTATTGCTGAAATAGAGGAAAAGCACCTGAAGTAAGTAGTCGTCTCGCCGACTTAGGTATACTATACACCAGTAAAACAAATATTTCAAATTTGTAATAACAAATGCATTTGCCTTTTTTTTAAAAAAGTTCTGTTCACATGCGTTTTACAAGCATATGTTAGTATCTCGCTCACTCATGCATATGAGCACCCTAGCGCCCCACCCGCCAACGGCCAACTCCGGCCTTATGGAAAAACGTTTATATGCATATGTTGGCTATTTTTTGTCCGATTTTGATCAAATTTGGTATTTTGCTGGGTATAACTATTAAATTTAAGTGTGCCAAATTTGACTATTTGTTCTTACTCCATCACATTGTCTTTGATATACATATCCATACAGTTTCCAGGTCATCAGTCACATTCAGAATTCCCAATCATATCAAACAATACATACAACTATAGCTACCAAACACGACAGAAATATATTACACATTGCGTTCCTAATTATAACAGCAAGTTATAGTTTAATTCATTTTTTCCAAATTGTTAATTTTTAATGTCTGGCACTAGTGGATCGAACAAACTCAGCCCAGACAAGCGGTCTCTGGCTGGGGTTAATTTGTTATTGAATAGCGATTACAAATCACTTAAAGAATTGCGTAATGGAGCGGTCTGGTGCCATCTGCTGAATCGGATATTGCCGGGCAGTGTTCGTCTGGAATTCGTTAGTCAATATAGCAATAATCTAACCGACTGGCATGCCAACTATCATCTGTTGCATACCTCATTGAAGCAGCTCCAGATACCGATGATCCTTCATATACATAAAATCATTAATGGCGATGCAAGGCAAATTATCCATTTAGTTTATGCCTTTCTTGAGCTATACGTGCGTAAGGAAGAACAAGGCAGTCAATCGCTATCAAAGAAATCGGATAAATTTCTGCAAGGCAGTTCCCGTTTTCTACTCATTCCGAAATTGAAAAAATTCCTAGCACTTTTCCACGATGAGAAGCAACAACAAATTGAGCAGGCTGAAAATAATGATGAAAAAGTTGTGACTATTGCTGAAATAGAGGAAAAGCACCAGAAGTAAGAAGTCGTCTCGCCGACTTAGGTATACCATACACCAATAAAACAAATATTTCAAATTTGTAATAACAAATGCATTTGCCTATTTTAAAAAAGTTCTGTTCACATGCTTTTTACAAGCATATGTTAGTATCTCGCTCACTCATGCATATGAGCACCCTAGCGCCCCACCCGCCAACGGCCAACTCTTAAAAACGTTTATATGCATATCTTGGCTATTTTTTGTCCGATTTTGATCAAATTTTGTATTTTGCTGGGTATAACTATTAAATTTAAGTGTGCCAAATTCCAAGTGGTATATTTAAGTCGCCAAAATGTATGTAACAGGCAGAAGGAAGCTTCTCCGACCCCATAAAGTATATATATTCTTGATCAGTATCTAGAGCCGATTCGATTAAACCATGTCCGTCTGTCCATCCGTCTGTCCGTCTATCCGTCCGTAAGAACGCGTAGACCTCGTAGACTATAAGAGATAGAGCCACCAAATTTGGTATTTAGGGTCATGTAGTATGTAGAGTGATCGAGTTTTTTAAAATTTTTTCTCAAAATAAATTGTAGGTAGAGACAACATATTTGGTATGTATTTTTGCTTAGTAAATGCGCACATATTGTATATAATTTGGAAAACTCGATTATCTCCCGTAATTTTTACCTTGTGGGATAAAATTTGGTACACTTTAATTTGATACTAATATCAAGAAAAATACCAAAATCGAATGAAAAATATCCAAGTTAAGCATATAAATGTTTTTACATAAGACCGGATTTGGATGTTGGGGGTGTTAGGAATTCAGGATTCATAATTTTAGTTTTGCAATAAACAAATTAGCCAAAGCCTTTTGAATTTGAAAATTCAATTTGTTTAATTTAAGAATAATTGTAATGCCATTGAACTGGTGCAAATTCCATATATAAGTTTTGACGAACGACTGGAAACGATAGCAACAATTTTCAAATGAAATCTTTCGATTTCCGTTTCCATGAAAATTTGAGGGCGAACAAAAACAATTAGCTGCGTGTTGTATGTTGTATGCACAAAAAATACTCTGGAGAAAAACGAGATGTTGCCGATGTGCAGAGATAAAGCACAGATAACCACGACTCTTTGAGCAACCAGTCGCCCGCGGCCCTCTCCTAAGCAATAGCACATGTGTGAAGTTGTCGAAAACACAGGCAGACAGACAAAAGACCAAGTTTTTCGACAAGATACCTAAACATCTGCTACAGCCGATTCTCTTGTGCGAGTGAGAGAGAGAGAGATGAGTGGGTTTCTTTTTCAATTAAATGCAAACCTGCAAGTTAATGCAATTTAAGCCCGGAAAGGACTCCACGCAAAACCTCTAAACCTCGTCATCATCCGCCACATTCGTGTCGTTCAATTGAAAGAAATTGCATAAATTAAACGAAAACTTTCCTTAAAAAGGTTGCAGATGGCATCAATTTGTTTGGTGGTTAATGTCCAATTGAGTTATCCGGTCGAATCAGTCAATCTTTTTAATCAGTGGACGGAAAATCCAAGCAATTTCACAGCGGCGTTAACAAAAACTCATATAAGGACAATGCCGTCTTAGCCATGACTAAAAAGAAGTAGCAAATGCTAAGGCCCCCGATAGCAAACGGGAATTGAGAGCAATGAAAGTGTTACTCAAAATAAGATAAATATTCAGGAATTTCTAATAAACTTCACATAGAAAGTATATGAACTCTTCTCACATTAAGGAATTTAGATGGGATTATATGTAGACGGATCTAGGAAATTCGATAAAAAGTTAGTAATTTGCCACTAAAAAGACAAAAATGTCAAAAATGTATTCCTGAGCAAATCACGGCACGGTCTGCTGCTCTGTTCATTTCGATCAATGACTTAGTAGGCAGCAGACACCGCTTGAGCAGAGCCGATTCATATCGACTGTAACTTGTGTTATATTTATCCGATCAGATTGAAACTTTGGAATCTGATGTTTCACATCCAATTCTATCACATTAGATAATTTCATAGCGATACTCCAACCGCTTCAGCTACTTTTCGCATGTCACTGCATGATATGGTAATCCGATTCGAGAGATAGCTTTTAAGATGGCTGAGTAAAACCCATACGCACCCACGGACAGACGGATATGGCTATATCGACTCAGCTTCTCATGCTGATCACGAACATATATACCTTATGGGGCCGGAAACGACCTTCTCCTTCTGTGACCAATTTTACAATACCCTCTGCTAGTGTATAATAATTCGAGTATTCTGTTGCTCCTCATCTTCTATTCATTCAACTAACTTTCTTTTCATTCGAACTAAGGTTAATGTACGATTTTCTTGTTGCTGTTCAGTTAAATAATTAGCAACTAGCCAATATTTTCATGCTTATAACTCAAGTCATAACTTAATATATACAACAAATATGTTATGTATATATATATATATATATATATTTATATATGTATATATACTGCACTCAGGGGCAGGTTGAGGAGAAACAGGATATGTGGGTGGGTAAGGAGAATAAGGGGAATGACGATACAGCCCTTCTGAATTTCTGTATGATTCATGTTACACACATTGACCATAATAAACTAAATATACTAAGCGTCTATATATACTGCACTCAAGTGTCTGAAGCAGCTAGTAAGCTCAAGTAGAGAAGAGGTAGTGCACAGGTTGAAGAGAAGCAGGATATTTGGGTGAGTAAAGCGAATAAGGGGAAGGAGGATACAACCCTCCTGAGTTTCTGTATGGTTCATGCTACACACATTGACCATAATAGATATATACTAAGCGTCCATATAGACTATAAACACACTCAGAGAACGCAGAGAAGAAGACATTTCTGTTCCCATAATATATTGATCAGCTTGAAACGCCGTATCCATCTACATATATCGTCCTCTCTTACAATTAGTTTTGGAACTATTGGTATATATGTTCGCAGAGTTTTCACTATAACATTTAGTGCCATAGGAAAGATCGATCGTAAGTAAAACCAAAGGGCCGGGGCTACCTTCGAGCGCGCCGAAGTTTGTATACCCTTGCAAGTTGTTTGGTACTCTTTCCTCACGCAAAGTGGAAAAACGTTTTGTCAAAAAATAGTAATGTTTGCGAAAAAACGACCCACAATTTTAACACAGGAAAAACAAAGTTATTGATAAAAGTCACTGTTTTCGACCGATCGTTCCTATAGAAGCTATCTGATATAGTCACCCGATCTTGACCAAATTTGGCACTGTCGTTTACAGTTATAATGAACTCACTAATATTAAATTTCTCGACAAAAGCTCAGAAAATAACGAAGTTATTGAGAAAAGTCACTGTTCGTGACATTGCCGTTTGTATGGGAGCTATATGATATAGTGATCCGATCTGGCTGAATCTGAGATATACACCGCCTGCAGTATATACATGCCTACGTGCAAAATTTCAGCTCTGTATGCTTATGTTTGCTAAAGAACGGCCTACAATCTCAGCATAGGAAATAGCGAAAATATTGATTAAAATCACTGTTTTCCACCAATCGTTCCTATGTGAGCTATTTGTAATAGTCACCCAATCTTTTTCAAATTCGGCACAATCATTAACAAATATATTAAACTAACAAAACTTTAATTTGAAAGCAATCGCGTCAAAGGTAACGAAGGTATTGACAAAAGTCACTGTTTTAGACCAATCGTTCCTATGGGAGCTATATGATATAGTCACCGTATCTTGATCAACTTTGGCACATTCGTTTATATGTGTAATAAACATACGAATATTAAATTTCGACAATAGCTAAGAAAATAGCAAAGTTATTGAAAAAGTCACTGTTCGTGACTTTGACGTTTGTATGGGAGCGATATGATATAGTCACCCGATCTTGATCAAATTTTGCACAATTATTAATAAGAACACAAAACTGACCAATACAATACTTTTATGACAATTTCTGATAAAATAACGAAGTTATTCAGAAAAGTCACTGTTCGTGACTTTGACGTTTGTATGGGAGCGATATGATATAGTGGTCCGAGCCGGCTGAATCCGAGATATACAAACCCTGCAATATATACAAGCCTACGTGCAAAATTTCAGCTCTGTAGCTCTTACGGTCTAGGAGGATTTCGCATCGATCCAGACGGACTGACAGACGGACGGACGGACGGACGGACGGACGGACGGACGGACGGACATGGTTATTTCAAATCGTCTCGTCGTGCTGATCAAGAATATATATACTTTATATGGTCGGAGATGCTTCCTTCTATGCGTTGCACACTTCTGATCAAAATTAATATACCCTTTTTGCAAGGGTATAAATATTAAGAAAAGACAATACAGTTGACGTACAAAGACGGACAAAACTTAGTGGAATAGGCAAAGACGTGCTATTTACAATAGGTGAAACCAAACTAAAGATCAGCAACCTCTCAATGGTACCCACCTTCCAAGTAATAGAAAATGATTTTCCCATCCCATGTGACGGAATCCTGGGGCTTGACTTTATAAAAAAATTCAATTGCGCACTGTATTATTCCACCAACAAATTGATAATAGATCCATATAAATCAAGACATAAAATTATAATTAATATAGGGATCACTCAAAACACATGCAATCCATATCTCACCTAAAACAGAAAAAATTGTACGCATTGCAATATCCTCAAACAACAATAACATCTTTATCCCTAATCAAGAATTACACCCGGGGGTATTCGTCGCAAACACTATTGCTTCTAAGACTAATTCATAGTCCGCATATTAAATTCTAACAACACAGACGTACAAATTGCAAATATAAACCTATTAAATGAAAAACTGTCCGATTATGAAATCTTAAAAATAGACAAACAACATGATTCAAAACATAAAATCACAATAATAAACAAACTAGCACCCCATTTTCCCGACTTCATAAAAGAACCCCTACATAAATTATGCTCAGAATTCGATGATGTATTCGCAATAGAATCTGAACAAATATCCTTCAACAATTTCTATGAACAAAAATTAAGACTCAAAGACCAAACACCAGTCTACACCAAAAAGTACAGGATAGCACACAGTCAAAAAACTGAAATCAATAAAAAAGTAGACAAATTGATCAATGATGATATAATTGAACCATCAATGTCTGAGTTCAATAGTCCAATCTTATTGGTTCCCCGGTGGAGATTGGTAGTTGATTATAGAAAAATTAACAAACAACTAGTAGCGGATACATTCCCACTACCCAGAATGGACGATATCCTCGACCAACTAGGACGCGCTAAATAATTTTCTTGTTTAGACTTAATGTCAGGATTTCATCAAGTAGAATTAGAAGAAAACTCTCGGGACATATCATCATTTTGCACAGATAAGGGCTCATTCAGATTCAAGCGATTACCATACGGATTAAAAATTGCACCAAACTCGTTTCATAGAGTGATGTCCCTTGCATTCACGGGTCTATCACCATCCCAAACATTCTTTTATATGGATGATCTAATTGTAATTGGGTGCTCTGAAATTCACATGATTAGAAACTTAAGGAATGTTTTTGAAAACTGCTGAAAATATAACTTAAAATTGCACCCTGACAAATGCTCTTTCTTCAGACATGAAGTTACTTTTCTAGGACACAAATGCACAAATAAAGGAATTTTACCAGACGAAAGCAAGTTCAAAACGATTCAAGATTACCCGACTCCCAAGAATGGCGACGAAGCCAAAAGATTTGTAGCATTCTGTAATTACTACCGTAGATTCATTCCAAACTTTGCATACCATGCACAATTTATCAATAAATTATCAAGGAAAAATGTAGAATTTAACTGGGATGCAAACTATCAAGCAGCCTTCGAATACTTAAAAAACAAGTTATTAAGTCCACAAATACTCCAATATCCAGACTTCAATAAAAAATTCTGTATTACAACTGATGCAAGCAAGATCGCATGTGGAGCCATCCTCAGCCAAGAACATGATGGACTCCAATTACCCATATCATATGCATCTAAAGCATTTACAAAAGGCGCAAGCAATAAGTCAACAATTGAGCAAGAATTAACAGCAAGACATTGGGCAATTCAATATTTCAAACCACACATATACGGAAAAAAATTCCTAATTAGAACTGACCATCAGCCATTAACATACCCATTTTCTCTAAAAAAAACCCATCGTCACAGCTTACTAGAATAAGGTTAGATTTAGAAGAGTTCGATTTCACTATAGAATTCATCAGGGGGCAAGAAAATTTCGCAGCGGTTGCTCTCTCCAGAATTGAATTTGAAAATATAAAAAACATAGAAACTAATAAAATACTTGAAGTAGCAACAAGATCAGAAATAAAAAAATTAAAACATAAGGAAAACAAAACTAACAACAACAGAATTGAAACAACAAGAATATAAGAAAAAATGCAAATGTTTTATTACCAAAAATAAAGAAAAATTACTCTCATTCAACATAGGCGATTTGATCATTAATAGAAAAATAGATATAGATCGATTCCTTCCAAGGCTTGAAAAAGAAGCCGGTGATCAAAGAATCTACAAACTGAAGATAGACATGTCAGAAAAACTATTTAGGTCACTTACACTTAATGAACTAAAACAAAAAAGAAAAGACACCTTAAAAAATTTAGAAATAGCAGTTCTACCTCAAGTAAAAGTAATAACAAATAAAGAAGAAATAAGAAATACATTAAATAAATAACATAATGACCCAATAGAAGGAGCTCACTGCGGGGTAAACAGAACGCTGGGAAAAATAAAAAGAGATTTTATTTATATGTTGATTTTTGCCACCTTTTTGTTGTTTAAAGTTGAATGTATTTGCCGGCTCGAGGTCAGATGTTGTGGGAATAAAAACAAAAATAAAAAACACAGTTTGTTCTTAATTTCGTTCCGATATATTTCGACCACTCATCGGTGGTCGTCTTTAGGGCAACTATAAATAACATTGAATTGTGATTGACATAATATTAATTTAACAACAAGAAAACACTTACTTAGTTTTACACGTCCGCACACTGTGACGTGGAGCTACACACTGATTTGTCCCTAATAAATGCCTATATAAATGCGCGCAGTTGTCCGTATCTACCTTATAATTAAGTCTTATATTTGTCGGGGTATTTATTATGTGCAGCATCTCCAAAGTGTAACGTTTGTTGTAATGTTGTTCTTGGTCTATTATGTTTACTTCGTCAAAATTTGGGGAATGTCCACTGGCGGCACAGTGGGCAATAAGTGCCGTTTTTTTTTTGGTGCATTGGAGTGTTGACGAAGTTTATAGTCAGATCTATGTTGCGATAGTCTTGTTTTTAGCTTCGATTTTGTTGTCCCTATATATATTTTATCACAGTTTTCTTCATTAGTCCCATTGCACGGTATTTTATATACTACGTTGCTCTTGTCCATTGTATCAATCCTACTTTTTGTTCTGTTAAAAATACTCCGTAGTGTGTTATTGGGTTTATGTGCTATCTGTATTTGTTCGATGTCATAGCAATCTGAGTTTGCTAATCTTTCCGATAGTTGTGGGACATATGTGACGGACATAAAGCGTTTTGTCGGAACATCTTTGTTGGTTTTCTTATTGCGAGATTTTAGTAAAGTCCTTATGGTGTGGTTTGGAAAGTCATTATCCTTTAAAATTCGTCGTATTTCTTCCTTCGTTTCTTCATGAAAAATTGGGTCCGATATATTAAGCATCCGTTGTATACAACCTCTTGCTGTATTCATTATCATCGACTTCGGATGTTTGGAGTTAAAGTTAATTATTCGTCCTGATGCTGTTGGTTTTTTGTACCATTTTAATTTTATTTCATTTCCTCTTCTGTGTATTGATGCGTCCAGATATGTTAATTTGTTGTCATTTTCTAATTCTATTGTAAACTTTATGTTCCTGTCAAATGAATTTAGGTTGTCAAGTGTGTTTTGGATCTCGTCTTCTTTAATTATGGCAAAAAGGTCATCTACATATTTCGTCATAACTCTAGGTGGTCGCTGTAGTGTTTTCATCATTTTGTCTAAGAGTTCTTCCATAATTATGTCAGCTATTATCGGTGACGCTGGTGAGCCCATAGGCATTCCTTTTAGTTGTGTGTATATCTTGTCTTTGTATCTGAAATATCTGTTCTCTTGTATACAAAAACGTACTATTTCCATAAATGTTAATTTTGGAATGTTAGTGTGCGCTTTTATTTTAATCCACTTTTCTCTAATGGTGTCAAGTGCCAATTCTATTGGAATACTTGGAAAAAGTGAGACTACGTCAAATGAAATTAATCTTTCATCGTCGCAAATGTATGTGTCATTAATCCTTGTCTTAAATTCTGAGGCGTTCTTTACGTTATATGTTGAGTCTGCCGTTATATTTTTTAATATGTTGACTATATATTTGCATAGTCCGTATGATGGAGAACCAATCGATGAACAGATTGGTCTCAATGGCGTACCTTCTTTGTGAATTTTAGGTAATCCATATATTCTTGGTGGAATTGATGTGGTTGTTATAAGCTTATTTCTTTCGGTCCGTGAAATAAGTTCATGTTTGTATAGTTTTTCTACCAATTCGTTGTTTTTGGTCTGTAGTCTAGTGGTTGGGTCCTTCCTTAAGGTTCTATATGTATTTAAATCGTTAAGTATACTATCCATTTTTTTGTCATACTCAGTCTTATCCATTGCAACAGTCTTATTTCCTTTATCTGAAGTTAAAATTAATATGTCATCATTCTGTCTAAGAAATTTCCTTGTTTGTTCCACTGTGTCAAGTATTGCACGATCAGCTGCGTCTTCTTTGTTAGATGTTTTGTGGTCTTTTATTAATAAAGAGAATTTTGTGCGTGCTTCCTCTTGTTTTTCTTTGTCTTTAAGAGTCTGTACTAGCTCCTCTCCGTCTACTATATATTTAAAGAGAGGGAATTTTCTCTTCTCTACTGGGATTGCGAACTTAGGGCCTTTCGCCAGTAACGCTTTTACGTCGTTCGGGAATTCTATATTCGTCTTATTTACAAACCAATCGTTTGTGTTGTTGTTGTTGTTGTTCAAGAGAACGCTGTTCCGTTGTTTTCGTAGTCTCTCTAGCCAGTGGACATTCCCCAAATTTTGACGAAGTAAACATAATAGACCAAGAACAACATTACAACAAACGTTACACTTTGGAGATGCTGCACATAATAAATACCCCGACAAATATAAGACTTAATTATAAGGTAGATACGGACAACTGCGCGCATTTATACAGGCATTTATTAGGGACAAATCAGTGTGTAGCTCCACGTCACAGTGTGCGGACGTGTAAAACTAAGTAGGTGTTTTCTTGTTGTTAAATTAATATTATGTCAATCACAATTCAATGTTATTTATAGTTGCCCTGAAGACGACCACCGATGAGTGGTCGAAATATATCGGAACGAAATTAAGAACAAACTGTGTTTTTTATTTTTGTTTTTATTCCCACAACATCTGACCTCGAGCCGGCAAAAACATTCAACTTTGAGATTTTATTTAGAAAAATATGTCTCGAGATGTTGCAACATACATCAAAAGTTGCGAAAAGGGCAAACTAGCCAAAGTAACCACACACAACCACTCCCCATTGATCATAACACCAACCCCTGCAACCACTTTTGACACAATAAGAATAGATACAATTGGATCATTACCAAAAACAATGAATGGTAATGAATACGCAGTTACCATTATCTGCGATCTGTCCAAATATCTCATATCAATACCAATACCAAACAAAAGTGCAAAAGCGGTTGCAAAGGCAATATTTGAAAAATTCATTCTAATTTATGGATCAGTTGCAACAATTCTTACAGACATGGGAACAGAATATATGAATTCAATATTAACAGAACTTTGCAAAAATTTCAACATAAGTAAAATTAAGTCCACGGCGCACCCATCAAACTCTTGGAACAGTAGAAAGAAGCCATAGAACTTTCAATGAGTACATCAGGTCATATATATCTATTAAAAAGGATGATTGGGATGAATACCTAGCATACTTCACATATTGCTTCAACACCACTCCATCCACCGTACATGGTTATGCAGCTTTTGAACTAGTCTTTGCGAGGTCTCCGCCCTGGTCGTATCCAAATTGTCGGGGGCCATTCCGACGGCTCCATTTCTTAACACGGTTCCGACGCAGTGCCTCGATCGCCCCCTGGCTGACCCGTATTACAATAAGCCCGCGACTATTGATATGTTTATCGGTGTGGACCTGTTTCCACACATCCTCGGAGAGCGGATCAAAAAGGATAAGGGTGATTTCGTCGGGCTGGAAACCATCTTTGGATGGGTTCTGTGTGGAGCGATCATGCCTGACCCTCCGGTGGCGCGATTAGGTTTCGCTGCACGGATGCGAGTCAATCCGGAAGCAAAACATGATGTACTTCTCACCAAGTTTTGGGAGGTGGAAGACCTTCCTGCAAAGCCGGAAAAAGGAGGATGACGTTTTCTGCGAGCGGAATTTTCAATAGACCACCCGAAGAGGGAAGGACGACCGTTATATTGTGTCCCTTCCGTTCAAGAGTCCGAATAGCGTCGACTTGGGTCATTCAAGACCGATCGCGCTGGCTCAATTCCTGCGGAATGAGGATCCCGTCATAAAACACAGTACGATGCCATAATTCAAGAATACGAGGAATTGGGCCATATGAGTCGGGTGACGCCGCCTCAAGATGGGAGAAACTTCTATCTCCCCCATCACGCGGTGTTCAAGCCCGATAGCACCACCACCAAGGTACGCGTGGTATTCAACGCGTCAAGCCCCTCCACACGAGGCGTCAGCCTTAACGATGTCCTGCACACCGGGCCTACTCTTCAGGCCGATCTCACACATCAGGTACTGAAATGGCGTTTCTTTCAATTCGTTTTCAACGCTGACATAACGCAGATGTATCGACAAATCCGAGTCGACCCCAGGCATACCCCCTTTCAGTGGATCCTCTACCGAGATCGCTGCGGCAATATTCAGGACTATGAGCTACAAACCGTCACGTTTGGGGTTAACTGCGCGCCGTTCTTGGCGATCCGAGTCCTTTTACAATTGGCACAAGACGTGCAAGCGATGTACCCTCAGGCGAGCGAAATCCTTCGGAACTACATGTATGTTGATGATGTCCTTGCCGGCGCTCATACTGAAGACGACGCCCGTCTCGCCATACGAGAGCTTCAAGCTGCCCTCCAATCCGCGGGCCTCCCGCTTCGGAAGTGGACTTCCAATAAGAAGGAAGTACTTCAAGCTATCCCGAGAGAGCACCTGTTGCGAGAGGACTTTCTCGAGCTGGAAGACGCGAGCATGGCAAAAACCTTGGGAATCCGCCTGCAGGATTACCCAGGCCTCAGTCAACTCCGCATTCCCCGTTGGCTAAACACCTTCATGGCTTCTGTGACGCATCCCAGAAAGCGTATGGAGCAGCCCTATATGTGCGGGTTCGGTATTGCGATCAAGTAAGTGTCCAGTTATTAACGGCTAAGACCCGCGTGGCTCCAGTCAAAACAGTCTCGCTGCCTCGGCTGGAGTTGTGCGGAGCGGTTTTGCTAGCTGATCTCTGGGCGTCGATCGTTCCTGAACTCCCAATCCCTCCTGCAACCTCCCAGTTTTGGACCAACTCCACCATTGTGTTGGCCCGGCTCAATAAACCCTCGTGTAGTTGGTCCACCTTCCTGGCCAATCGGGTATCCAGCATCTCCAAAAGTACCAGTGGCCAAAGCTGGTCACATGTACGTTCCGAGGACAACCCTGCTGATCTGACAAGCCGCCGCGACCACCCTATTCGATGACGTAAGCGAACGTTTCTCGGACTACGGTAGGGCATTACGAGTCACAGCGTACATCCTACGCTTTGCCGCCAAAGGGACGTCGACGCCTTCCATGGCCCACCTCATCAATGAGGAATTGCTCTCCGCCGAGCGCGCCTTGATACGGACCTCCCAGCACGCTACTCAATTTGAACCCATTTCTCGACCAGCATGGAATACTCCGCGCCTGCGGACGACTCCGGGCCGATGAGTCCCTCCGGTATGATGAACGTCACCCTATTCTTCTCCCCTATAATATACACTTCACGCGCCTGCTTGTCGAATTCGCCCACCGCATCAAGTTGCATGGCGGCAATCAACTGATGGTGCGGAATCTGCGCACCAAGTTCTGGATCCCAAGCATCAAGAAACTGGTGAAGTCCCACATCAAGGGGTGCAAAGTCTGCATCGTGCATCGTCGACGACTACGGACTCAGATGATGGGTGATCTCCCTCGAGAGCGCATCACGTATTCCAGGCCCTTCACTCTCACGGGCATTGACTTCGCAGGGCCTTTCGAGATCAAGAATTACACAGGGCCAGCGTGTCTCACTACTAAGGGTTACGTCTGCGTCTTTGTGTGTTTCAGCACGAAGACGATCCATCTCGAGGCTACCTACGACCTCACCACGGAACGATTTCTCGCAGCATTCTCTCAGTTTGTCGCACGGAGACAATGCCCACAGCGCATTTACTCCGACAACGGCAAAACCTTCGAAGGAGCCTCAAAGACGGTCGCAGTCTTCAGACCGGCGATCTCGTGATCGTGTCCGAAGATAATCTCCCCTCCAACGAGTGGCGCTTAGGGCGAATTGAGCGCACTCTGCCCGGGGCTGACGGTCTCGTCCGAGTGGCTGATGTCACAACAGCGCGTGAGTCTATCCGAAGACCCGTAGCAAAGCTCATCTTGTTGCAAGACAACAGGAGTCCTGAGACTAAAAACCTCTCGTGACTCCCAATCCCTCTATTGTCCGTCCGAATGTCCTCGTCTCCGTGCATGTTGTTCGTTTCCGTGCATCGACTAATCCACTCTTCCCTACGTAATTTCTTTCGTTGCAGTTCGTTCAGCTCGCCCCTCTATAGCGCCATGACCCCCAAGCGTCTGCCGCACCACCGCAGCAAACGATTGGTTCCACACGTGACGAACGCGTACCGATGCCGGGTCTGCCGGGGGTTTCATGCACTCCGGCAGTGTCAGCGGTTTCTGAACCTCCGAGGGGAAAAGCGGCTCTGGGCGGTGCTTATCAATAAGTACTGGCCCAATTGCTTGGCACACGAGCATTCATCCGACGCGTGCAGGACTCGCCCTGTTTGCCGACGATGCGAGCAAAGGCACCATACCTTGCTCCATATGGCCGACCAACCGCGCTGCACCATCGTCACAACCTCGTTCCCGATCCTCTTCCGACCGTTCCGCTTCTGCAGAAGACGCACCGATCTTGATCATATTTAGCATAATTATTAATAATAACACAACTGACAAATACCAAATTTTATGACAATAGCTATAGAATTAGCGAAGTTATTGAGAAAGTCACTGTTTGTGACTTTGCCGTTTGTATGGGAGCTATATGATATAGTCACCCGATGTTGATCAAATATGTTACAATTATTAATAAGAACACCAAACTGACAAATACCAAATTTTATGACAATAGCTATAGAATTAGCGAAGTTATTGAGAAAGTCACTGTTTGTGACTTTGCCGTTTGTATGGGAGCTATATGATATAGTCACCCGATGTTGATCAAATATGTCACAATTATTAATAAGAACACCAAACTGACAAATACCAACTTTTATGACAATAGCTATAAAATTAACGAAGTTATTGACAAAAGTCACTGTTTTCCATTGATCGTTTCTATGGGAGCTGTATGATATAGTCCCCCGATCTCAATCAAATTTGGCACAAT
The DNA here is from genome assembly GCA_018152135.1 of Drosophila paulistorum. NCBI lineage: Eukaryota > Metazoa > Arthropoda > Insecta > Diptera > Drosophilidae > Drosophila > Drosophila paulistorum. Next base: position 168,905 of record JAECXG010000501.1, read on the forward strand.
TATTAATAAGAACACAAAACTGACCAATACCAACTTTTATGACAAATGCTGATAAAAAAACGAAGTTATTGAGAAAAGTCACTGTTCGTGACTTTGCCGTTTGTATGAGAGCTATATGATATAGTGGTCCGATTCGGCTGAATCCGAGCACCTACAAGCCTACATGCAAAATTTAAACTCTGTAGCTCTTACGGTCTAGGAGGATTTTGGGTTGATCCAGACGGACGGACAGACGGAGGGAAGGATGAATTGTATTTTCATTCCGGGATTTCTTTCAGTCGTTTTTGTGCTTTTTGTTTCAATATACATAAATTAAACTTATAACAATTAGTTGTTTTAGCGGTGTTGTTGTTTTGCTAATCGCTTTTGCTTTTGTGTCTTTACCGTTGTAACTAACTATCGCGCTCTTGCGTACAAATTGTTGTTGCATGTGTTCGATTTGACGCGCTCTCCCGCTATTTCCTATTCTTGTTTGATTTGCGCTCTCGTCTTTTGACTACCCGGAACTCAGTGATACCTGATTTTGTTTTTGTGTATTTTTGTTCTTTGGTTGTGCAGGCTTACTCTGCACATTAACCCTTGTGTCAGAACTGGTCAGTATATTTCTTATACACATATTTGGTTAACTTTACAATTTTTTTATTTTATTTCTTATTCCTTTGTTATTCTAAATTAAATTAAATTATTTTGTAGAATGGTTGACTGCTTAAAAAGTAATTGCATAGTTGCCACTAATGCGGTTGACTCCCATGATTATATTCTTTGTTGGCTGAGTGACAATGCGGTTCACATTACGCAGGTTACACAGGCAGAATCAAGGAGTCTATTGCTAAAGGTGGCGGCTTAAAGTGTCCGAAGTGTCCGGGCAATTACCCATTCCAATGGATGTTGCCGATAGCTCTAAAAGTATCGAGGGCCCTGTTAACAAGTTGACTGCTGCAATGTGTGACTTGTCTAACGTTGCTGCGGCTGACGCTATGGCACAGCGGCCTCTCGTTGGCATACCACCAAAGAAACATATATATGTTGCTAGGCTAGACCCTGTTGTCACATCTGATGATGTAATAGCCAATATTCGGAAGAAAGTTAACGTCTCGAATATTGCGGTGGAAAAGTTAAAATTTTCATATTCTCGGGACATCTCGTCCTTTAAAATTAGTGTTTCTGCCAATATCTTCGACATTATATGTCGAGAAGATTTTTGGCCAAAGCATATAATAGTTAAGGAATATACTGTAAGGAAGGAAAATCGGCAACCGATTCGGCTGCCAATAACAACAACTAACACTATTCCTGGCATATCAGCATCTGCAGGTGTGTCAAAAAACTAGTTTCGTCCCTTAACCTGGGTTACCAGAACTTTAGAGGACTCAAATCTAAACGTCCTAATCTCTATGTAGATAGTCTTTCTTTTGAACATAACCGGATTTTTCGCGTAGGCGGTGTCGTTCTGATAGCTGTTGATGCAGCTTTATCCTCCATCGTCAGGCATTATGGTCTATTTCAAATCATTTAGAGGCAATTCAGTTTGTCTCCTCTTTAGTTTCTAGTTGAGTCATGCTCATAGTTTTAGGTGATTTTAATTTACCTTCTTTGTCATGGTCACTAACAGATGAAACTTCCATGTTACTGCCCTCTATGTCACATGACTTTATTGATGGCCTTCTAGGCTTATCTTCATACCAAGTCAATCGTGTCTTAAATTCTAATGGAAAATTGTTAGATCCTATTTTTGTATAGGATTCTTCTTATTGTACTGTTTCTAGAATCGAACCTTCTGTTCTTCCCGAAGATAAATTTCATCCAACATTAAATTTAAAAATTGATCTACCCTCACTTTTACCAAAGAGTTACCTCTAACTAGGAGTTTTCGTAAGAATGACTTTTCCAGCCTTAATAAAAACATTTTTACTATCGATTGGTCTTATCTGTACAATTGTAGAGATATGAAATCAGCTATTCGCTTCTTTTATGATACTCTGAATTCACTCTTTGATATTTGTGTGCCTCTTGGTAGGCAGGAGCGGCTTAATAAACCTACCTGATTCTCTCGAGAGTTATCCAATCTGAATAATGTGAAGACTCGATATTATAAGCAGTTTCAAAAAACACGCCGATCATAAGATTACGCTCTGTGAATAGGGATTTCCGAAGCCAAACTTCATTCGTTGAACTCAAAATATGTACTGATTTTATTTACAAAAGTACGCAGTTTATATAGGATTATCTTAGGCTCTAGTAGGTAACAATTGTTCTTAGAAGATCTTATTTTAGACTCACACCCACGTATTTGGGGGTGGATGGAGAATTTAAAAAATAACTACCTTCACTTTTTGAATTGTTCCAATGTCATCTTCGCTCCACCATTTTTAAATGTCGCTGATTGCTAAAATATGATGGGTTATTCTGGTTACCATTAAATATTGTCCTTTTATAACTATTTTGCCATATCTGCCTTTTTGGTACTGTAGTTTCTGACAATTTGTTGCCGGAATTTATTTTGACATTATTTTTTAGATAATCATTATCTAATTGACCCATTGCCTTTGGAATTTTCTCATTTTGTACTGGCTCTGGGATATATACTTTTTGTTCGCCAATTTTCACTTTACCTTCAATGTGAGGTCCTGTCGGGGGCCATAAATTTATTTTTTGAGTTTTGCTGTTGCATTTCTTTGGAATTGTGTTGTTTTTATTTTGAAATTTACCGTTCCTCTCCCAACGTAGTTCAAAACCTGTGACATCTATTGTTGTTGCCACTACAGATTTATTCTGATTTGATTTGGTGCAACACGAGGCGATCCCACCAAATTGAGTATTTTGGCCTGGCCATCAATCTTTGTAAATCCCCCTTTTAGTATTTGGGTATATACGTTTACCCATTATTATATCAACCCTACCAGGTTTATTAAAGGTAGGATCAGCTAGCACGTAAATTTGCCATTTTGACATATCCACGTTTGCTATTTTTAATGGAAGCTTTCATTAACTTTGGCAACACAATTGCCACAACCTTTAGATGTCCTTCCAAGGATTTCGCGTCTTTACATTTATTTTTACCTTATATTTTGATTTATTGGATTTTATTGAGGACACGCCACTTATTTCTTTATATTGCTTAATTTTAGGTAGTTTTAATATTTGAGCGGCCTCTTCAGACAAAATGGTGCTCTGTGACCCACAATCAATAAGGGCTCTTAGAGTCTTATATCCTCCATTTACATTTTTTACTTGTATTAAAGCTGTGGCCAACAGTGTTGGTTGTGCTTTTACACAAGTATTAACTCTCTCCTGTGTTTCTTCAAAATGAAGTAAGGCATGGTGTTCCTTACTGCACAAAGAACAGACCATTTCATTAGTGCACACATTATTGCTTGAATGGTTCAAGCATCTTATGCAAAGCTGCACTTTTTTGACTCTCATATAATTGTAGTCTCTCTGTCAAATTTCAGAAGTATGAGTTGAGCGACTATTACTTCAACTTCATCGGACAAATTTGCTTTAATTTTAATTAAGTGTATTGACGCATTAATTATGTCAATCACTTTTTGCGGATTCATTGTTGATCATCGGTAAATCAACTATCCGACGTAATTGTTCGGAAAATACCCTCCGATTATTTTCATATCGCTTGTTTAACAATTCCCAAGCGGCACTATAATTGTCATTATTTATTATTTTCATATCGATTGTTTAACAATTCCCAAGCAGCACTATAATTGTCAGCTGAACCTGACAATAGATGGGCTACCATGCTCCTTGCTTTGTCTTTTAACGCGGATTTTAAATAATTGAATTTAAGAGTAAGACTTAGATCCTCTCTTTTTTTTAATCAGTTCCGCAAATAAATCTACAAACAGGTCCCATTCTCTATGTCCCATGTCCCATTGTTCTGATCATTTATTTTCTCTTCTAATGCTACCAAGGTATTCTGAAGGTCGAATTCCAATTCTTCTATGACCTCTTTAAACGTTTCATTATGTATAAGTTCACCCGTATAAGCTTGGCTTGTACCTTCTTGAACAAGAATTTAATTTTTTTAATATACATTTCGCCTGTTCTATTGTCTATCGTACGTAAATCTTTGTTCACATTGTCCAAATATACCTGGAGCTGACGGACTTTCTCTTGAAATTTTTCCTGGCTAACATTAGCGTTCTCATTACTAGAGGTCGCGTTTCCCCGCGACTCTCCGATGATATCATCCAACTTTTCAAACATCGTTGCATATGCTTCACTGTTTTCCGAATCAGCAGTGCCCTGCCTGCTTGACTTTCCTTTGGCTAATATTCTGGCTGCCATATTTAAACCTTCCTCATACTTTCCATCTGTGAAATAGTAGTGTTCGTTTACTCCACTCTGTAGCATCTATGGTAACTAATCCATTGCTTCTGAATCTCAGTTACTTCATTAAGAATCTTGCTAATTAACTTACTAGCATCTAACTCTTCTATCTTTTTTAACCTTTTGTGCAACTCGCGTTGCTTCAATAACAATTTTTCAGTTTTGGAGGGAAACATTTTTGTCTTATGCGTATATTAGGATATCGATATAAATATATAATAATAAAAATAGATAGATGTAGTTATAACTATCTTAATTTATATATTATCTGATCATCCTGTTGTTGACACCGTTCGCCACTGTTGTCCGCGAAGTAGAGTTTGCCAAGTGGGTTTTGCCGATAGTCTGCTACTGCTTGTCTGCCAATGGGTAGGGTTTGCCGATAGTTTGCTGGTGGTTTGCCGTTCTCTTCTTTGCAACTATCTTGTTGCTCTGCTGCTACTGTATATAGTGTATATGTACACTAGTAAACACACACAAAAACTCCCGCCGCGGAAATAACTACAGTTGCTCCACTATCCAAACTGACTTTAAAATCGGACGCACGCACTTTTTATTTATTAAGCAAAATTTTGCATTTTATATTATACTCCGTCTCTTACCACTGTTGGGGGAAAACAAGAGTTAATTTATTTTGCTACCTTACCATTTACACTTGCATAAGAATTCAGACTTCAAGGAGCTGATTCACTCTCTGAGTCTCTTACCACTGGTGGGGGAAAACTGCTGATTTCCTTTTTTCGAAGGGCAAAAAAGAATCCGGTTCGAAGGACCAAAATGAATAGGGATTTAGAACTACAACTAAAAAACCCAATCTTCATTCGTTAAATTTAAAATATGAATTGATTTTATTTACAAAAGTACGGAGTTTATATAGGATTATCTTAGGCTCTAGTAGGTAACAATTGTTCTTAGAAGATCTTATTTTAGACTCATACCTACCTATTCGGGGGTTGAAAAATTATTATTTTGGGCACGGCGTCGGCCACTTGACATCCTGTCTTTGTGATCTTTTGGGTTAGTTTTTTTCCACACCGAGTGTGGCAGATTGTAATTCTAGTCATATGCTAGCTTAGTTGTTTGGTACAAAGTACAGTTGTATTGTATTTTCTTTAGTGCATCTGATTTGGTGAAGCCAGTTCAGATAAACATGAAGTTTATTCTTAAACACTCTGTATACAGTCGCTCGTTCAAAATTCATGATGCTTAATACACAATCTCGTATATCATTCCTCTGCATAAAAATGGCAAAAAGTCTGATGCCTCTAACTATAGGGGTATTTCAAAATTGTCCGTTATTCCGAAAAATGGCAAAAAGTCTGATGCCTCTAACTATAGGGGTATTTCAAAATTGTCCGTTATTCCGAAAGCTTTGAGAAAATTATAACTTCTAAATTGCAACATTTTTGCAGCTCTATTATTTCGCCATCCCAACATGGGCTTGTGAAACGTAGATCTACAACCACTAACCTTTCAGAATTTACCTATATAATCATCAAGGGGTTCAAAAATGCTCATACCCTATTACTTTCTAAGCTGAGCGACATTGGATTTCCACCACTTTTCCTTTCTTGGGTTCGAGAATATTTAACAAATAGAAAACAGAAGGTACTTTTTAAGTCTTCTTTTTCCGATTCCATTCCTGTGACTTCTGGGGTACCTCAAGGTAGTCATTTTGGCCCTCTGCTTTTCAAACTATTCATTAACGATCTTCCATCAGTCATTTTTCATTCTCGTGTGCTTATGTATGCTGACGATGTCAAGCTTTGTCTTACTTATAAAGATACAGATTCATTTAGTCGGCTAAAAGCTGATCTTAAAAACTTTCAATCCTGGTGCTAGTTTATTCTACTAAATCTTAACACAACTAAATGTAAGGTAATGACTTTATTTCGTAACTTTCCTCAACTGGTCACTTATTTTCTAAACAATAGTCCTTTAGAATGTCTAAATAATATGAATGATTTGGGCGTACTTGGTAGACTTCTCTTGATTAACCTTCCTTCCCTAACTAACTGTAGAATTATGCTTGGTGTTATTTTTATGCACAAGCTCTTAATTGGTGATATTGACTCGTCTGAGTTATTAGCTCAGGTAAATCTGTCTTTAACCCTTAGTCGTTGTTCTTCTAACTATGCCATGCATGAACCTTTTAGAGTCCTCTGCTCTGATTACAACCTTTTATTCCCTGTAATCTGCTTAGTCAGGACGGCCGGATGTGGGGTTGGGTTGGTAACGCCGAGTGGCCAGACCACCTCATAACAGCTGTTTAACCTAAAACCTATTACCATATAACTAAATATAAATCTAAATGGGACTACTTATTTCTACGGAATCGGAACCCAGTCCCACATATATGTATATTAATTTTTTCATTTTAAATTGATTTATTGTGGCAGCGCAAAAATCGCCTCTTACCACAAAGGTGCTTATATGAGCACTCTTTTTTATTAAAATTAAAAAAAATTTGTTTGTTTAATCTTTTATAATTGCATCTGCTGTTGTTGCCGCCTTCCCTGTTGATTTCTTTGATGCATTTTCTCCAATTCGTCTATCTTGCTCCGAAGTGTGTACGCTTCTGCCCAGGGTGGTGGTGGGTCGCAATTAATTTGCGCCAGTAGAGCCGCACGCTGCTTCCTAAAGCGGACCAGGTGGCCGCCTCGGCGCTTCGGCCTTAGGACAAGGGGGATTGCCGTCAGCGCGTCCTCTTCTCGCCTCCTTCTTGCCAGCTCCGCTCGTGCCGCAGGTTGCCTGGCCCGGTATTCCTCGATGGTCAGCGGCCGTGGTCCGTCCAACGGGCAGTCCTCCAATGCCTTCTGTAGCGTTTCTTTGTCCTCTGGAATTGGTTGTTGTTTCTTCTTATTTGACTTTTTATACCCAAAATCAGAGGCTTCATTCAAACATAATCGATCTACACAATTCAGTCTTTAATCTTGTCAATTCGTTAGAACTCCGCGATCTCAGTTCAGTCTAGTAGTCACAAAAGTCTTCCAGTAAAAAAGATAGATTTCTAAATGTGCACTCAATATAAAATAACTCAATAAGTCATATATCCAACTTCAATACACAACACCTTATAAACTTTTCGCCCCCCTAAAATCAAACTTTAAAGTAAACATCCGTTTTTTATTATAATAAACAATTGGACACTTGCAATAACAATTGTCCCCCTCAAAATCAAAGCGTGTGAACGCTAACTCATAATTAAAGCACAAGCAATAAAATCCGTTTTATTCATAAACAATTGAACACTTGCAATAATAATTGTCCCCCTAAAATCAAAAGCGTGAGAACGCTAATTCAGCATTAAAATTCGGGCCAATCAAATCACATCAATATCGATCACGCCACTGAAGGGCTCACATATTTAGCCTATAAATATAACTGTAAGACATTTTGTAATTTAGTTTTTAAGTATTCATCCAACGAATAAAGTCCCCGCTTTTAACTCAAATAAAACAATATCTTTTTTTTTTTCCTTTTGGAAAGACCAGATATATAATTGGCGCAGTCGGTAGGATCGGTAAAAGTGAACTTGTTATTCTATCCGTTTGACACATAGAATTATTATCCGTGCGTTACATAGAATTAGTGAATTATCACTATAAAACTCTTATCCGACATCAAGAACTTACGGGAACGCTCAAAAGTCTACAACAGTGAAAATATTTTCTGCCAACTGTGCGCGGAAATATCAACTGTGTGTTGCAACAAAAAAAAAAAATGATAATATTCCAATTGTGGAACAAAAACGCCAACTGTGTGTGTTACAACTATAAACTCCAATTGTGGAACAAAAACGCCAACTGTGTGCGGAAATATCAACAGTGTGTGTTACAACCATAAACTCCAATTGTGGAACAAAACGCCAACTTGTGTGCGAATAAAATAAAACACATAAAAAACATCACAAACAAAACTAAAAACCAAAAATGGCCGAACTCACCGAAGCCCATCTCAATCAAGCACTGTCTTCATTAAGACAAGTGGCAAACTATGATGGAGCACCAGAGAATCTGACATCATTTATAAGGAGGATAGATTTCATCATGCACCTGTATCCAACCCATGACCTAAGGCAACATAACATATTGTTCAGCGCAATCGAGATGCAGCTCACTGGAGAGGCACAACGACTTTCGCAAATTGGACCAGCCAACAAGTGGCCGGAACTAAGAACATTCCTCATCAATAAATTAAGGACGCAGACCCCATGTGAGGAACTTCTTCGACACCTCTACATCACCCACTATACAGGAAACCTTCGTAAGTTTGTGACAGAATTAGAAGATAAATCCTATATTATCACAAACAAGCTTAGTCTTGAAAACGATGCAAATAAAACTACTCTTTATACAAACGCTTTAAATAACACTATAAAAGATGTAATCAACAAAAAATTACCCGATAGATTATTTAAGACGTTAGCCAGAAATGATATAACCACAGTTAGCAAGCTGAAACAAGTAGCTCAAAGAGAAGGGTTATACGAGGATAGTATAACAGAAATCAGAAAATCAAATCAAAGCCAATAATCTTTTGTACCCAATAGTACAACTCCGTCTCAAACAAATCAATCAGACACAACACAAAACCAAAAACTTTTCCAAGAATTCCAACAAAAATTAAATATTGACAGGGCTCAAAATCCAATGAATAATCAACAACAAAATAACTATCCAAAAAATATGTAGCAAACCAGCCTACAAAAAGGACAAGAGAAAGTAATAGTGGAATTAGCAAAATGGACACATCCGAAAATTTTCATCAGAATGCCTCGGATCAATCGGAAGAAGAGATAGAGACAAGTCCTTCATCAGAATCACAATGAACAAAAAACCTTTGAGATGTGTAGTCGACTCAGGCTCTTCAATAAATATAATGTCCGAAAACTTTTTTAATTTCAAAACCTATTTGGGAGATTCCAAAATTCACATGATTGAAGGAGCAGTAGAATTTAAAGAAATAATTTTCCTTGCACCTAGCAAACTTTGTCCAACAGAACAAAAGTTTTATATTCATAAATTTTCAAATAAATATGACATGTTGATAGGCAGAACTTTCTTAAAAGCATGCAAAGCCCAAATAAATTATGAAGAAGAATATGCAAAGCTAGGAAACTATACATTTTATACGTCCATACAAATATCCCCAAACGTTTGATATAGAAATCAACAAACAAATAAATGAAATGATCGAACAGGGTATCATTCGAAAATAGAACTCACCCTACTGTTCACCCATTTGGATCGTCCCAAAAAAAGAAGATGCTGCCAACAAACAAAAATTCAAATTAGTCATTGACTACCGAAATTTAAACGAAGTCACAATAGATGATAAATTCCCAGTTCCAGTCATGGAATTTTTGACAAACTGGGAAAATGCCAACAGTTTGCCACAATTGATTTAGCTAAGGGATTTCATCAAATTCAAATGGATCCTGAATCTATTGCAAAAATAGCTTTCTCAACTAAACATGGCCATTACGAATTCACACGTATGCCATTTGGTCTTAAAAATGCCCCGGCAACATTCCAAAGATGCATGAATAATCTTTTGGAAGACCTTATTTATAAGGATTGTCTTGTTTATCTGGATGACATTATAGTGTACTCCACTTCATTGGAGGAACACATACTATCACGCATAAAGGTATTTAAAAAACTAAGAGAAGCTAATCTTAAACTCCAACTCGACAAATGCGAATTCATGAAAAAAGAAACAGAATTCCTTGGTCATATAATTACAACAGAAGATATAAAACCTAACCCAAATAAAATCAAAGCAATTCAAAATTTTCCGATCCTTAAAACCCCAAAATAAATTAAGTCATTCTTAGGATTATGCGGATTCTTCCGAAAATTCATACCAAACTTTGCACATATTGCAAAACCTTTAACTCTGGGATTAAAGAAAGGAGCTAAAATTAACATAAATGAACCAGATTATATTTCATCCTTTGAAAAATTAAAATATCTTGTTATGAACGACCCCATACTTGCATACCCCGATTTTAAAAAACCATTTTTTCTAACCGCAAATGCTAGCAATATAGCTTTAGATGCGTTCATCTCACAGGACCATAGTTCTATTTCTTACGCAAGCGGAACGTTGAACGAACATGAGATCAATTATTCAGCTATAGAAAAAGAATTACTAGCGATAGTTTGGGCAACAAAGTATTTCAGACCATACCTTTTCGGTAGAAAGTTCGAAATTCTAAGCGACCATAAGCATTTAGTATGGCTCAACAATATAAAAGAACCAAACATGAAACTTCAACGATGGAGAATAAAACTAAATGAGTTTGATTATAAAATTAAATATTTACCCGGCAAAGAAAATCACGTAGCAGATGCTCTTTCCAGAATTAAAATAGATGAAACAGACAGCACTGTAGCTACAGTACATAGTGCTCATGAGGATAATGGAAATAACATTCCAATAATAGAAAAACCCATTAATTATTCTAACAGGAAAATAGAATTCATTAGAGGTTCAGAAGACAAAACAGAAACATCAACCTATTTTTATAAATCAAACATAAAAATAACGTAAGACGTAAGAAAACGTAAGAAAAATGTACTATATTTTCATACCGAACAAGATTATCAACACTTGTAAAGTAAAATCTAGAGATTGGTTAGAAGCCAAGAGAGTAATTATGAAAGTATTCACTGAAAAGGACAAACCAATAGAAATAAAATCAGACAAAGATTCAGCATTTTTGTGTATAGCACTAAATGAAGTAAGTAAGTCGTCTCGCCGACTTAGGTATACCATACACCAGTAACACAAATATTTCAAATTTGTAATAACAAATAACAAAATAATAACAGCATTTGCCTATTTTAATAAAGTTCTGTTCACATGCTTTTTACCAGCATATCTTAGTATCTCGCTCACTCATGCACATGAGCACCCTAGCGCCCCACCCGCCAACGGCCAACTCCGGCCTTATGGAAAAACGTTTATATGCATAACTTGGCTATTTTTTGTCCGATTTTGATCAAATTTGGTATTTTGCTGGGTATTAGTATCAAATTCAAGTGTGCCAAATTTGATTCCACAAGGTGAAAAATTACGGGAGATACTCGAGTTTTTCAAATTTCGGGGGCGGAAAGGGCGTGGCAAAATCTTTATAATTACAAAATGAGCGTATTTACTAAGCAAATATACATACCAAATATGGTGTCTCTAGCTGCAATAGTTTTTGAGATAAACGTTTTTTTTGAATTGCGGGGGCGGAAAGGGGCGTGGCAAAATCTTTATAATTACAAAATGAGCGCATTTACTAAGCAAATATACATACCAAATATGGTGTCTCTAGCTGCAATAGTTTTTGAGATAAAGTTTTTTTTTGAATTGCGGGGGCGGAAAGGGGCGTGGCAAAAATTTGAAACAAACTCGATCACTCTACATACCACACGAGCCTACATTTCAAATTTGGTGGCTCTATCTCTTATAGTCTCCGAGAACTAGGCGTTCATACGGACGGACAGACGGACAGACGGACGGACGGACGGACAACTCCGTCTCAAACAAATCAATCAGACACAACACAAAACCAAAAACTTTTCCAAGAATTCCAACTAAAATTAAATATTGACAGGGCTCAAAATCCAATGAATAATCAACAACAAAATAACTATCCAAAAAATATGTAGCAAACCAGCCTACAAAAAGGACAAGAGAAAGTAATAGTGGAATTAGCAAAATGGACACATCCGAAAATTTTTATCAGAATGCCTCGGATCAATCGGAAGAAGAGATAGAGACAGGTCCTTCATCAGAATCACAATGAACAATAGAGCTTTGAGATGTGTAGTCGACTCAGGCTCTTCAATAAATATGATGTCCGAAAACTTTTTTAATTTCAAAACCTATTTAGGAGATTCCAAAATTCACATGATTGAAGGAGCAGTAGAATTTAAAGAAATAATTTTCCTTGCACCTAGCAAACTTTGTCCTACAGAACAAAAGTTTTATATCCATAAATTTTCAAATAAATATGACATGTTGATAGGCAGAACTTTCTTAAAAGCATGCAAAGCCCAAATAAACTATGAAGAAGAATATGCAAAGCTAGGAAACTATACATTTTATTTCAGAGATTTGGAAGAAATAGAAGAAGAACATAACATAGAGTGTTTAGACCCACCTAAAGAGAGGACCCAGACACAAACTTTCTTAAAAGCATGCAAAGCCCAAATAAACTATGAAGAAGAATATGCAAAGCTAGGAAACTATACATTTTATTTCAGAGATTTGGAAGAAATAGAAGAAGAACATAACATAGAGTGTTTAGACCCACCTAAAGAGAGGAACCCAGACACAAATTTTGTTATTTAAAATGAAATAATAGAAAGTAATCAGTATAGACTCGACCATTTAAATAACAAGGAAATACAAAAACTAAAAAAGGTCTTGTACGAATTCAGTGATATTCAGTACCGCGAAGGTGAAAATTTGACTTTCACGAGTACTATAAAGCACTCTATTTGTACAAAACATGAGAACCCAATTTATAAACGTCCACACAAATATCCCCAAACGTTTGATATAGAAATCAACAAACAAATAAATGAAATAATCGAACAGGGTATCATTCGAAAATAGAATTCACCCTACTGTTCACCCATTTGGATCGTTCCAAAAAAAGGAGATGCTTCCAAAAACCAAAAATTTAGTTTAGTCATTGACTACCGAAATTTAAATGAAGTCACAATAGATGACAAATTCCCAATTCCATTCCCAAGCCATTACGAATACACACGTATGCAATTTATTGATCTGCCCAGTTGCAGATGGTACAAAACTCCAATGCTCAATAGCATGTGGAGTGGAGTAGGAAAAAATAAGTCTTCTCCTCTTCGAATTCCAGTAAGAAGTCATTATTATATTTCGTTTTCATGAGTTAGAAGCTCTTCATGAGCTATGTAACAGAAGCTTTTAGAGCATGTTAATGGAAATACAGTGGTAGAAATTCCGATAATCTTAAACAAATAATATAAGAAATTTTAATATATACAAATCTAAGTTAACGATGACGTTTCCTCCAACACTAATCTTAAACTCCAACTCGACAAATGCGAATTCATGAAAAAAGAAACAGAATTCCTTGGTCATATAATTACAACAGAAGGTATAAAACCTAACCCAAATAAAATCAAAGCAATTCAAAATTTTCCGATCCTTAAAACCCCAAAATAAATTAAGTCATTCTTAGGATTATGCGGATTCTTCCGAAAATTCATACCAAACTTTGCACATATTGCAAAACCTTTAACTCTGGGATTAAAGAAAGGAGCTAAAATTAACATAAATGAACCAGATTATATTTCATCCTTTGAAAAATTAAAATATCTTGTTATGAACGACCCCATACTTGCATACCCCGATTTTAAAAAACCATTTTTTCTAACCGCAAATGCTAGCAATATAGCTTTAGGTGCGTTCATCTCACAGGACCATAGTTCTATTTCTTACGCAAGCGGAACGTTGAACGAACATGAGATCAATTATTCAGCTATAGAAAAAGAATTACTAGCGATAGTTTGGGCAACAAAGTATTTCAGACCATACCTTTTCGGTAGAAAGTTCGAAATTCTAAGCGACCATAGGCATTTAGTATGGCTCAACAATATAAAAGAACCAAACATGAAACTTCAACGATGGAGAATAAAACTAAATGAGTTTGATTATAAAATTAAATATTTACCCGGCAAAGAAAATCACGTAGCAGATGCTCTTTCCAGAATTAAAATAGATGAAACAGACAGCACTGTAGCTACAGTACATAGTGCTCATGAGGATAATGGAAATAACATTCCAATAATAGAAAAACCCATTAATTATTCTAACAGGAAAATAGAATTCATTAGAGGTTCAGAAGACAAAACAGAAACATCAACCTATTTTTATAAATCAAAATGTACTATATTTTCATAACGAACAAGATTATCCCATATTTCAACAAGCCTTTATTGAAATAATACGATCAAACGAAAACACAAAAACCTCGAAATCAAGCATTAAGTCAGAGGACATTCAAACATTTGCACAATTCAAAGAAATAATTCTAAAACAACATAAGGAATTATTACATCCACGAATCGAACAAACGATTAATTTGTTTACAGAAAAATATTATTTCCCCGATTTTCAAAACCTGATTCAAAATATTATTAACGAATTCTCAGTATGCAATATCGCAAAGACAGAAAATAGGAATACAAAACTAACTTTTGAAATAACACCAGAAACTTTTAATGTCAGAGAAAAATACGTCATGGACTTTTACATGATCGACAATTTACAATTCCTTTCATGCATTGACATTTACTCCAAATTTGCATCACTTGTAAAGTAAAATCTAGAGATTGGTTAGAAGCCAAGAGAGTAATTATGAAAGTATTCACTGAAAAGGACAAACCAATAGAAATAAAATCAGACAAAGATTCAGCATTTTTGTGTATAGCACTAAATGAAGTAAGTAAGTCGTCTCGCCGACTTAGGTATACCATACACCAGTAAAACAAATATTTCAAATTTGTAATAACAAATAACAAAATAATAACAGCATTTGCCTATTTTAATAAAGTTCTGTTCACATGCTTTTTACAAGCATATCTTAGTATCTCGCTCACTCATGCACATGAGCACCCTACCGCCCCACCCGCCAACGGCCAACTCCGGCCTTATGGAAAAACGTTTATATGCATAACTTGGCTATTTTTTGTCCGATTTTGATCAAATTTGGTATTTTGCTGGGTATTAGTATCAAATTCAAGTGTGCCAAATTTGATTCCACAAGGTGAAAAATTACGGGAGATACTCGAGTTTTTCAAATTTCGGGGGCGGAAAGGGCGTGGCAAAATCTTTATAATTACAAAATGAGCATATTTACTAAGCAAATATACATACCAAATATGGTGTCTCTAGCTGCAATAGTTTTTGAGATAAACGTTTTTTTTGAATTGCGGGGGCGGAAAGGGGCGTGGCAAAATCTTTATAATTACAAATTGAACCCATTTACTAAGAAAATATACATACCAAATATGGTGTCTCTAGCTGCAATAGTTTTTGAGATAAAGTTTTTTTTTGAATTGCGGGGGCGGAAAGGGGCGTGGCAAAAATTTGAAACAAACTCGATCACTCTACATACCACACGAGCCTACATTTCAAATTTGGTGGCTCTATCTCTTATAGTCTCCGAGAACTAGGCGTTCATACGGACAGACAGACGGACAGACGGACGGACGGACGGACAGACGGACATGGCTAGATCGACTCGGCTGTTGATACTGATCAAGAATATATATACTTTATGGGGTCGGAAAAGCTTCATTTCAGACGTAGAAAGATTCCATAAAACAGTAAATGAAAAACTCAGAATTATATATAGTGAAAACGAAATTAAAGATAAATTACTTAAATTTGAAAAAATTCTCTACATATACAACCATAAGACGAGACATAAAACAACTAACCGAACACCAGCGGACATTTTCATCTGCAGGATCACCCGACTATAATACCCAAACGAATAAAATACATAAAATAAACAATTTAAATAAAGATAGACACGATTTCGAAATCGATACTAGATTTAAACAAGCACCACTAGTAAAGTCAAAAACAACAAATCCATTCAAAAAGACAGGAGAGTTAGATGAGAAACATTTTGAAGAAAGAAATAGAGGACAAAGAGTCACAACCTACAAATCAAAATTCAAAAAGAAAAAGAAAGTTAATAAATGCAAATATGACAATTGATACATTACAGGTCAACAACTCAAGATGACTTTTTTGTGCATCATGCTAACAAAACATTAAAATCAACATTTAAAACAGGAACCATGGACTTACCGACAAACTTTGAATATCATTATTTAAAAGTAAATTTAACGTTAATAGACATTACATATAACAATCTAATGCAACAAGCACAGGAATTTAAAGATATAATCCATATACAATACCTAGCAGAAAAACTAAGTAGGGAAATTAATGGAATACAAATTGTAAAACGTAACAAACGAGGACTAATTAACGGAATTGGTTCAATATACAAATATCTTTTTGGTACTCTTGATCAAGACGATAAAGACGAATTAGAAGAAAAAATAAATAATCTTGAAAGCAATAGCGTACAAGCAAACGAACTAAATTACTTAATAGACACTATAAATAAAGGTTTAGAAGTAATAAACAACCTCAAGGAAGAAAAGGAAAAATCAGTAAAATTAGAAGTTCTAATCTTTAATTTTGAGCATTTCACAGAATACATTGAAGACATAGAAATGGGCATGCAGCTCACCAGACTAGGAATTTTCAATCCAAAACTTTTAAAGCATAATCGCTTAAGTCATGTTAATTCGGAAAAACTATTGAATACAAAAACATCCACCTGG
Source organism: Drosophila paulistorum (assembly GCA_018152135.1). NCBI lineage: Eukaryota > Metazoa > Arthropoda > Insecta > Diptera > Drosophilidae > Drosophila > Drosophila paulistorum. Next base: position 185,665 of record JAECXG010000501.1, read on the forward strand.
CTTAAACCAACTTCAAACGAGATATTTATCATTTCAAACATTCCTCAAGAAATAATCAAAACCCCTATCTTTGAGATACTTCCTTATCCAGATGAAAATAAAAATATTTTAACAGAAAATTTATACGATAAATACTATTTTAACAATAACACTTTTTTTAATAAAAATACAAAACAAATAGAAACTAATGAATGTATAATAGGCATTTTAAATCAAATCCCAAACACTTGTAAATACACTAAAACATATAAGAATTTTCAAACTAATTATATTGACCCAAACATAATTGTAACATGGAATTTACCAAAAACTAAACTTAATCAAAATTGCGTAAACAACGAATTAATAATAGAAGGAAATAATATAATAAGAATTTACGATTATGCCTTACAACTAAACGAAATATCAATAATAAATTCATTGCTTGACTATAGCCAAAGCATTTATGTAACAAACAATATCACCAGGCTAGAACCTATTTCCTTTATCCATACAAAAGAAATAATTAACGAACATACGAAATATTATACTGCATTTCAAACTATTAACCGAAACCCCAATTGTTGAAAAAATTGAGTCCCAAATTATAAACAAAATTGATACCCCAATATTTACAGCTGAGAAAAACCCATCGCTATATCCCAAGTTATCCGCCTGAGAACGGGCTAATTTTTTTAGGATGGGGAAGTCATATATCCAACTTCAATACACATCAAACTTTAAAGTAAACATCCGTTTTTTATAATAAACAATTGGACACTTGCAATAACAATTGTCTCCCTCAAAATCGAAGCGTGTGAACGCTAACTCATAATTAAAGCACAAGCAAATAAAATCATAAACAATTCAACACTTGCAATAATAATTGTCCCCCTAAAATCAAAAGCGTAAGAACGCTAATTCAGCATTAAAATTCGGGCCAATCAAACCGCATCAATATCGATCACGCCACTGAAGGGCTCACATATTTAGCCTATAAATATAACTGTAAGACATTTTGTACTTTAGTTTTAAGTATTCCAACGAATAAAGTCCCCGCTTTTAACTCAAATAAAACAGTATCTTTTTTTTTCCTTTTGGAAAGACAAGATATATAATTTTATATATATTTATAAATCCATTTCCTTTATAAGTGAACAAAAGAAAAATTCGATCTATCGAACTCAAAAGAAACGATCTTTATTTAAAGGATGCGTCTTAAGAACTAACGTATCTTTATTCATACAATTAAGTTTAAAGTTCGGTTAGAAAGCTTTCGATATTTACAATTATGTTGAAAGTTCGGTTAGAAAGCTTTTTATGTTAGTAGTGGGAGCTTTTGATCGGATGATATCTTGAACTGGAATTTGATTGGCTTATTGATTTTGCCTACTAATCGTTCTCACGCTTGGAAGATTTTTTGGGGTCAGATTTGTTTATAACATTGCGTTCTCACGCTGAAAGATTTTTTGGACACAGATTTGTTTATTAGGTTTTGTTTAGTCTCGGTTGCAGTTAACATCCGTTTTATAGACTAACGAGCTATGGAAGTTAACTTCGGCCTTGCCGAAGTTTATATACCCTTGCAGTTCTTTATTATATTTAATTCGATAAGAAAAGTGAAATTTCATACATCAACAGCATTAGTTGTCGTATTATGAATATGCTCAAATATTTTTCAAACTACTGAATTCAAAACACATTAAATGATTATTAAACAATATATGATATAGTAGTCCGATCTCGATGATTTTCATACTTTATCTCACACAGGTAATAAAGAGTCTCCAAAAATTTCAACCCGATATCTCTTAAGATGGCTGAGTAAAACGCATACGCACAGACGGACGGACAGACGGACAGACGGACATGGCTATATCGACTCAGCTTCTGCTGAGTCAAGAATATATATACTTTATGGGGTCGGAAACGTCTCCTTCTGTGCGTTACAAACATCTGACCAATTTTATAATACCCTCTGCAAGGGTATAAAAAGGGGGGTGACGTTATGTGGGTGGATGGAGAGGCGGATATATTACTCCCCCAACACGTAGAAAATAGCCTGTGCTCAGGCGGGAAATACAGGGTATAGACTTGTAAGCGCTTGCGGTTTTGCAAGTGAGATTTCTTGGGATGGTGACAATTCATGCAAAACGGGATTGTTAAAAGCTGAGTCACTTGGTTGTACAAAAGTTTCATTCTTAATTTGTGTAATAATTGTTTTCTTTGATATTGACCTAAATTTAAAGATAAGATGTAGGGTTAAACTTATTAGTGTAATTACAAATGGTGACGTAGTTATTATGTTGAATATTTTGTTAGAAGTAGTTTTTTCAGAAATGATTTGTTTAGTTTGGATATAAGAGATTGGTTCTAGTTTCGTTACATTGTTGGTTACGTGCTTTGGGTATAATCTTGTAATGCGTTTACTATTAATATTTAATTTAGCTGCATAATACAGTCGTATATTTTTATTATATTATTTCTATGAATATTTTGTTCTGGTTACAATTTTTTTTTTTAATTTGTCTTGGGCAAGTTCCAAGTTAGGATAATATTGTCTTAAATTTGTCTTAAATATTTTTGTGTATTTGCATTCTGCTGGTTTTTGTATAATAATGCCAAATATACATTATATAGTATAATTTCAAATAGTTATGTTTTAAATATTTTTCTAGGTATATGTGAGATCATGAATATTTCATTCCTCATTGCCTCATTTTAACAAAGTAGGTGTTTAAAAGTTTTTCTGTATTTATGATAATTATTTCTTGATGATTTAAAAGTTTTGGATTAAATATTGTCTGCATCTTTTTTAAAAGTAAGGTTATTTAGGAGTTTTATTTTTTATTTACCGCTTCGATAATATGATATATTTCATTTTGGGCACTATTTGCTGATAGACTATCAATTTTTAGTTCAAGCTCTTTTTTTTCAAGTGGCCCCTACGACACCAGGACAAAGCCTGTTACGCGCGAGCCCAAGCAGATAACTGCCCACCTCCTACCCACCGACCGAGGGGTGCAGCCGTATAACGCACGGCCCGAATCGCGTGGACAAATACACAATAGAAAAAACAGACAAACAAATAAATAATACTATAGCTATCTATTAACTAAATGGGATAGGATAGAAGTTTTAATCATATTAATAGAAAACTCTTAGCCGATTACAGGGAATAGAAGGTTGTAATCAGAGCAGAGGACCCTAAAAGGTTCATGCAGGGCATAGTTAAAAGAACAACGACTAAGGGATAAAGGTATCAAAGGATGTCTACTCCGTCTACATGGTACCGACAGATTTACCTAAGCTAATAACTCAGGCGAGTCAATATCACCAATTAGGAGCTTGTGCATAAAAATAACACCAAGCATAATTCTACGGTTAGTTAGGGAAGGAAGGTTAATCAAGAGAAGTCTACTAGAATACGAAGGCAAATTGACATTGCGATCCCAGCTTAAGCCACGAAGAGCAAATAGCAAGAACTGCTTTCGAACGGAGTCAAGTCTAATCTGGTGCGACTCATATTGAGGTGACCAAATGCAAGATCCATACTCTAAAATAGGACGGACAAGCGAAGTAAAAAGAACTTTAATTGTATAGGGGTCACCGAATTCTTTGGACCATCTTTTAATGAAACCCAGGACATTCATGGCCTTTACGACCGTGGTGGAAATATGGGTGTTAAAATTTAACTTATGGTCCATAGGTACGCCCAAATAATTCATATTATTTAGACATTCTAAAGGACTATTGTTTAGAAAATAAGTGACCAGTTGAGGAAAGTTACGAAAAAAAGTCATTACCTTACATTTGGTAGTGTTAAGATTTAGTAAATTAAACTGCCACCAGGATTGAAAGTTTTTAAGATCAGCTTGTAGCCGACTAAATGAATCTGTATCTTTATAAGTAAGACAAAGCTTGACATCGTCAGCATACATAAGCACACGCGAACGAACAATGACTGATGGAATGGATGGAAAAGCAGAGGACCAAGATGACTATCTTGAGGTACACCAGAAGTCACAGGAATGGAATCGGAAAAAGAAGACTTAAAAAGTACCTTCTGTTTTCTATTTGTTAAATATTCTCGAACCCAAGAAAGGAAAAGTGGTGGAAACCCAATGTCGCTCAGCTTAGAAAGTAATAGGGTATGATTAACGGAATCAAAGGCTTTGCTGAAGTCGGTGTATATGATATCAGTTTGTTTACCATTTTTGAACCCCTTGATAATTATTGATGTAGATTCTAAAAGTTTAGTGGTTGTAGATCTACGTTTCACAAACCCATGTTGGGATGGCGAAATAATAGACCTGCAAAAATGTTGCAATTGAGAAGTTATAATTTTCTCAAAAGCTTTCGGAATAGCGGACAATTTTGAGATACCCCTATAGTTAGAGGCTTCGGACTTTTTGCCATTTTTATGCAGAGGAATGATATACGACTCCTTCCAAATAGATGGAAAAGAGGAAGATTCAACAGACAATAGAAACAATTTTAAAATGGGTTTACATAATGCGTTTGCACAGAACCTGAGTACACATCCAGGAAGACCATTTGGCCCCGGAGAATAAACAGGTTTAACTAATTTAAGTTCGCTAAGAATAGAACTTTCATCAAACACTGGATTGAAAATGCAATTAGCCGTTTCTAAATGATAAGGATACGGACTTGCTTGATATTCCGTTGAGGAATAAGTTGTTTTGAAAAAACTCGCAAACATATCGGCAATTGCCTGATCAGTGCTCGCTTTTTTATTTTGAAAAGACAAAAAAGATGGGTGCACAGAGGTCTTACGTTTAGAATTGACAAAATTATAAAATTGTTTGGGGTCAGAAGAAAAATGAAGCTTACACCGCTGAAGATAATTCTTATAGCATTGTGTATCAAGCATCATGAATTTTGAACGAGCGACTGTATAGAACTAAGAATAGAACTTTCATCAAACACTGGATTGAAAATGCAATTAGCCTTTTTTAAATGATAGGGATACGGACTTGCTCGATATTCCGTTGAGGAATAAGTTGTTTTGAAAAAACTCGCAAACATATCGGCAATTGCCTGATCAGTGCTCGCTTTTCTATTTTGAAAAGACAAAAAAGACGGGTGCACAGAGGTCTTACGTTTAGAATTGACAAAATTATAAAATTGTTTAGGGTCAGAAGAAATTTGAAGCTTACACCGCTGAAGATAATTCTTATAGCATTGTGTATTAAGCATCATGAATTTTGAACGAGCGACTGTATACAGAGCATAGTCTGATGAACGACGTGTTTTTTGAAACTTCTTTTAATCTCGTGTCTTCACATTTTTCAAATTGGATAACTCACGAGAGAACCAGGGAGGTTTGTTAAGCCGCTCCAGCCTACCAAGAGGCACACAAATATCAAAGAGTGAATTCAGAGTATCAGAAAAAACGAACAGCTGTACAGATAAGACAAATCGGTAGTAGTAATGTTTTCATTAAGGCTGACAAAGTCAGTCTTACGAAAGCACCTAGTTAGAGGTAACTCATTTGAACCAAGTAATGGCGAAAGCAAGGGCAGATCAATTTTTATACCCTTGCATAGGGTATTGGTCAGATTTTTGTAGCGCACAGAAGGAGACGATTCCGACCCCATAAAATATATATATTCTTGATCAGCATGAGAACTTGAGTCGATATAGCCATGTCCGTCTGACCGTCTGTCCGTCGGATCGTACGCGTTTTACTCAGCCATCTTAAGAGATATCGGGTTGAAATTTTTTTGTGTCGTTTTATTACCCGGGTGAGATAAAGTATGAAAATTGTCAGGATCGGACTACTATTTCATATAGCTCTGGAACAAAAATTTTTGCAAAAATTGGAGTATCCCCATGAAATTTACCAATATAATAGTAATTGATATAAAATCTCAGATCCCAAAATTTGAGATTGATGGGATAAATAGAACACAAGTTACAGTCAATACAAATTTGTTCAAGCGCTGACGGCAGCGCTTCTGGCTGCCTACTACGTCAACAAATCAAACAAATCAAACAGAGCACATGCATACACACACACAGATGCAGCACTACACGAACTGTATGTATGTGTATGCGTGTTGTGCTTTGCTTACGGAATGATGGAAGAAAAATTTGTAGTAGAAAGAGAAATAATTTGAATGTTTTGTTTGTGTGTTGATGAATTGAGTTGCAGGGAAAGAAATTTCAAAATGTAAAAAAATTATTGCCAAGGACTGCAAGGGTATATAAACTTTGGCATAGCCGAAGTTAGCTTCTTTGATATTTTTATTATAAATTTGAAATATTTGTTTTACTGGTGTAAGGTATACCTAAGTCGGCGAGACGACTTACTTACAAATTAGGAGGTATGTGTTTATCAACTTCTATTAGAAGCCTATGATAGAACTTGGTAGTTCTTGAAATAGCTATACAGACAACCTGCTCACCTTTTTGTGTTGCCTTTGAAATAATCTTCTTTTGGACGATTGATCTCGAGACGGCTAAACTGCAAGGTTTGATCTAAATTTCAAATAGGTCGTAATCTAACCAGATAACACCAGCGGAAGGCACGCCGTTACTTTGGAATTTTTATTCCAAAAAAACCCTTTTTCTATGTGGTACAATATACCGTATATGAAATAACAGGTCGTGATATTAGTTTGGTAAGGCGAAGCTCTTACACTAATTTTTTCATAGCGCCTAAGGGTATGCACAAAGGTTTTGTAGGCTGTTTGTACTGAAACAGGCGAAGGCACTGACGTAATGAGCATCGACATAATGAGCATCGGCACGATCATAGAAGGCACCGCCAAGAATGTCACCCGATAACCCTGCAACGCATGACCGCCTTCACACAATTGCCAGACTAAACATTCCTAGGGGAATGGTGTGAAGTTCGGTACACCAGATGGCAAGGTTCGGTACATCAGTCGTCACGTCACGACGCGTCGCCCAAATCAATTTCATGATTAACAGATCCCACGCTCACGTTGGACCATTGGACTCAGCAAGCGTCGCTGTCATAATCGACGCCCAAAATCAGAAGCTTCATTCAAACATAATCGATCTACACAATTCAGCCTTTAATCTTAGTGCAACTTGTCACTTCGTTAGAACTCCGCCATAAAATAAAATATCAAAGAAGCTAATTTCGGCAATGCCGAAGTTTATATACCCTTGCAGTCCTTGGCAATAATTTTTTTACATATTGAAATTTCTTTCCTTGCAACTCAATTCATCAACACACAAACAAAACATTCAAATTATTTCTCTTTTTACTATGAAATATGAAATTTCATTCCGATAGCTCTTAAGATGCCAGCGTGAAGTTGATTTGCACAGACGGACGGACAGACGGGGACATGGCTATATCGACTCAGCTTCTCATGCTGATCAAGAATATATATAATGATAGACGGAAACTGATCCTTGATTTCGGGTTCCGTCACGGATAGCAACGGAACGCCCACTAGGAAACGGACTGGGGTTAAAGCTAAAGAATCGGTGGGGTCTTCAGACATAGGAGAAATCGGCCACGAGTTCAAACAAGCGTCTACCTAAGCCAGCAGTGTAGAGAAATCTTCAAAAGTATACTTTTGGTTGGTGGTGGCCTTGTATAACAGAGTTTTAAAACTCTTAACTCCAGCTTCCCACAACCCTCCCATGTGTGGTGCCCTTCTGTGCGTTACAAACATCGGACCAATTTTTTAATACCCTCTGCAAGGGTATAAAAAGTCAAATAAGAAGAAACAACAACCAATGCCAGAGGACAAAGAAACGCTACAGAAGGCATTGGAGGACTGCCCGTTGGACGGACCACGGCCGCTGACCATCGAGGAATACCGGGCCAGGCAACCTGCGGCACGAGCGGAGCTGGCAAGAAGGAGGCGAGAAGAGCACGCGCTGACGGCAATCCCCCTTGTCCTAAGGCCAAAGCGCCGAGGCGGCCTGGTCCGCTTTAGGAAGCAGCGTGCGGCTCTACTGGCGCAAATTAATTGCGACCCACCACCACCCTGGGCAGAAGCGTACACACTTCGGAGCAAGATAGACGAATTGGAGAAAATGCACCAAAGAAATCAACAGGGAAGGCGGCAACAACAGCAGATGCAATTATAAAAGATTAAACAAACAAATTTTTTTTAATTTTAATAAAAAAGAGTGCTCATATAAGCACCTTTGTGGTAAGAGGCGATTTTTGCGCTGCCACAATAAATCAATTTAAAATGAAAAAATTAATATACATATATGTGGGACTGGGTTCCGATTCCGTAGAAATAAGTAGTCCCATTTAGATTTATATTTAGTTATATGGTAATAGGTTTTAGGTTAAACAGCTGTTATGAGGTGGTCTGTCCACTCGGCGTTACCAACCCAACCCCACCTCCGGCCGTCCTGACTAAGCATTCGGCCCGAATGCGCCGTCGTCATCATCATCATAGTCTGTTGACCATGGCTTTATATATTCAGCACACGTTGACATATTCTTTGGACCATCTGAATTTCCCATCTTTAGTACATCATATGCATTGTTTTGTTTTACTTTAATAACTTGGTACGGGCCCAAAAACTTTGTCTTCAATATTAGGCCGAATTGTGTTCTCTTCATGGCGACTAGATCACCAGCGTCGTAATGTTTGGCTGGTTTACGTCTCAAATTGTATGACTTCTTATTCTCGTTTTGCATCCTCAGGATCTGCGTCTTGGCTTTACATCGTAGTTCGTTGCGGTCGTCTTTAAATGTAGCTATGGTTTCATCATTAATTAGTTTTATTGTTTGAGGAATTTTGAATTTAAAAAACGGCTTCAATCTTTTCGGTTGTCGGATACAACATCTGATTTTCAATAATATGTTCTAAGAATTGGATTCGTCTTTTCAAAAAATGACACTTCTTAATTTTGAGTTCCAGTCCATAGTCTTTGCAGGTAGTAATAACTTCTTTTAAATTTAAAACAGCTTCTTTTTCATCTTTTGCTGGAATTATTAAGTCGTCTATGTAGGGAAGTGCAATACCTCGGCGAGTAAGGGGTCGAAATATTGCGTTAATGTGCCGTTGAAACACACCAGGCGAATTGGAGAGTCCAAAAGATACTTTTTTAAATTGATATTGGCCATTCTGAGTCACAAACGCTGTGTACTTCTTACTTGATTCGGCCACTGGCACGTGAAAAAATCCATTTTTCAGATCTATTGTACTGAATATCTTTGCATCTTGGAGTCTATCAAGTTTGTCTTCAATTAGAGGCAGGGGAAAACGATCTTTTACAATTACCTTATTGAGGCGTCTTAAATCAATACAAAGTCTCTGTAAGACGTCACGCTTTTTGACAAGGGCTTGTAAACGCTGAATTATATTCTTCAATTATATCGTTGTTTATCCACTCTTCAATTTGTTCGTCGACTATTTTTGTTTCTTGAAACGGTAGTCTGAGCGGACGCGAAAATATTGGGGTTTCGGCATTTAATGTTATGTTCATCTCGATTTGGGTTGACTTTGTTTTAACCGGCTTATAGTTTTCAATTATATCTTTTTCACCCGCAGCTTGATCTATATTTATTTCGTCATTATTCTTGATAGATTCAATTTGCAATATATTCAATTCCGAAATCTCGATTTCATTCTCTACATATTTACGCACTGTTAGACCATAACGATTAAAAATTAATTCGGCAAGAAGGCAAATCTGTTCACCAATGATTATTTTAATATCCATACACTTCATCGGAACAACGTAAAAGTCAAGAACATAGTTATACGATACATCATTATCGATTTTAATTGATTTTTCGAAATGCCCAACTGGTCTAATTTGATTTTCATCACGATCGCCGCCAAATCCAATAAGACTTACACTGCACGACAAAAGTTTTTGCTCACTTAGTTCTTTGAATAAGTCTTCGCGCATAACATTGAATTTGCTGCCTATATCAAATAAAGCCGAACAATTTATATTCTCTATTAACACTGTTTTACTCGTAATTTTACTTTGACATTGTAAAGTATACGCATTCACTTTTTGTTCATCTTTTTGTTTAACTGGACTGCATTTACTGGCAAGATGCCCAAATTGGTTACACTTAAAACATTTTCGACCTTTTTCTTTATTGCTGCAATCACTTGCTATATGGCCTTTATGTCCAAACTATAACAGCTGACTTCTTTATTTTTGGATATTACGTTACTTGGGATCTTTTTAACAAAAACACTGCGGTCGACTGCTTTGGATTTTTCACACATTGTTTCATAGCTTCTTAGTTTTGATTTAAAATTCTTTAAGTCATTTGCACCGTATAAAACCGATTTATTAGTTTCACGATCATCTATCCCGTCGATTATATATTGAATTAGAGCTTGATCTTCTATTCTACCGCGCGATGCAATGTCTTTCATTTTATAAAAATATTCTTGCATATTTTCACTTTTGTTTCGCTTTCTTTCGCTGAGTTGTTTATGTAATTCTTTGCTCGATACGGTCTGCCTAAATTCGCTTAATAGTGCATTTTTGAGTATTGACCAAGAATTAATACCTCTTTCACTGAAAACAAATAGCTTGGCATTGCCTCTTAGCGACTTTTTAGCAAAAACTAACTTTTGAAGGTCATTAAAGTCCATCAAAAGAGCCTGATCCTCGAATTCTGAAAGCCATTCCTCAATTCCAATTGAATTTGTTCCATTGAATGTTCTAATTGTGTCCTCTATGTCACGAAAATTCATACCAAAACGCATAGAAATGTTACTATAACGTTTTTGTCTCCACTGTTTCTCTTACATCTTTGTGAATTCTCTTTCTCTTTCTGATCAACGTTTTCTTCTGCATCATTGTACACACTACTGTGAGCGGCACTTTCGTTACCCTCTTGGTCGTCAAATTCGTCGCTGCTTTCGTCGTTGCGCTCTTCGTTTTCACAAAGCAATCTGCGAAATTCGTGGAATATATGTAACTGCAAATTCTCTACTTCGTGCCCTATACCGAGTATGTTACATATAGAAACGAGATCAAGTTCAGACAAGTTCTGTTCAACGTATATTTTCTTGCTTTCGTACTGCGCGTCATTCTCATCGAAGCTGAATCCAGAAAATTCTCTTAACCGTTGCCGATTATTTCTGTCTTCCTCTCGCTCATATACATATTTATGCAAAGCAGTAATGCTTGCTCTACTGGCGCTAGCAATTTTAGCATTAATGAAATTTTTTAAACACGGCATTTTGGTTATGATGGGAAAAAAATTGGGTTATTTTTTACAGCATTTATTGTTTTATATTCTATTAGTCAGTTTTTCGTTTAACTTCTTTATACTTTTTTAGCAATCTTTTCACAGTTTTCTTTTCACAATTTACTTTTCACACAATTCACAAAAGAGAGTGCTGAAATTCCGTTCCGATTCCGTAGAAATAAGTAGTCCCATTTAGATTTATATTTAGTTATATGGTAATAGGTTTTATTTTAGATTATAATTAGGTTTTAGTAACTATAAAAATGGTTGAATTGAATGTTAATTGTTTCGTCTTTAGGTTTTTATTGAGAGCGTCGTTTCTCATTCGTCTTTACACGTCTTTCGTCTTTAATGCGTCTTTACTTCTTTTATAGGCGTCTTTCGTCTTTTTTCTTTCTTTACTTCTTTAATACACGTCTTCTCGTCGTTGGATCGTCTTAAAAAGTTTTTCTTCCTCGTCGTCTCGTAGCAGCCATGCCACATCGTCGTTTTGTGGGTCGCTTGCCACCTCGTCTCACATGGATCGCTTGCCACACCGTCGTTAAACAGCTGTTTTGAGGTGGTCTGGCCATTCGGCATTACCAACCCACTCCCAAAATATATTGTTTACAAATTCCTTTTTTTGAATAAGTCTATCATTGCCAAAATACCCTCGAATCAAAAAGAAAAGAGAAAAAAAAAAAATTCATATCTTTGAAACATACAATACACACAAAAAAAAATACATATGAACATATATAATTCAATAACAAATTCTAGTTAGCCTAATATAGCCCTACATACGCTAAAGAAGAGCACACGTCCAACGTCCAACTTTTGAGTGCACAAAAGTGCACAAACAACATAAGCACGCTTGTAAAGCTTGCCGCGATCAAAGCAAACCTTTGAAAATAAAAAGGCTCAAGTAAAATTTACAAAGCTTGCACGCACACTTAAAGCTTTCTGATCACAGCAAGCTCCACAAGATTTAATTTTCCCAATAACGAAGTCCAAATACCCATCCATAAGAAAAATCACAAAAAAAAATAGTTTTTTAAACAATTAAATATTGGAAAATAGAATCTTAAACAAATTAAAAAAAAAAAAAAAAGGAAACAATTTTTTTCCTCATTATAATATAAAAAAACATTTGAAATACTAAGACAACAAAATTAATTTAAGGGAATTAAATATGCCATAAAGATAAAACCAGAAGTAACAAAATTTCAATGGACCAGAACATAGAAATATTGAAAGAAAAACTTCAGAAAGCATACAAGTGCCTAAATAAAACAATTTATATACACCCTCAAACCATAAACAAGCACCTTGAAACTATCTTCGACAGTTACAATAGAATAAAGAGTAGCAGTACAGACATATGCAATGAATCTAGCAGTAAAATCTTCACTGAGCTAATAAACAGTTTAAATAAACAACTAATAAGTATAGCAACAAAACATAATATAAAATTCACAATACCGGTAGATTCGAATCTAGAAGCAACTTTTGATCCTCTAGTAGCAAAAGACACAGAAGAACCAGGTGTAAAAGATAACCCAGAAGACATTCAAGATATTAATACAAAACCAAAGATGGTGCAAACAATGATTAAATTTCTTAATACAGCTTCTAAGCTGATTCAGGAGTATGATGATGGCGTAGAAACACTTCAAAGTTTCATAGATTCACTGGAATTAATCAATGAAATAAAAGCAGAACATGAGGAAACAGCTATTAGAGTCATAAAAACAAAACTAAAAGGGGACGTTAGACTACTAGTAACAAATGAAAACACTATAAATGGTATAATCCAAACATTAAAAAAAGAAATTAAGGGTGAAACAGTTCAGGTAGCAGAGGCAAGATTAATGAATTTAAAACAAAATGGCAAGAACGCAAGTTTATTAATGTCAGAAATAGAAAATCTGACTAAATCATTAAAACGCGCATTCATAACAGACAACGTAAACCCTGAAACAGCAAAGAAATATGCAACTCAAACAGCAGTGAAATCAATCATAAAGAACTGCGAAAACGAAAAGGTCAGAACAATAATAGAAGCAGGCAATTTTATTGAAATGATGTTGTAGCTAAATTTCTACAAATATGGAACAGGATCACAGCGTATTTTATACTAAAAGAAACAATTACACAAACAGGAACTCTTACAATAATAATAGAAATTATAATAATAATAATTACCAAAATAAAAACCCAAATGATAATGCTAAATATAACAATACTAGGTGTTCACGCCACCGGGTGAACAGCAGTGAGCGGCGACGAGCAGTGAGGAGTGAGGAGGGTTTTTTAATCCTCGGCGTCTACGGTCAGACCAGGAGGAGTGACTTGATTTTCCTGATGGGCATCGCCATTTTACTCCAGTACGAACTTTCAATCCGAACACCCGTTCTTTTTCACGGTGCTCTTTTTTCTCGGATTGTACATATTTCCAACCCGAAACATTCTCGTGTGTGTCGGGACATATTTGTAATATAGAGAAAATAAACCAAAATTAATTATAAACGAAATTTGCGCGAGTTTAAATTTGATTCCTCACTCACCAGACCCCTGAAGAAATTGGCACCCGCCAACCACTTGTGACCGATTTGGATCCCTCCGCCCCGCTACAAACATTGGTCCTTCGAGCCGGATATCCCTAGCTCCTCCAGCTTGCATCCTCGGAATTCCTGGTAAGTACAAAATTTCATTATTTATTTCATTTGCCCCTACATAGGAATAAAAGTGTGAGGTTTTCCCGCTCTTCCATAGCGACCTACACACGTTTATATATATTGTATGTACATACCTGACCTATTCCAAGGTTACATGGTAGTTCCCAATCCTTAACGTGTTTGTCCAACGTTCTATTTTCCATTCCACGACTACAAGGTTTATGTATTTCTTTTTCCTCTTTCGCACTTGTCCAATTCCATCTTTTTTTGTTACATACATACATATGTAAAACTCGTTACACTCACACGTGCATGTATTTTCCGCAGCTGTTCGCCAAGTCCGCGTAAAAGTTTAATAGATAAAGAAATTATAAAAGTGTTAAAAAAAAAAAAAATAGTAATCAAAGTGTTCACCGCGATTTCTTATGTGTTCGAATTATTTCCCTTGCCTAATTACGCGCGTATCCGCCCACCGGTTTATCTACTTACATACATACATCCTCATCTGTTGATGTACGCGCATATGTACATATAATTCGTTCGCACATTTACCACAGACAAAAAAAATTTTAAATAGTAATTCACGTATGCACCGAATTCGAATTTCGAATTGGTTCAATTGCAAAATTAATTTCCTCATGCGCGCGTTTTCGCCAATGCACCTGTGCTTACATACATACCTTCGCCGGTGCACTTGCTTACATACATACCTACATACATACATCGTCATCTGGCAGTCGCCGCAATGTTACAGGATCAAAAGGCTCCAGGCCCCGATGCGATACCAAACAAGGCGCTAAAATTGGCCGCACGCCTCCAGCCTGGAAAATTTGCAGAAGTTTTTAGCAAATGCATGCACGATGGCATTTTGCCAGAAATGGAAATTGCAAAATCTAGTGCTTCTACCAAAGCCGAAAAAGCCAGTCGAGGACCCATCAGCATGCAGGTCAATCTGCCTTTTAGACTCGATCTCGAAACTGTTTTAGAAACTGCTGGTACAGAGAGTTGAGTCCGCCATCAAGCACTCTGGCGACCTCTCACCGATGCAGTTTGGGTTTAAACGCGCAAAGTCCACAATCGACGCGCTACAAACGGTAGCCAGCAATGCCATCGAGGGCCAGCGATGGAAGTGTGGCAAGAAAGAATACTGCTTGGTCACCACTCTAGATGTGAGAAACGCCTTCAACACCGCAAACTGGAGTCGGATCCTAAGCTCTCTTCGGCAGTTTCGGGTACCAGAATACATAGTCCTCATGGTGGAAGACTATTTCCGAAATCGAATCTTGCGATACAATACCCAAAGTGGCTGGCGCACACATGTCGTCAAAGGAGGTGTCCCACAAAGCTCCGTTCTGGGTCCAATCCTTTGGAACGTGATGTAGTGCTTAGGCTTTCTCTACTATCTGGAACCCATATTGTCGGCTTTGCAGATGACGTGGCGATAGTGGTGGTAGCGAAGCACCTACATGAGACGGAGGACAAAAGGGCCGTAGCAGTCGACATAGTCAAAGGATGGCTAAACAATGTTGGCTTGCAGCTTGCAGTCCAAAAAACCGAAGCTGTCTTGATCAGCAGTCGCAAAGTCATGGAGGTAGCTGAAATTTCTCTGGATACGTGCAAAATAATCATCCAGGGCAATACGCTATCTAGGCATCTTATTAGACACCCGCCTTAGCTTCAAGGAACACTTGGAGCATGCAAATATAAAAGCGGCAGAAAAAGGCCGCTTCATTACGCGGTTCTTGCTCAACTCCAGAGGCTCAAGTCAACGGCAACGGGTACTACTGGTAAACGTGGTGAGATCAATAATGCTCTACGGAGCTCCTATTAGGGCAAAGGCTATGCGGCAGAAATCATATCGCCAAGTGCTCGAATCGACGTACAGATTGGGAGCCATACGAGTGTGTCGAGGCTTCCGAACAATGTCAGACGAGGCTGCGCTAGTAATAGCTGGACTGACAGGTTTTTACATGTCGACCGTGACAGGACCTGAGCTGAACACAAAATATATAAATCATAATAACATAATTTTATATGGAAAAGCGACAACAACTAAATGATGCTGAAACTTACTGGCAAGAAGAGAAACAACTGGCAGAGATTGTAGCAACAACAACAACACAGAATAGAACAGAGAACAGCATAAACAACAGAGAGTAAATAATTTAGTAGAAAATTCTGGAAAAAAATAATAAGAAAAATTATGTAAGCATTAAACATTTAAAGCTAAAGAACAGCTATCAACATCAGCTTCAACACCATAATCCTGAATATATCTATTTGTTTACGCCACCGGGTGAACAGCAGTGAGCGACGAAGAGCAGTGAGGAGTGAGGAGGGTTTTTTGATCCTCGGCATCTACGGTCACACCAGGAGGAGTGACTTGGTTTTCCTGATGGGCATCGCCATTGGACTCCAGTACGAACTTTCAACCCGAACACCCGTTCTTGCACTGTGCTTTCTTTTTTGCGATATTGTATATTTCCAACCCGAACCATTCTCGTGTGTGTCGGGATACCTTGTAAATTAACGAACAATAAACCACCGTTAATTAAACGAAGTTTTTCGCGCGTTTTAATTAGATTACGCACTCACCAGACCCTTGAAGAAATTGGCACCCGCCAATCTTTTGCGACTTATTGAATCCTTCCGCCCCGCCACAAACATTGGTCCTTCGAGCCAGATATCCTTCCGCTCCTCCAGCTCGCATCGGCGGAATTCCTGATAAGTACAAAATTTCATTATTCATTATACATACTAATGAAAGTGTGAGGTTTTTCCGCTCTTCCATAGCGACCTACACACTTTTATATATATTGTATGTACATACCTGACCTATTCCAAGGTTACATGGTAGTTCCCAATCCTTAACGTGTTTGTCCAACGTTCAATTCTCCATTCCACGACTACAAGGTTTATTTATTATTTTCCTCTTTCTCAGTTGTCCAATTCCATCTTTTTTTTGGTACATACATACATATGTAAAACTTGTTACACTCACATGTGCATGTATTTTCCACAGCTGTTCGCCAAGTCCGCGTAAAAGTTTAAAAGACAAAGAAATTATTAGTGTTAAAAAAAAAAAAATTGTAATCAAAGTGTTCACCGCGATTTCTTATGTGTTCGAATTATTTCCCTTACCTAATTACTCGCGTATCCGCCCACCGGCTTATCTACTTACATACATACATCGTCATCTATTGATGCACGCACATATGTACATATCCACAACACATAGTCCATTTCGGTGTCGCACATTGATTTAACAAAAAAAGGGAGGGGAAAGGAACCCACCACCCAAATAAATAACAATTACTTACGTTTTTTGTGAACAACGCGCGTGCATACGTACATACATACCTACCTGCGCACTTACGCATGTATGTACGTACATACATAAATCAAAGCATTCGTCCATCTGCACTGACCGTTTGTTTGGTTTTTCTTTCGCCCACAACACTCGCGGTGTGTAAAAAACGTGCGTTTTTTGTTTCCTTTTTTCGCACAACCACAAAAAAAAAATGTATTAACGTAATTAAACAACAAAACCAAATTTATAAACATCGGCCATCAGCTGTTTTCGGATTAATGGTGACACGTGAGTCGAGTCGTGATATCGATAGTCGGCTCAAGCGCGCCAAATTCAAACCACATTATTTCCGATTCCCTTTCGCCTAAATATATATCCGCCCATATATATATCAATAAATACATATCTATTTTTTCCAGCACTATCGTGCCCATATTTATCTATCCATCCATATTTATAAATTATATACATAATTTTTCCGGCCAGTCTTTTGCGCGCATATATATATCCGCCCATATATATATCAATAAATACATATCTATTTTTTCCAGCACTATCGTGCCCATATTTATATATCCGTCCATATTTATTAATTATATATATAATTTTTCCGGCCAGTATTTTGCGCACATATATATATCCTGATCCAGCTTTATATAAAAACATATACTTTTCTTTGCCCTATACCTCTTTATTTATATACTTCATCCGCGTTTTTGTCTTATACGTACTCCCATCGTTACTTACGAATCCAGCTAAACTTGTGTTGTAATCACTCCGCTTTATCTACGTGTAATTTTCGATCTACATTCGTGCGTTCGTATATTGTTCCGCATATACGCCCTTTGTGTTCGGTGGCGTCTTTAGCCGAGAATCTGCGCCCTTTAGGTAGGCTGGACGAAGAAGGACGGGACCTTGGGGATTCGCTGAGGCTGCGAGCAGACGTGGACTTGCGGGGAATGTCCGTACGCTTCGCGGTCACCGGAGTCTTCGAAGGCCGAACCTTCTCCGGAGTTGCAGAGGGGGACGAAAGACTGTCCAAGCTTTCAATCCAGGCCCCGATTCCGCACGTTATTGTGACGCACTGTTCTGACGTTCCCGTCACCCGATCCGTATCCCAACAGCGTAGAGAACAATCCAGAATGTCCCTCTCCGATTTCGTTCTGGCGTGCGACGCATTGACTCTGTTCGAAGCTCGTGAGAGTGAAGCTCTAACTTCTGAAGTGCCCTTATTTTCCATTAAAATGCAATGTCGAGATGGTATACTCCCGGTGTCCCAAGGCCTTGACGACCCAACCAGACGAGGACAGCCTAGCCAACATAAGCCACATCAAAGCGAAGCACGAATTCGCTTACGCGGCGTATGTGCGATGCGGGACGTTGTTCGGAGAGCGCATCGAGCAGCTCTCGGCACAGATGGCGAGTCTTAGGCGTCAGCCCACCGTTCCTT
The DNA here is from genome assembly GCA_018152135.1 of Drosophila paulistorum. Lineage (NCBI taxonomy): Eukaryota > Metazoa > Arthropoda > Insecta > Diptera > Drosophilidae > Drosophila > Drosophila paulistorum. The sequence goes on from JAECXG010000501.1 coordinate 204,258, forward strand.
CGGGGCCGCCGGGGCATAGAGTTCCTCCGTGTGAGGTGGAGACATTTGATGGCGACAGCCTAGCATTGCCCACATTCCGCGATTTGTTCGCTGCCATTTATATCGCCAACCCGTATTTGTCACAAGTGGAGAAGCTCTATAACTTGAACGCCAAGACTCGTGGGGAAGTGAGAACCATCGTGGAGAAGTCCCCCAAATGAAGGTTTCCAGGCCGCGTGAGAGAACCTCACCCTACGGTACGAAAATAGCCGTCTGCTTGTCATGACTCAAGCCAGACAACTCCTTCAGATTCCCGCGGTGGCACTAGAGTCGGGCAAAGCATTGCGAGAACTGCATACTGCGTTGAAAGGGTGTCTTACCGCTCTTGAGCGTTCGGGTGCTAGCACTGAGAATTGGGATGTCTTACTTATCGCCATATGCACTAGCAAATTGTTGAAGGCCACAATCCTCCTGTAGGAACAATCAGTGCCAAATAAGACTGTCGTCTCCTCTTGGTACGATTTGAACCAATTTCTCACCGATCGGTATCGTGTCCTGGATGCCACCGAAGAACATAAATCGGTTCCAAGTGTTCAAGCCATCCCCAGTGGCCCCCGCAAATCCTCTGCGACGATGAAGGTTCAAGCGTTTCCCGCGAAAGCTCAACTCAAACCGGCGTCTTGCAAGCTTTGCCATCGGGAGAATCACCCAATACGACTCTGCCCCAGTTTTCTTGACATGCCTGTTCAGAGGCGTTTGGAAACCATTAGACAACAGGGACTCTGTTTGAACCGTTTTGCCCGCGATCATCAAGTGAAGGGCTCCTCCAGTGCGCATAATTGCCATACCTGCAAGGAACGTCATCACACCCTGTTGCATCCTAGTGATGTGTCGCCGTCCGCTGCGCAAGCCACACCATTCGGTGCCTCAGAGCCCCCCTTTTATGCGGTAGACGCCGCAGTTACTGGCATGGGCCAGAGTGATGGAGGATGCGCAGACAAAGTATGTCTGCTGATGCTGTCTCCTCCGTGTGACAGGCTGAACAAGATTGAGGTCTCCGCCCTGGTCGTACCCAAATTGTCGGGGGCCATTCCGACGGCTCCATTTCTTAACACGGTTCCGACGCAGTGCCTCGATCGCCCCCTGGCTGACCCGTATTACAATAAGCCCGCGACTATTGATATGGTTATCGGTGTGGACCTGTTTCCACACATCCTCGGAGAGCGGATCAAAAAGGATAAGGGTGATTTCGTCGGGCTGGAAACCATCTTTGGATGGGTTCTGTGTGGAGCGATCATGCCTGACCCTCCGGTGGCGCGATTAGGTTTCGCTGCACGGATGCGAGTCAATCCGGAAGCAAAACATGATGTACTTCTCACCAAGTTTTGGGAGGTGGAAGACCTTCCTGCAAAGCCGGAAAAAGGAGGATGACGTTTTCTGCGAGCGGAATTTTCAATAGACCACCCGAAGAGGGAAGGACGACCGTTATATTGTGTCCCTTCCGTTCAAGAGTCCGAATAGCGTCGACTTGGGTCATTCAAGACCGATCGCGCTGGCTCAATTCCTGCGGAATGAAGCACGCCTTCTTAAGGATCCCGTCATAAAACACAGTACGATGCCATAATTCAAGAATACGAGGAATTGGGCCATATGAGTCGGGTGACGCCGCCTCAAGATGGGAGAAACTTCTATCTCCCCCATCACGCGGTGTTCAAGCCCGATAGCACCACCACCAAGGTACGCGTGGTATTCAACGCGTCAAGCCCCTCCACACGAGGCGTCAGCCTTAACGATGTCCTGCACACCGGGCCTACTCTTCAGGCCGATCTCACACATCAGGTACTGAAATGGCGTTTCTTTCAATTCGTTTTCAACGCTGACATAACGCAGATGTATCGACAAATCCGAGTCGACTCCAGGCATACCCCCTTTCAGCGGATCCTCTACCGGGATCGCTGCGGCAATATTCAAGACGATGAGCTACAAACCGTCACGTTTGGGGTTAACTGCGCGCCATTCTTTGCGATCCGAGTTCTGTTACAACTAGCCCAAGACGTGCAAGCGATGTACCCTCTGGCGAGCGAAATCCTTCGGAACTACATGTATGTTGATGATGTCCTTGCCGGCGCTCACACTGAAGACGACGCCCGTCTCGCCATACGAGAGCTTCAAGCTGCCCTCCAATCCGCGGGCCTCCCGCTTCGGAAGTGGACTTCCAATAAGAAGGAAGTACTTCAAGCTATCCCAAAAGAGCATCTGCTGCGAGAGGACTTTCTCGAGCTGGAAGATGCGAGCATGGCAAAAACCTTGGGAATCCGCCTGCAGGATTACCCAGGCCTCAGTCAACTCCGCATTCCCCGTTGGCTAAACACCTTCATGGCTTCTGTGACGCATCCCAGAAAGCGTATGGAGCAGCCCTATATGTGCGGGTTCGGTATTGCGATCAAGTAAGTGTCCAGTTATTAACGGCTAAGACCCGCGTGGCTCCAGTCAAAACAGTCTCGCTGCCTCGGCTGGAGTTGTGCGGAGCGGTTTTGCTAGCTGATCTCTGGGCGTCGATCGTTCCTGAACTCCCAATCCCTCCTGCAACCTCCCAGTTTTGGACCAACTCCACCATTGTGTTGGCCCGGCTCAATAAACCCTCGTGTAGTTGGTCCACCTTCCTGGCCAATCGGGTATCCAGCATCTCCAAAAGTACCAGTGGCCAAAGCTGGTCACATGTACGTTCCGAGGACAACACTGCTGATCTGGCAAGCCGCCGCGACCACCCTATTCGATGACGTAAGCGAACGTTTTTCAGACTACGATAGGGCATTACGAGTCACAGCGTACATCCTACGCTTTGCCGCCGAAGGGACGTCGACGCCTTCCATGGCCCACCTCATCAATGAGGAATTGCTCTCCGCCGAGCGCGCCTTGATACGGACCTCCCAGCACGCTACTCAATTTGAACCCATTTCTCGACCAGCATGGAATACTCCGCGCCTGCGGACGACTCCGGGCCGATGAGTCCCTCCGGTATGATGAACGTCACCCTATTCTTCTCCCCTATAATATACACTTCACGCGCCTGCTTGTCGAATTCGCCCACCGCATCAAGTTGCATGGCGGCAATCAACTGATGGTGCGGAATCTGCGCACCAAGTTCTGGATCCCAAGCATCAAGAAACTGGTGAAGTCCCACATCAAGGGGTGCAAAGTCTGCATCGCGCATCGTCGACGACTACGGACTCAGATGATGGGTGATCTCCCTCGAGAGCGCATCACGTATTCCAGGCCCTTCACTCTCACGGGCATTGACTTCGCAGGGCCTTTCGAGATCAAGAATTACACAGGGCCAGCGTGTCTCACTACTAAGGGTTACGTCTGCGTCTTTGTGTGTTTCAGCACGAAGACGATCCATCTCGAGGCTACCTACGACCTCACCACGGAACGATTTCTCGCAGCATTCTCTCAGTTTGTCGCACGGAGACAATGCCCACAGCGCATTTACTCCGACAACGGCAAAACCTTCGTAGGAGCCTCAAAGACGGTCGCAGTCTTCAGACCGGCGATCTCGTGATTGTGTCCGAAGATAATCTCCCCTCCAACGAGTGGCGCTTAGGGCGAATTGAGCGCACTCTGCCCGGGGCTGACGGTCTCGTCCGAGTGGCTGATGTCACAACAGCGCGTGAGTCTATCCGAAGACCCGTAGCAAAGCTCATCTTGTTGCAAGACAACAGGAGTCCTGAGACTAAAAACCTCTCGTGACTCCCAATCCCTCTATTGTCCGTCCGAATGTCCTCGTCTCCGTGCATGTTGTTCGTTTCCGTGCATCGACTAATCCACTCTTCCCTACGTAATTTCTTTCGTTGCAGTTCGTTCAGCTCGCCCCTCTATAGCGACATGGCCCCCAAGCGTTCGCCGCACCACCGCAGCAAACGATTGGTTCCACACGTGACGAACGCGTACCGATGCCGGGTCTGCCGGGGGTTTCATGCACTCCGGCAGTGTCAGCGGTTTCTGAACCTCCGAGGGGAAAAGCGGCTCTGGGCGGTGCTTATCAATAAGTACTGGCCCAATTGCTTGGCACACGAGCATTCATCCGACGCGTGCAGGACTCGCCCTGTTTGCCGACGATGCGGGCAAAGGCACCATACCTTGCTCCATATGGCCGACCAACCGCGCTGCACCATCGTCACAACCTCGTTCCCGATCCTCTTCCGACCGTTCCGCTTCTGCAGAAGACGCACCGATCTTGATCATATTTAGCATAATTATTAATAATAACACAACTGACAAATACCAAATTTTATGACAATAGCTATAGAATTAGCGAAGTTATTGAGAAAGTCACTGTTTGTGACTTTGCCGTTTGTATGGGAGCTATATGATATAGTCACCCGATGTTGATCAAATATGTCACAATTATTAATAAGAACACCAAACTGACAAATACCAACTTTTATGACAATAGCTATAAAATTAATGAAGTTATTGAGAAAGTCACTGTTCGTGACTTTGCCGTTTTTATGGGAGCTATATGATATAGTCACCCGATCTTGGTCAAATTTGGAATAATTATTGATAAGAACACAAAACTGACCAATACCAACTTTTATGACAATTGCTGATAAAATAAGGAAGTTATTGAGAAAAGTCACTGTTCGTGACTTTGACGTTTGTATGGGAGCTATATGATATAGTGGTCCGATTCAAGCATACTTGGAAAATTTCAGCTCTGCAGCTCTTACGGTCTAGGAGGATTTCGCATCGATCCAGACGGACTGACAGACGGACGGACGGACGGACGGACGGACGGACATGGTTATTTCAAATCGTCTCGTCGTGCTGATCAAGAATATATATACTTTATATGGTCGGAGATGCTTCCTTCTATGCGTTGCACACTTCTGATCAAAATTAATATACCCTTTTTGCAAGGGTATAAATATTAAGAAAAGACAATACAGTTGACGTACAAAGACGGACAAAACTTAGTGGAATAGGCAAAGACGTGCTATTTACAATAGGTGAAACCAAACTAAAGATCAGCAACCTCTCAATGGTACCCACCTTCCAAGTAATAGAAAATGATTTTCCCATCCCATGTGACGGAATCCTGGGGCTTGACTTTATAAAAAATTCAATTGCGCACTGTTTTATTCCACCAACAAATTGATAATAGATCCATATAAATCAAGACATAAAATTATAATTAATATAGGGATCACTCAAAACACATGCAATCCATATCTCACCTAAAACAGAAAAAATTGTACGCATTGCAATATCCTCAAACAACAATAACATCTTTATCCCTAATCAAGAATTACACCCGGGGGTATTCGTCGCAAACACTATTGCTTCTAAGACTAATCCATAGTCCGCATATTAAATTCTAACAACACAGACGTACAAATTGCAAATATAAACCTATTAAATGAAAAACTGTCCGATTATGAAATCTTAAAAATAGACAAACAACATGATTCAAAACATAAAATCACAATAATAAACAAACTAGCACCCCATTTTCCCGACTTCATAAAAGAACCCCTACATAAATTATGCTCAGAATTCGATGATGTATTCGCAATAGAATCTGAACAAATATCCTTCAACAATTTCTATAAACAAAAATTAAGACTCAAAGACCAAACACCAGTCTACACCAAAAAGTACAGGATAGCACACAGTCAAAAAACTGAAATCAATAAAAAAGTAGACAAATTGATCAATGATGATATAATTGAACCATCAATGTCTGAGTTCAATAGTCCAATCTTATTGGTTCCCCGGTGGAGATTGGTAGTTGATTATAGAAAAATTAACAAACAACTAGTAGCGGATACATTCCCACTACCCAGAATGGACGATATCCTCGACCAACTAGGACGCGCTAAATAATTTTCTTGTTTAGACTTAATGTCAGAATTTCATGAAGTAGAATTAGAAGAAAACTCTCGGGACATATCATCATTTTGCACAGATAAGGGCTCATTCAGATTCAAGCGATTACCATACGGATTAAAAATTGCACCAAACTCGTTTCATACAGTGATGTCCCTTGCATTCACGGGTCTATCACCATCCCAAACATTCTTTTATATGGATGATCTAATTGTAATTGGGTGCTCTGAAATTCACATGATTAGAAACTTAAGGAATTTTTTGAAAACTGCTGAAAATATAACTTAAAATTGCACCCTGACAAATGCTCTTTCTTCAGACATGAAGTTACTTTTCTAGGACACAAATGCACAAATAAAGGAATTTTACCAGAAGAAAGCAAGTTCAAAACGATTCAAGATTACCCGACTCCCAAGAATGGCGACGAAGCCAAAAGATTTGTAGCATTCTGTAATTACTACCGTAGATTCATTCCAAACTTTGCATACCATGCACAATTTATCAATAAATTATCAAGGAAAAATTTAGAATTTAACTGGGATGCAAACTATCAAGCAGCCTTCGAATACTTAAAAAACAAGTTATTAAGTCCACAAATACTCCAATATCCAGACTTCAATAAAAAATTCTGTATTACAACTGATGCAAGCAAGATCGCATGTGGAGCCATCCTCAGCCAAGAACATGATGGACTCCAATTACCCATATCATATGCATCTAAAGCATTTACAAAAGGCGCAAGCAATAAGTCAACAATTGAGCAAGAATTAACAGCAAGACATTGGGCAATTCAATATTTCAAACCACACATATACGGAAAAAAATTCCTAATTAGAACTGACCATCAGCCATTAACATACCCATTTTCTCTAAAAAAAACCCATCGTCACAGCTTACTAGAATAAGGTTAGATTTAGAAGAGTTCGATTTCACTATAGAATTCATCAGGGGGCAAGAAAATTTCGCAGCGGTTGCTCTCTCCAGAATTGAATTTGAAAATATAAAAAACATAGAAACTAATAAAATACTTGAAGTAGCAACAAGATCAGAAATAAAAAAATTAAAACATAAGGAAAACAAAACTAACAACAACAGAATAGAAACAACAAGAATATATGAAAAAATGCAAATGTTTTATTACCAAAAATGAAGAAAAATTACTCTCATTCAACATAGGCGATTTGATCATTAATAGAAAAATAGATATAGATCGATTCCTTCCAAGGCTTGAAAAAGAAGCCGGTGATCAAGGTCACTTACACTTAATGAACTAAAACAAAAAAGAAAAGACACCTTAAAAAATTTAGAAATAGCAGTTCTACCTCAAGTAAAAGTAATAACAAATAAAGAAGAAATAAGAAATACATTAAATAAATAACATAATGACCCAATAGAAGGAGCTCACTGCGGGGTAAACAGAACGCTAGGAAAAATAAAAAGAGATTTTATTTAGAAAAATATGTCTCGAGATGTTGCAACATACATCAAAAGTTGCGAAAAGGGCAAACTAGCCAAAGTAACCACACACAACCACTCCCCATTGATCATAACACCAACCCCTGCAACCACTTTTGACACAATAAGAATAGATACAATTGGATCATTACCAAAAACAATGAATGGTAATGAATACGCAGTTACCATTATCTGCGATCTGTCCAAATATCTCATATCAATACCAATACCAAACAAAAGTGCAAAAGCGGTTGCAAAGGCAATATTTGAAAAATTCATTCTAATTTATGGATCAGTTGCAACAATTCTTACAGACATGGGAACAGAATATATGAATTCAATATTAACAGAACTTTGCAAAAATTTCAACATAAGTAAAATTAAGTCCACGGCGCACCCATCAAACTCTTGGAACAGTAGAAAGAAGCCATAGAACTTTCAATGAGTACATCAGGTCATATATATCTATTAAAAAGGATGATTGGGATGAATACCTAGCATATTTCACATATTGCTTCAACACCACTCCATCCACCGTTCATGGTTATGCACCTTTTGAACTAGTCTTTGCGAAACATCCCAAAACTGTCCCATTCTCATCCGAAACTGTAGAATCCATTTACAGGATATAAGAAAAATATAAATATTTTTATTTTTGAAAAAAAAGGAGGTGTAGTATACTTTTAGGGATATGATTAGGCCACATACTTTTAGGGATAGATTACAAGTAATTAGAACTTAAGCATAATGTTTAGCTTTAAGTCACTTTTGCAAGTGAGATTTCTTGGGATGCACTATGGTCTGGATGTCGATTTTTTTGGCATAAAGTCCAAATTTTCATGAAAAGATTTCGTGGTTTTGGTAATTGATTATGATAGTAGATACCCTGAGCACAAAATATCTATAAAAAAAAATTTTTAATGGCATCCCTGGGTTCGTACCAGGGTCTCAAAGTCAGACATGTGCTTTGTGCGTAATCGACATTTGGAAAGTGAAAAAAAACCTAAAGTTTAAAGTGCCAGCATTTGTGGAATTTTGCACATAAAAATATTTTAAAATATGGAAAATATACATCAAGGTATGTAGTTTTTAATGTATATATTTATTTTATGTGTAGTCTTAGGATTTAAGTGTTGTGTAATGTCCAATAAATGTGTATTTTTTAGAAAATTGTTTTGCGTTCTCTGTGTTTCGTGGAATAGAACTAACGAGCTGACACCTGCTGAGAAAAAGTAATGATACAAGTTGGTACCTAAATATGTCGTCTTTGATCGCAAACTAATGCCTTCGCCCCGTTTTTCCCCCTTTTCCATTAATTTGATAATATTCAGGCAAGTTCGAATTTTGTCATAAAGAACTCATCGATATTTGGTGCAGCAACAATCGAGATATAATTATATATGCATATTTATCCGTGGTATCCAATGTCACCAACGATTCATAAAGTGTTAGTTCACGGTTTTCAAATAAACAATTCGACGTTAATTCCACTTGGATGCTTGGGCGAAAATGGTTCAGAAGCCCGGAATAAAATCTACAAAAAAGACAGACGATCACATTCAAGGAAAGATAGTCGAGTCAATACAATGAGTGACATTTTTCATAGAGCCATGGATTCCTCGGATCCATTACTATCGAGTGTCTGTTGGAAGGAGAGGGAACGGAAAAACCCGAAAAAACCTCTTCCTAAAGAAGTTTTAAGTCTTCTGGAGTTGCCGTCTACTGAAGATAAAGATTTATCTGGGAATGAATCGGACTTACAATCTGATTGTGATTCTAATTCTGAGGAGGACATTCACGACATAGAGCTAGAAGAAGAAGACGATGCCAATTAAACACAACAAACATTTTTGTAATCTATTTTCTTCATACCACTTTTCTACACTATTTAATATGAGACAAATAAAATTTTAAACTATCTATTTTGTGCATGTCTATAATTATTAATTGGTCAAAACAGTTCCGAATATTTAAAAATGCAGCCTGAAAGTATGCAATCGGGTCAAATTTTATAGTTTTCGGCAAATCGCGGTAAAACCACGGTGCCATTCCAAAAAAAAAAAATAGAAATTTTCTTTTAGTATTTCCAGCATGCTTGGAAAATTTCAACTCCCTAGCATTCAAACTGTAGTTTATGCCAAAAAAATCGACATCCAGACCATAGTGGGATGGTGACAGTTCATGCAAAAGATTGTTAAAAGCTGAGTCACTTGGTTGTACAAAAGTTTCATTCGTAATTTGTGTAATAATTATTTTTTTTTGATATTGACTTAAATTTATAGATAAGATATAGGGTTAAATTTATTAGTGTTATTACAAATGTTGTTGTAGTTATTATGTTGAATATTTTGTTATAAGCAGTTTGTTCAGAAATGATTTGTTTAGTTTGGATATAAGAGATTGGTTCTAGTTTCGTTACATTGTTGGTTACGTGTTTTGGGTATAATCTTATAATGTGTTTACTATTGATATTTCATTTAACTGCATATTACAGTCGAATATTTTTATACCATACACCCATAGGGTGAAATGGTATATTAAAGTCGCCAAAATGTATGTAACAGGCAGAAGGAAGCTTTTCCGACCCCATAAAGTATACATATTCTTGATCGGGATCAACAGCCGAGTCGATATAGACATGTCCGTCCGTCCGTCCGTCCGTCCGTCCGTCCGTCCGTCCGTCCGTCCGTCCGTCCGTCCGTCCGTCCGTCCGTCCGTCTGTCCGTATGAACACGTAGATCTCAGAGACTATAAGAGCTAGAGTCACCAAATTTGGTACGTAGACTCGTGTATAACCTACGGTGGTCAAGTTTATTTCAAATTTTTGCCACGCCCCCTCCGCCCACGGAATTTAAACAAATTTGATTTTCTTTAAGACTATAATAGCTAAAGACATCAAATTTGGTATGATTAATCCTTTAGTAAGCGCGCACAAATTCGTTGCAAAAAAATTTGCCACGCCCCCTCCGCCCACGAAATTTAAACAAATTTGATTTTCTTAAAGACTATAATAGCTAGAGACACCAAATTTGGTATGTGTATTTGCTTAATAAATGCGCATATACTGTATATGCAACGATTTTGCCACGCCCCTTTCCGCCCCCGTAATTTGTGAAAACTCGATTATCTCACGTAATTTTCTACCTTTTGTAATCAAATTTAGCACACTTGAATTTGATACTAATACCCAGCAAACTACCAAATTTGATCAAAATCGGACAAAAAATAGCCAAGCTATGCATATAAACGTTTTTCCATAAGGCCGTAGTTGGCCGTTGGCTGGTGGGGGCGCTAGGGTGCTCGTATACTTGAGTGAGGGAGATTCTAAGATATGCTTGTAATAAAAAGCATGTGAAAATGCATTTGTTTAATAAATTTAAAATATTTGCTTTACTGGTGTATGGAATACCTAAGTCGGCGAGACGACTTACTTACTTCATTATTATATTATTTCCTTCTATGAATATTTTGTTCTGGTTACAATTTTGTTTTAAATTTGTCTTGGGCAAGTTCCAAGTTACGATAGTATTGGGTTCTACATAACTAATTAGATTTGTCTTAAATATTTTTTGTGTATTTGCATTCTGCTGGTTTTTATGTAATAATGCCAATTATACATTCATTTATTTCTTGTTTTTTTGGTTGATTTTGGATAAATTTTATTGTATTGAATATAGTAAGTATCATGAATATTTTCTGTTAAGGTGTTATTATTGGATAGGCTATAATTTGAAATAGTGATGTTTTAGGTATTTTTCGTGTCTGATTTTAACCAAGTAGATGTTTTTATGTTTAAAATTTTTTCTGTATTTATGTTAAATATTTCTTGATGATTTAAAAGTTTTGGATTAAATATTCCTAATCTTGTCAACTGCATTCCTAGTTCTATTTCCTCTATGTATTCTGTAAAATGCTCTAAGTTGAACATTAGTAGATTTAATTTTTTGTCTGCATCTTGTTTAAGAGTAAGGTTATTCAGGAGTTCTATATTTTTGTTGACTGCTTCGATAATATGATTAAGTTCATTATTTTGGGCGCTATTTGCTGATAGACTATCAATTTTTTGTTCAAGCTCTTCTTTATCATTTTGATCTAAAGTGCCGAAAAGATATTTATGTGCTGTACTTATCATGTTAATAAGTCCTCGCTTATTTCTCTTTATTACTTTTATGCTGTTCATTTCGCGATTTAATTTTTCAACTAAATAGTGAATGTGAACTTTGTTCTTATATAGTTCTGACTGCTCTACCAGGTTGTTGTAAGTTATTTCCAAGTTGTTTAAATTTAAAGTTAGGTAATGATATTCGAAATCTGAGGGTAAATCCATGGTTCCTGTTTTGAATACAAGATATGCATTAGGTGCCTTTATGGGATTAATTTCAATACTTTGATTATACGTTGAATGTACCATTGATAAGAGTATAAATAGTAATGTTGGGATTTCTGAAATTAATTAGTATCTTTCTTTGATGAGTTTTCTTTTTCAATTTTGATTTGTAGTGTGTTGTTTGTCTACCTCGGTTTCTTTCAATATGATGTTTGTCGTCAACTTGGGTAATTTCTCATGTTTTCTTAAAGGGTGTTGTTGTTTTTGATCTAACTAAGGGGGCTTAGTTTTTGGATTTATTTCAAAATCGTGCCTAATTTCATTTAGTTTATCAATTTGTTTTACTTTATTAGCTTGCGTATTATAAAGAGGTGTGCCTGCTTAATAAAAATATCCGCTGGTGTTCTGTTTGTCGTTAGATGTTTAGTCTTATGGTTATATTTGTAATGGATAGTTTCAGTTTGTTTGTCTTCTATGCTAGGTTCTGCTTCTTGGAGTGTTTGAAAATCTAAGTCGTTTTCGATGTAAAGTGCATTGTTTTTTGAGCATAAATATTTTTTGATAATTTCTTTAGCAAACTGATTGGTCATTTCCACATATGATATTTCTATCTTAGTTTTGTGAAAATAGTGAGAAACATTAATTTTATTTTCATTGCATTTAGTGAATTCTATTTGACGGTTGTAGAAATTTAGAGGTTTTTCTGAAATGGCAATTAGGTTTTTATTATTCAATTTTATCTTCCATCTCTGTAATTTCATATTAGGTTAGGATTTCAAAATGTCTAAAATATTTGGTTGCCCATACGATAGATAGTAGTTCCTTATCTATGGCTGAATAATTAAGTTCATGTTCATTGACGGTTCTACTAGCACAAGAAATAGGTCTATGGTCCTGTGAGATGAACGCACCTAAAGCTATATTGCTAGCATCTGTGGTTAGAAAGAATGTTTTTTTGAAATCGGGATGTGCAAATATGGGATCGTTCATAAGGAGACATATTAATTTTTCAAAAGATGAAATATAATGTGGGTCGTTTATGTTAATTTGAGCTGCTTTCTGTAATCCAAGAGTTAAAGGTTTTGCAATATGAGCAAAGTTTGGTATGAATTTCCGGAAGAATCCGCGTAATTCTAGGAATGATTTTATTTCTTTTGGGTCTTGACTTTATCTGGGTTTCGTTTGATGCTTTCTGTAGTCATGACGTGCCCTAAAAATTCAGTTTCCTTTTTCAAGAATTCGCATTTATCTAATTGTAGTTTTAGATTAGCGTTGCGCAATTTTGCAGACTCTTTTTTGCGATGCCAAAATCTTCTAATGAGGTGGAATAAACAATTATATCGTCTAATCATTATAGATTAGATCTTCTAATAAATTGTTCATACATCTTTGAAACGTGGCTGGTGCATTTTTTTTAGCCCATTTAGGCATTCGTGTGAACTCGTAATGACCATGTTTAGTGGAAAATGCGGTTTTTTTGATTGATTTGGGATCCATTTGGATTTGATGGAATCCTTTTGCGAGGTCAATGGTTGTGAAATATTGCCATTTTACAAGTTTCTCTAATATTTCAACCAACACCGGTATTGGGAACTTGTCATCGACAGTAATCTCATTAAGACTACGATAGTCGATTACTAAACGGAACTTTTGTTCCTTGGATGGGCCCTCTTTTTTGGGTACGATCCAGATTGGAGAACAATAGGCGATTTCGATTTCCGTATGCTTCCCTGTTCTATAATTTCATTAATTTGTTTATTGACTTCTTGTCCAAGATTTGTGGGTATTTGTATGGGTGTTTGTATATTGGGTCCTCGTGCTTGGTTCTGATGTTATACTTTATTGTACTAGTAAAGGTCAAATTTACACCTTTCCTATACTGGATATCGCTAAATTCATGCAATATTTTCTTTAACTTTTCTACTTCTTCTGAATTTAAGTGATCGAGTCTAAATTCGTTTCTTTCCTCGATACTGTTATTTATTTCTTCTGTGATATGGCATTGATTTTTCTTTTTCTTGGTGAATTTGCGTTGAATAACATAACATAGCTGTTGAAAAACATAACATAGCTAAAGTTGCGTCGTTATATATACCTGCAAAAATAACATTCTGAAGAGCCTAAGAAATTAATGTACGGGCTCACTGTCTTTTTTACTTCCTCTTTCGTAGTCGAAACGTGTAAGTGGCTGGTCGTGAAATCAAGAATATAAAATCCAAAGAAATAAAATCAATCATTAAATAACAATACAGATTATTGTGTTTTTATTTAAAACAACCAATAATAAGCCAACCAAACCAATATTACAACAGGTTATGGGCCTAGTGTACGTTCTATAAAAAAAAAAAAATTAAAAACAGACAACAACACAGCACGTGATATTCTAAGGATCCTGGATTCTGTGTATGAACGAAAAAGTGTGGCATCTCAGTTAGCTGCGCGAAAACGGTTGTTGTCACCTAACTAAAAAATGAGATGGCTCTTTTAAACCACTTTATTATTTTTGACGATCTGATTAATGAATTGTTAGCATCACGCGCCAATATAGACGAAGGTTTCTCACTTACTTCACACTTTGCCAATATCATATGATGAGGTTATCACTGGGCACTATCGGAAGAATATGTTACTCTAGTTTTTGTTAAGCACCGTTTGCTCGATCACGAGACAAAACTAAACAACGCTAATAATGACACAAGTAGAATTCTCGCAAGCCATATAATAACATATAGCTCATATTACAGCGACCACGCCAGGTTTCGCGTTCATGATTAAAAGTCTGAATTCGAATAATAATAAGTTGAAAACAAATGTGAATTTCATCCTTGACTTGGGTGCATCCGACCACATAATAAGTGATGAGACATTTTTTATGGATTCTGCTGAACTTCAAACTCCAGAGAAGATTGTATCGCCAAGGAAGGGCAATACATCTGTGCAACAAAACGTGGAATCGTTCGTCTTGAAAATGGGTTCCAGATAACACTAGAAGATGCATTATACTGCCGAGAAGTTACAGAAAATCTAATTTCTGTAAAAAGTCTACAAGAGGCTGGAGTGACAGTAGTGTTTGACGAGTCTGGAGTTAAATTGACAAAAGGTGGTATTATTATTGCCGAAAACTCAGGTGAGTACATGTAACCTTCTTATCCGACCTCACGTTTACGCGCCATAAATTCTATGTAATCTTTCTATCACAGCGACGATAAAAAAGACCATAACCTGAAGAAGGCGGTAGGTGAATTGCAGCAGATCGAGATCCTCTGGTTCCGTAGCTCTTGCGGGGTGGGTGGGTTGTTTGCTGAAATCTCTACCTTTAATTATAAAATTTAATTTTTTTAAGGATCTTTAGGAAGGAAAGAGTATTCTTTGGTTCACGACTAGTGGTTACTGAGGTCAAAGATGTAGATGGACCTGTCAGTTCTATACCCTCCCAACTATGAATCTTTGTTATTCTTTGTAAAGATTCCCATCAAACCAGAACAATATCAAATCATGTACCCATGTCACTAGGAAAATAAATTATAAAGCTTAAACAATTATATTCAAATTCATTATAATTTCAGATAGCAACATTTCTTTTCTTATATTAAATTTTTACAAAATGTATACTGACGGATTTTAATTAGTTGTTTGGTATAACTCAACATTCCAAAATTCCAAACTTTTCAGACTTAAAACCAATAGAACTCAAAAGCAAATTAAACTATTTAATAAGAGGGACTAAAGCTAGTATTATGGAAAGTGCTTACTAGTTACAGATTATTAATTATTATAGAATAGAATAAAAAAATTGTCGAAGGAATATCAAATAACCAACCAGGCCAAGAAAACTTTGGAGCTGCTTTTGATTCATCGGCATAGGAAATTTGTTTACAGCTTTGGTCTTTGCGTCTTCTGATTCTTTATAGTATGCCCCAAAAATTCTATTTCTCTCTTCAAAAAACAACATTTCTTTAAGTTAAGGACTAAACCATATTCTTCACATCGCTTCAAAACATTTCTCAGATTGGAGACGGCTTCCTCCTCAGTTTTCCCAGGGATTATAATGTCGTCGACATATGGGATAGCCGTTCCAGCACGGGTCAAATCACGAAAAATGGCATTAACGTGTCTCTGAAATACCCCAGGGGAGTTCGTCAATCCAAAAGGAACTTTTAAAAACTGGTACTGTCCGTTGTGTGTAACGAACAAGGTGAATCTTCAACTCTTTTTCAACATCTACATGGAAAAAAACATTCTTTAAATCGATTGTGCTGAAAACCGTTGCTCCTTGTAGCCGATCCAATTGATCTTCAATCAGAGGTAATGGAAAATGGTCTTTTTATTATCTTGTTTATTCGTCTGTAGTCAATGCACAGCCGTGGAATGCCATCGCGTTTTTATACCATACACCCATAGGGTGAAATGGTATATTAAAGTCGCCAAAATGTATGTAACAGGCAGAGGGAAGCTTTTCCGACCCCATAAAGTATATATATTCTTGATCAGTATCAACAGCCGAGTTGATCTAGCCATGTCCGCCTGTCCGTCTGTCCGTTCGTTCGTCCGTATGAACGCGTAGATCTCGGAGACTATAAGAGATAGAGCCACCAAATTTGGTATGTAGGCTCATGTAGTATGTAGAGTGATCGAGTTTGTTTCAAATTTTTGCAACGCCCCTTTCCGCCCCCGAAATTCAAAAAAAGGTTTTTTTCAAAAACTATTGCAGCTAGAGACACCATATTTGGTATGTATATTTTCTTAGTAAATGGGTTCAATTTGTAATTATAAAGATTTTGCCACGCCCCTTTCCGCAACCAAAATTTGAAAAACTCGATTATCTCCCGTAATTTTGTACCTTGTCGAATCAAATTTGGTACACTTGAAATTGATACTAATACCCAGCAAAATACCAAATTTGATCAAAATAGCCAAGTTTTGCATATGAACGTTTTTCCATAAGGCCGTTGGCGGGTGGTGGCGCTAGGGTGCTCATATGCATGAGTGAGTGAGATACTAAGATATGCTTGTAAAAAGCATGTGAACAGAATTTTTTTTTTTTTTTGATCAGTACGTTCAGTTTGCACTTTGTACTTTTCCATACATTTGAGTCAATGTCAGTTTCGTCGTTTTCGACCTTTATTCTCATTACCGAACTTAATTCCGTTTCATTGTTATATTTCCCGATTTGTACGCCATCACGATTGATTTTTATTTCGGCTTGCTTACAAAAGTCTTCTCCCAAAATCACTTCATCATCCAGGAATTCAGATGATACCACTAAAAAAACCAAATCAAACTGTTCTTGGCTTACGAAAAGCCTTCCCGTAATCGAACCGATGGGTACGACTCTCTTTTTATGTCACTTTTCATTGTTGATTGATACTTCTTTACACATAAACATATGAGCAGATGATATTTTATTAGTATTACGAACATCTGTGCTATTTTTAGGCTTTTTATTTGGACAACCTTTTGCTATGTGACCAAAATTATTTCAACCAAAATACTTTCTTCCTTTACTCTTATTGTCACAATTCTCAGATATATGTCCTTCTTGCCCACAGTTATAGCATTTTATACCACTTTCTTTATTTTCGTATTTCATTACACTTTCTTTTTTGATTTGAACGTTCTTAGACTCACTTTTTTGATTACTCAACTTTTCCCGCATTTTTTCTTAACATTTTATTTTCTCTTTAAACTCTTTTAGGTTATTAGCATTGTACAATATTGCTTTGTTCATACTCAAGTCATTAATTCCGTCAATCACATACTGCATAAGAGCACTGTTCTCTATATCGACCAATTTTTAATTCCGCGGTCACTCAGAATAAACATTTTAGCAAGTAATAGCTCTTTTAGCAAAAATAAATTTTTGTAAACTATCCCATTCAATTCAGCCATGTCTTCGAAATCCTCAATCCATACTTCAACTGATAAAGTTTTATCTCCATGGAAAGGTCGTAAAGAGTCCTCAACGTCCCGATAATTCAAAGCGAACCTCGGAACCTATTCGTTTTGTTTCGCATATTTTCGTTTGTTGCAGCTGTTCTAAAATTCGTTTCGTCGCTCACTTTAGTTAGAAGAAGTTAGAAGCTAGATTCGATTTATCATGCGATAAGCCCACAACGTTACAAATAATCACTAAATCGTTATTTGTTAAATTCTTTTCCACATAAGACACTTTACTTTTATACAAATCGCTGTCGTAATCAAAATTAAACCCTTCAAACTTTCTTAGTCTTTGGCGATTTGTACGATCGCCTTCTTCTTCGTATATAAACTTGTGAAACAATGTAATATTAGATTTCTTTTCAGTTTTCAGTGCCTCTTGCACATTTCCAAAGTCTTCAAGTTGCCTCATAGTTCTTTCTCTAACGCACACACACTAATATTGTATTTGTATATATACGTCGTTTGCCACCACAGTTATCGTCGTATTCAAACACTTTCTCGCCGTTCGTCGAAAACTTTTTCACCGTTTCTTTACCGCTTTTTCGTCGTTAGCCTCCAATTTTTCGTCGTTTGATGCTAATTCTTATTCGTTTTCCCGCGGTTTTTTTTCGTCGTTTGATTCCACTGTTGCGTCGTTTTGTGTATGTTTGTCTCTATCTCACTCACTGATATTACTTTTTTACTTCTTTATAAGTTGAGTCATGCCTATTTTGTAGGTTGAGCCCCCATATTTGTATGAATTTGTTTTAGATTTAGTTGGAAATTAGTCGTCTTTACTGCTCTGCGTCGTTTCGTCTTTCCTCTTTTTTGCAACCGCGCTCGCTCGTCTCTTCAGTTCGACTGCCCGTCTTTAGCTCAATTCGCCCCGCTCACCAGAGTTGCCAGACCCAATCCCACAATAGTTTTCTGCATATCTGAATGTGAAGACGTATGGCTATCGTGAGCTTGTTTTAGAACATCAACTCTGAGTGTATCTGGTACCCATAGTTTCCAAGAAAGCTTCTCTTGATCAAAATCTCCATTGGCATGTTCGGTTCGAATATACAAATGTTTATCTACAATTTTGATATCCGGAAATTTGTCTTGATTGTCTGTGATTTTCTTCTTCAGATGCATATAACTATCGTCCAAAAATGCTTCGGAGTCTAGGTTTATAATCGGTCCCATTTCTAAAGCCTCTATCTCAAGATTGGGCAATCTTGATAATGCGACAGGAATCAAGTGTTCTTTTCCTTTCCTATGTGACATATTAAACTTAAATTGTTGCAAGCGAAAAATCCATCGAGCTAATCTTCCTGAAACGTTTTGTTGGCGCATCAGCCACAATAAACTAGAGTGATCAGTAACAACTTCAAATTCTTGTATTTCCAAATTACACCTAAATTTTTTGATTGCCAATATAACAGCTAAACATTTTTCTTCCTCTGCGTCTGATAATTGGACAAGTACAGCGCCAATATAGGATAAGTGAGATCAGCTAAATTTGGTATGAAACGGCGATACCAACCGCAAACCCCAAGGTATCCTCTAGTTTGTTTCAAATTCTTAGGTGGTGGCCAATTTTTTATACATGCAATCTTTGACGGATCGGTGTAGATGCCTTTACTGTCTATTACATATCCTAAATAACTAATGCTTGTCACACAAAGCTGACTTTTCTCTATGTTAATGGACAGGTTAGCTTTCTGAAATTGCTCTGCGATTCTTACTAACCCAGAAAGATGAGATGAGAAATCCTCTGAAATTATACACAGAACATCCAAATAGCAAAAAACACAATGACGAAGATCGGCAGGGACTACTTCATCCATTAGACGACTCATAGTAGATGTGGCATTGCAAAAGCCGAAAGGCATAACTTTGAATTGATATAACGGTCTCCCTGGTACTGTAAATGCAGTAAGAGGTTTGGATGATAGAGTTAATTCTATTTGCCAGTAGGCATCCTTTAAATCAATTTTGGAAATTATATTCGCCTTGTAATCTTGTGAAAATACTTTCAATGCTGGGCAAAAGATAAGCATCCTTAATTGTGACTACATTTAACTTGCGGGCGTCTAAACACAGTCGCACTTTATTCGGTGTTATTATTATTATTATTTAGTATTTCTCAGCTATGGTTGACCCTAACTTTTGGCCAGAGGGCCTAGTTGTACACGTACAATAATAATAATAACACCGAATAAAGTGCGACTCGTGAGTTTGCGGCCAATAGGCGCTCCCGTCCTTGCCTGTCCACCTTCCTAATGTATCTTCTGCTTCAAAAAACTAATAACGTCTAGTCTTTGCATTCATTATCAAAATGTAAGAGGACTTCTTACCAAGCTCTCGAAACTATTCTGCGAAACCTTTTCGGCTGACATATTAGCTTTCTCTGAAACTTAGCTTAACTCCTCTGTTTTGGATAATGAAATTCTTTCTAATAAATAAAGGCTTGATCGTGTTGGTCGTCGTGGCGGTGGAGTACTCATTGCTGTCAACTCGAATCTGTGTTCAAGTGTTGTGCCGATTGATCTCCCCTTTGGTGTTGAGTTTATTTGCGTCGAAGTTACATGTTCTAACTTTAGCTTATATATCTCTTGTTCATATATTCCTCCAGCTGATATCATGATCTACATGCACCATGCTGATGCTTTGCGATCTATTTTTAGTCGTCTTAAAGATCGTGATTTTCTTATAGTTCTAGGCGATTTTAACTTGCCTAATGTTTCTTGGCTTGTTGATGATAATCTATCTTTCTTAATTCCTTCATCTCAACATGTTTTTCTTGATAGCCTACTTGAATGTCCGCTATATCAGATGAATTCTTTTCTTAACTCTTCTAAAAGAATCCTCGATCTCGTTTTTGTGTCGGACCCCACTGTTAGTGCTGTATCACAAACACAGCCCCTAGGGAAGCCTGAAAATCCTTATCACCCTACCATTGAAGTTACTATTTCTTACAATTCCGTTAATAATTCATTTAATAAAATTCTCGTCGTAGATGTTTTCGTAAAACAAATTTCAATCTTCTTAACAGCCTTATTTTCTCTTTTGATTGGTCATTTCTATTTGAGTGCTGTGATATAGATTGTGCAGTGAACTTTTTCTACTCTGCTCTTAATTCTCTAATTGATAAATGCGTTCCTTATGTGAATGTCACTACCGTCTCCAGTGCGCCAGTCTGGTTTACACGCTCTCTAATCTCCGTAACATTAAATCGAGATATTTTAAAAGATTTAAAAAAACTGGTTCGCGACTTGACTATGCAAATTATTGTGTAGCCAAATCTCAGTTTTGTCTTTTAAATACTCAATGCTTTTATCGTTCGCTGTAAGGTTGAATTTTATAAGAACCCCAAAAGGTTTTACAACTTTGTTAATTCCAAAAGACGGCTTAATTTACTGCCTTCCACCTTCAGACTTAATGACCAGACTGCCAATAATGATTCAGATATTGCAGTTCTGTTTGCTAAATTCTTTCAGTCGACTTATTCTACTACTGCTTCGGATCCCACACCTTATCCCTTCTCAACTCCACATTTAAATTGTATGTTTTTTCCTAGTATTACTGAAGACTGTATTATCTCTAGCTTGTCGTCTATGACGTCTTCCTTCGTACCCGGGCCTGATAATATACCTAGTTGCATCCTTAAAATGTGTTCGGTTTCCCTATCTAAGCCTTTATCTCGGTTATTCTTTATATCGAGTGAGACTTGTAGCTTTCCTGATATTTGGAAGGAGTCTTTTATTATTCCGCTTTTTAAAAAGGGTAACAAATCGGATATTTCTAACTACCGTGGCATTGCCAAACTTTCGGCAATACCTAAGCTGTTTGAGAAAATTATTACGTCTTCCCTTCAACGCCTATCCAGATCCACTATTTCTCCTTGTCAGCATGGCTTCATGAAAGGTCGTTCGTCGCTTACTAACCTTTTAGAATTGACGACCTTTGTACACCATGGCTTCCGTAATAAGTGTGAAACTGATGTTATTTATACTGACTTTAGTAAGGCTTTCGATACGGTTGATCATTCTATGCTTCTTATGAAACTTAACATCATGGATTTTTCCCCAAAACTATTGGCTTGGTTAAAGTCCTATCTAATTGGCAGAACCCAAAAGGTGTCTTTTCGTTCCTTGATATTTAAAACTGTTCGAGTTATGTCAGGTGTCCCCCAAGGCAGTCATCTAGGCCCACAGTTATTTACCTTGTTTATAAATGATTTGCCTTTGGTCTTGGCTCATTCACGCGTTCTCATGTTTGCGGATAACGTCAAGATTTGTTATTCATATAATGATCCTTCTTTCCAACAGTACTTGCAATCAGATCTCGATGCGTTCTGTGATTGGTGTCACGTTAATAAATTACACCTTAATGCCTCTAAGTGCTCTTTTATGACTTTCAGTCGTTTGTCGCCGTTCCTAGCTCATTACTCTTTTAAGTCTGTTCTGTTCTGATTGTCAGTCAAAGACTTAGGCGTTATGTTTGACCCAAAACTTCCATTTAATGTTCGTATATCTTCAATTGTCAATAGAGCATGCAGTCTTCTTGGCTTCATTAAACGTTGGGCCAAAGAATTTGATGATCCATATGTGACAAAGGTTTTATACACTTCGTTAGTTCGCCCTACTCTGGAATATTGCTGGCCAGTGTGGAACCCTCAATATGATGTTCACCAGCGTAGTATTGAATCGGTACAGAAGCAATTCCTTAAGTTCGCGTTACGCGGTCTTAATTGGGACCCGAGTCTTCGCCTACCTTCTTATTCTGACAGACTTCTTATTAATCTTCCTTTACAACCGTAGGCTCGTATTTGGCAATTTTTTTCTCTATAAAATAGTCAACGGTGAAGTCATTTCTGCCAATCTTTTTATAACCTTTCTCACCTTATTTCTCCTTTTCTATCTGTCACTTCTCTTCGCGCTATACTTTTTAATTATCTACAGCGAAACCATTGAAATATTCAGGACTGGCTGTATCACCGGTCGTATAGGAGAGCTCCAGGCGCTTACAGCTGGTTCTATAACTTCTAATTGAATCATACGGTCATTTTCTGTGTATACTAATTTTTCAACCGCTGGACTAATAGCGTAGAAACGTTGTTTTACAGGCTTGGCTTAGTTTTTACGAATTGGGGAAAATGTGAAAAATCTGTTTGTGCTAAATCTGAGCCTATACAACTTATGCTGGCACCGGTATCCAACAAACCTAATTCTGTGAAATAAGGAAATGAGACTTCTGCATAGCACCTATTGTTTCAACAAAAAGTTTCTTGGTTTGTCTTGCGTGATCATAATATTTCCATAGTCTTAACGTGCGTTTAGACAAGGGTTGGTCAGATCTGAAGATCATTAAGATCCGATTGAAGTAGGCAAGAAGACGATATGTCTTTAAAACTGAGGTAAAGCTTAACATCATCCGCGTACATAAGCACCCGAGAATGTGACACTACCAATGGAAGATCATTTATAAAAAGAGTGAATAGAAATGGACCTAAATGACTAACCCGAGGTACTCCAGAAAGTCTTAGAAAATGAAGACTTAAAAAGGTGTACGCTTAGAAAGATATTGAAGAATCCAATCTAGCAAAAGGCTGGGGATGCCAAGTGCATTAAACTCAATAAAAGTAGAGTGTGATTATCAAAGGCCTTGCTGAAGTCAGTATAAATGACATCAGTTTGCACGGCAGTCTTGAACCCTTTGATTGAGTGAGATATAAATTCTAATAGGTTAGTAGTTGTCGATCTATGTTTTTTAAACCCATGCTGGGATGACGAAATGATTGAGCTTCAAAAATGCTGCAATTGAGAGGTTATTATTTTCTCAAATGCTTTGGGTATGGCAGACTATTTAGAAATAACCCTATAATTGGAGGCTTGAGAATTTTTCCCCCTTTTATGAAGAGGAATAATATATGATTCCTTCCAGATGGACGGGAAGGCGGAATAAGTAACGGACAGTGTAAACAACTTAAGTATTGGCTTACATAGGGCCACAGCGCAAAACCTTAATACGCAGCCTGGTATTCCGTCAGGGCCAGGTGCATATATTAGTTTGAAGGAACTAAGCACGGTAAAAACCGAACTTTCTTCAAAGACAGGGTCTAAAATGCAATTAGACGTTTGCAAGTGATAAGGATAAGGAGGATTTGCTTGATAAATCGAAGAGGAATAAGTTGTTTTAAAAAAATCAGCAAACATATCCGCAATTGCCTGATCATTGCCAGCTTTATTGTTTTCGAAAGACAAGTAAGACGGGTGCACTGATGTCTTACGTTTTCCATTGACGAATTTATAAAATTGCTTAGGATCGCGAGAAAACCTAAGTTTACATCTCTGAAGATAATCCTTATAGCATTGTGAATTCAGCTCCATAAAATTTGATCGAGCAACTACGTATAGGGAAAAATTCGATGCTTTACCGGATTTTTTAAATCTTTTATAGCATCTTGATTTTACGTTCTTCAAGTTACATAGCTCACGTGAGAACCAAGGAGGTTTATCATACCATCCTTGAGTCACACGCGGGACACAAACATCAAAGAACGACTCAAGAGTTTTATAGAAGACAGAAATGGCAGAGTCCATATCCGTGCAAGTATACAGATATGTCCAATCATTAGTTAACAAGAGTTTTTTAAGTTTAGTAAAGTTTGTCATGCGAAAACATCGGGTTGGAGGCATCGAATTATTATATCGAGTCACAACCCCAAAAGGAAGGTCAATGGTTACATCCAGAGTTGGATGAAAGTTGTCTTCAGGGATAACTAAGGGTTCAGTCCTGGAAATATCGCAGTTGGAAGAATCCAACACAAATACCACATCTAGAGATTTGTTCCGAATATTCCGGACAGGATTTATTTGAGTTAGGGACAACTCAAACAGACCATCTATGAAACAATGTGACGAGGAGGGCAACAGTAATAAAGAATCATATGAGAGAGTCCAGGCAATCTCAGGTAAATTAAAATCTCCCAGAACAACAAACAAGTCTTTGTCAGATATTAGGAAACAAGTTGAATAGCTTCCAAATGGTGAATCTATACTGCCAAGTCGGACTGTGGTGGAATATACGAACAAGTAGGTATAGTATAGGCAGAAAAAGAATTAAGAGAAATATTAACACAAACAAATTCAGTATCCTGATTGGAAGACTGTACAATTTCAGACGAGAACGCCGAATCAACAGCGATCAAAACACCAACATTACGGATAGTAAGATCATGTCTATATATTAAATATTTGGTTAGATTACGACCTATTGTAATTTAAATCAAACCTTGCAGTTTAGCCGGCTCGAGGTCAATCTTCCAAAAGAAGATTATTTCAAAGGCAACACAAAAAGGTGAGCAGGTTGTCTGTATAGCTATTTCAAGAACTACCAAGTTCTATCATCAGCAGAGTTTGCTAAAGAGCTCCGGAGTTGCAATAGCCATACCATGTCTTCAACGCTAGAATTGGTTGGGAATTGTAACAACCAAATGAAGCGAAGAAAGTTGGTAAAGCCTACAAAACCGAAGACCACCTTTTTGTGCATACCCTTAGGCGCTATGAAAAATTAGTGTAAGAGCTTCGCCTTACCAAACTAATATCACGACCTGTTATTTCATATACGGTATATTGTACCACATAGAAAAAGGGTTTTTTTGGAATAAAAATTCCAAAGTAACTGCGTGCCTTCCGTTGGTGTTATCTGGTTAGATTACGACCTATTGAAATTTAAATCAAACCTTGCAGTTTAGCCGGCTCGAGGTCAATCTTCTAAAAGAAGATTATTTCAAAGGAATTTCAGAGAAGCGTATACAAACCAAAGCAAAAGCTAACTTCAATATACAAATTAGAAAGAAAAGAAAGAAAGAGAATATATTTTTTTTGTTTTTTGTATTACAACACACAACAACAAAAACATGTCACAAGCGCGAAGTTAACGGCCGAGAGCGCGATCACAAGAGAAAGCAGAAGAATAGAGAGCAACAACACCACACAAACAAAAAAAACTATGAACTGAAAATTGAGTGCGCGGGTGGGAGCAAAAAAATAGAACGAAATCAGAAACTAAACAGCGCAACAACAAAATTATATTTGCGTTTGTTAAAGTTTTGATATTGATAAAAGTAAATGTTAATAAATTTAATCAAACTTCGCGATGAGTATAGCGTTTATTAAAAATTGGTAAAGGCAATGAATTTAAATTGAATATTAAAAATTAACTTCACGAAAGAACGAAAGACAGTAGTTAAGCGGGAGCGCAAGAAAAAAAAAAACACGACCGAGGTTTCCAATCTATGATATAGAGTAAGATGCAGATGGCTACATACCTGCTAGAATCTAGACTTAAATTTTTCGGGACACAGCTTTTTTTTTTTATAACTCTTCTCCGTGGTAAAATGAAATGACGCCTAGCGAAAAAACGAAAAGCGTTGCCACCTCAAAAAAAAACGATAGATCGCTTATCGCTATCGCAATATTAATCTTTTATCGGTCGAGTATTATTTATTTATCCATTGATCGCTATTAGAAAAGAAGTGCGTAAAGTCGTTAAGTTTAAAAATTTGAAAGTTTAAACTAGCGCACCCGATAATATACAACGTTAGGCAGCATATTAGTGGGAATTAGTTTCGTATATCCTTTGCGTGAAATGTTCCGACTTCTCTACCTTGCATATTTTCTAACAAATAAAAGCAGTTTCCGAGTTTCTTTTTAATTCAACATTTTTTGAACTTAGGGGCTAATTTAGCATTAAAGTTCTCAGAGAATTTGCTCAACGCGAAAAACTTTTTGGCCTTCTTTAAAAGAGACAGACTTACTGCGAAGGTTATACTGTGCTACATTTCGATCATATGCTTTCTTAATATTTCCTCCTATATCCTGTCGCAAAAGGTTTAACTGGTCAGTCTGATTAAGCGGTGGTATGGGCTCTTGTAACAACTTTAATTCCTTTAATAGCTTTTAATCTGAACCATGAGTAGCCATGTCCAGTCCGAACAAAGCTTTATAGGGTGAGCAACCTAAAGATTGATGCAACGATGATCGCAAGGCGCAAGATATACTCGTTAAATCTTGATCCTAAAGCGTTTGATCTTGATTTTTTAAATACGAATGGATCGCCGCTAATAGAGAACACACGTTCAGCTGCGTTGCTTTGCGGAGAATATAAAGCGGTATACTGATGTTTTATGCCCAGTTCAGTAAGAAAAGAATTAAACGAATTAGCCTTAAATTGAACACCATTGTCACTAACCATGATTTCCGGGACTCCAAAACAATGAAATATTTGTTTTAACAAGAATTCTTGTATATCTTCCGAGCGAAACTTTTTCAAAGGTTGTAACCAATGATATTTACTGAAATGGTCAATAACAATTAACAAACCGACAAACCCATTTTTGCTGCGCGGGTAAGGACCAAGTAAATCGATATACAGCCGTTGAAAAGGTCTAAAAGTTGGAATATGCTGTTCCATAGGTGGCCTAAGCGTATAATTTGGTGCTTTGGACTCTTTACAAGTGTCACACTGACACATCCTTTACCATGCCAGACCAAAAAAGAGTTCTACGTATCTTGTCAATAGTGTAGGAATTTGTTTTATTCAGTATATTTATTTGTAGTATTTTAGTTTATTTTAACGTAAAACTATTTATTTGATTATTTTAATTAGATTTAGTTGGAAATTAGTCGTCTTTACTGCTCTGCGTCGTTTCGTCTTTCCTCTTTTTTGCAACCGCGCTCGCTCGTCTTTTCAGTTCGACTGCCCGTCTTTAGCTCAATTCGACACGCTCACCAGAGTTGCCAGACCCAATCCCACAACTCGGCCATCCTAGTATGCATTCGCCTCGAATGGGCATTCTTTAATTTACTGTGTATGTAATCTTCTGATATAATCATAACGGGGTAGCGACTAAGCGCATCTGCATGGCGTATACGATTTCCTGCACGGTGCTCAACATCAAAATCAAATTCTAGGATCTCAAGAATCCATCATGCGACTCTAGTGCACACATCTTTTTATCCATCGTCTTTGCAAACGCATTACAATCGCTTATGACTTTATAATGCATACCTAGAAGGTAAACTCGGAACTTACGAAATCCTTCAACTACCGCCAAAATCTCTAATTCGTAGCTAGTGAATTTCCTTTCCGCTTCAGTCGTCTTTTTGCTCATGTAGTATACAGGGTGCAATTCTTTATCATCAGATAACTTTTGTAATAAAATTGCTCCGAAGCCATCAATCGATGCGTCTGTATGTAGTTCTGTTTCAAACTTGGGGTTAAATATTTGCAAAACAGGTTTCTGGCTTATCAATTCTTTAAGCAAATTAAAAGATTTTATCTGACTCTCATTGAATATAAATTTTACTTCATTATACCCTTGCAGAGGGTATTATAAAATTGGTCAGATGTTTGTAACGCACAGAAGGAGACGTTTCCGATCCCATAAAGTATATATATTCTTGATCAGCATGAGAAGGTGAATCGATATAGCCATGTCCGTCTGTCCGTCCGTCCGTACGTCCGTCCATCCGTCTGTGCAAATCAACTTTACGCTGGCATCTTAAGAGCTATCGGAATGAAATTTCATATTTGAGCTACTTTTAGCCGGGAGATAATAGAGTATGAAAACTGTCACTGCTGAACGGGAAGAGCTAAGCCAAGGCATTGGGAGGCCATTCGTAGTCCATGACTTAATGGATATCTTACTTAGCTCGCAAAACAATTGGCTCGCAGTTAGCCACCTAGCTGCGGTGATCATGCAGTCCCTGCGTCGCGCTGAACGTCAGCGCAACCAGAATTCAAACTCTAGATGAGTATCTACATAGATGAGGCTTTCATGCCATCTCGTGAAGTAATAATTTCAGCGTTGGTTCCGCGAGAGGGATACGGAAGTAAGGTAGGTTTTAGTGCGGTGAGGTGACCCCTAACCAAGGTCGATACCAAGTCCCAAACTTTTCGGCTTTCAATGCTTTCCCCCCTATACAAAAAAAAAAAAAAAAAACATCCTTTACCATGCCAGCCAAATAGTCAAATGTCAATAGTTTTCTGCATACCTGAATGTGAAGACGTATGGCTATCGTGAGCTTGTTTTAGAACATCAACTCTGAGTGTATCTGGTACCCATAGTTTCCAAGAAAGCTTCTCTTGATCAAAATCTCCATTGGCATGTTCAGTTCGAATATACAAATGTTTATCTACAATTTTGATATCCGGAAATTTGTCTTGATTTTCTGTGATTTTCTTCCTCAGATGCATATAACTATCGCCCAAAAATGCTTCGGAGTCTAGGTCTATAATCAGTAACTACTTCAAATTCTTGTAATTCCAAATAACACCTAAATTTTTCGATTGCCAATATAACAGCTAAACATTCGCGTTCAGTAACACTATAATTGCGTTGAGCACGACTCAACTTTTTAGACATGAAAGCAATAGGTTTTTCTTCCTCTGCGTCTGATAATTGGACAAGTACAGCGCCAATACCATAATCGCTGGCATCACAGTGTAAAAAAAATTTCTTATTAAAGTCCGGGTTTTGTAGGATAGGGGCAGAAGTTAATAGATCCTTCAACTCATCCATAGAAGCTTGAGCTTCCAGAGTCCAAACAAAATTCCTTTTCGATGACAACTGTTCCGTTATAGGATAAGTGAGATCAGCTAAATTTGGTATGAAACGGCGATACCAACTGCAGAGGAGATGAAATATTACAATTGCCGCCAGATTGGTCACTTCAACAGCAACCGTCCACGCCCCGAGAGACCGAAAGGAAGTTGTTTTCGGTGCTTCAAAATGGGCCATCAATACCGGAATTGTCCAATGCGAACCCAGATCGCGGCTATGAGCGCTAGTGAAGACCCGGACACCATTGATGATTAGTCATTTATTCAATTAGTAAGTTTAAGAATATCTTGTAAAGGGGGATGCACCGACATTAATAATATTTTTGCCCTATTAGATTCCGGAAGCCCAGTAAGTTTCGACAGTAGAGCGTTGATGCCGCATTTGAATTGCGATAAATTAGTTAAAAGTTCTTTTCATAGACTGAGCGGTTGCTCTATTCTAACTTTTGGAACATCAAATGTTGAATAAAATAGGTCTTAAGTTCTCATTAATTGAAAATATAAGGGAGTATAAAAAGAATACCGCAGCATTAAAGAATACCATTGCTTTGGTTTACAAATCCTTCTGTGCATCCCTGTTTACTGAATATCCTAAGCATAATACCATTAGTATTAACACCACCGATCAGCATAATAATTGTAATAATCCTAGTGTAAATACGAGTGCATCCCCATTTCGAGAATGGCTAACAGAGTTTGAAACAGATACTGGGAATATTACTGTTGGTAGTGAATTTGGATTAGGTGCGATGCGTGAGTGCCGCGATATTGTGAGTGAGCATTACGTTGACAGATTTTCACTTAATTACGGCTCGCCCAAAGATATGATGAGAATATGTCTGACGGATACAACACCATTTCATAGTAGTCCTAGAAGATTATCATATCGTGAAAGAGGAATCGTTTCTAAAACAGTTAGTGAGTTGTTAGCCAATAACGTAATCTGACCAAGCGATTCCCCCTTTGCGTCCCCCAATGTCCTAGTGCGAAAAAAAGATGGCAATATACGAATGTGCGTTGATTATCGAGGTTTAAATAAGAAGACTGTGAGAGATAATTTTCCGTTGCCTTTAATAGAAGATTGCCTAGAATACCTGGAAGGCAAGACCTTATTCTCCGTCATAGATTTGAAAAGTGGTTTTTACCATGTAAGCATGGAAGATGATTCAATTAAATACACCGCATTTGTTACAACCGATGGCCAGTTCGAATATCTGAGAATGTCTTTTGGTCTAAAAAACGGACCAGCTGTATTTCAAAGATTTATCTAGGAACCGGTGATCAGGCACCGACAGACAATAAAAGAACCAGAAGCGGTCAGCGTTTCTAAAGCCAGTTCGTAGTGCTAAGCCAGCAGAATATAATAATAAAAGACGGTCACACTGACTTCTAAGTTTGCAAGAACAGCGAGCACACGTTTCGGGACAGACCTACAGTCCGTTTATTTTGTAAAAGCCATAATATTTATATGTAACACTAACATCAATGCCAATAAAGAAACCTGAATATAAATAAATACCACATACATATGCACACACGCGAATAAAAATTTAAAAAAAAAAAAAAAATTTTGTGGAAAAATATGTTCACTCTTGATAATTATTTTGAAAGAATAAACGCTAGGAACCGAGGCAGTAAGCCTAAACGACCTTTTTTTTTATACGTACATCCATATTAATAGGCCTAACAAGTTAGTGTAGAATATGGATAAGATAGAAACAAAAAGGCTACAAAAATATTTACCTTTCCTCGATTTCCTGATACAATCAGGTGAAACAAATCACAAATACAAGGAAATAAGGTATTGGATAGCCCACAACTACAAATTTACAAAAAATATTGTAGATCTTATGGAAAAATCCATAAAAGTAGCTTATAGTAGATTGTTAGCTAAGACTCCTTTACGTAAAGACGTGCCCGGATGGGTCCACGAACTTTTCAAGGACTCAATCGCGTTGATAGACATATCAGAATCGAGGAAAGAACCAATAGATTTAACAGACTCAGATGTAGAAATAATAGACACAGAACAAAAAAAAAAAAAACAATAAACATTTTCGAAAATTTGTTATTTTTAACAAACTATGGTTACTTGGGATGATATAATAGGAAAAGCCAGAAGACACGCACAAGAATTAACTAAATCTTGTAAGTGCCTCTCGCAAAACAGCAAAACAAAACGCGAAAATAATTACTGAGAAGCTCCAAGCTGTTAGAGCAGTATTAACTGAGCACTATAGCAAACTAAAGACAGGAAAAAAACAGCCGCAAATGCGTTCTACAGTGATTGCAAACAAAAAGCAATAACTGTGCTAAAGAGACACAATATTGAATTTAAACAAACACCTGATTTGGAAACTTCAATAGTGCTGGAAGAAAAAACGAAACCAATGGCTGATGAAAAAAATAGGTCATAATAAACCAGCAATTCCAAAAGGAAGCAACAAAATGACTCAAACAGTGGTAGAATTAATAAACACAGCCACCAGGCTGCTACCATACTTCGATGGTGATATTAAAAACCTACAAGGTTTCATTGGGGCGCTTCGAGTATTTGACACCATAAAAGAAAGCATGAAGCAGTAGCCATACACAAAGGAGATTCTTCCAAATAAACAAGCAAAAAAATACACTACCAAAGTGGCAGTATATGCTAAGTAAGTCATACCAAAAGTCAAAGAGTCCAGTTACTAATGGAATCAGGAAACTTTGATTCAGCTAAAGAAGCCATCACTAGATTTACCACTCTTTCAGTAGAGTCGGGCTCCACAGGAAGTTCCCAAAATAATACAATTTTTTATGCCCAGCATAATGACCGCGGTAGACGCCGCTATAACAATAATGGTAACTGGAGAAACAACTCGAATTGGAATAATAACAATTCGAGTTGGAGCAATAACGATGCCCACAGAGCCCAACGAGGCCGAAATTATTCACGCTACCGAAGAGGCGGCTGTGGAGGTGGACACAATAATAATAGACAAAACACAAATAACCAACAGAATGGGTATAACAATACAAATGTCCGAATTACCCAAAGCGACCAGGGAAACGGACAAGCTCCTCCAAATGCTCAAAATTAAAAAATAAAGTCTACTCTATTAACCTAAGTCTTAATAATTTCGTATCATCTAAGAATGTTAAAACCAATAAGAAAATAACCGGTGCAGATATTTCAATAATAAAAGAAAATTCTGATGTATTTCACGACATCAAAGTAAACAAAACTGTAGACATTCGAGGCATAGGAGAAGGAGTAATAAACTCCAAAGGCCTAGTCTCAATAGAATTGCAGACAGATAAATATATTATTCCATACGAATTTCATCTGCTTCATTCAGATTTCGCAATCCCATGCGATGGAATAATAGGATTAGATTTCATAAAAACTTTTTATTGCAAATAAGATTACAGCAATTCAGAAGATTGGTTTTTACTTAGACCACAAAAATTAAAGTACCCAATTTATATTCCAATAACATTCAATTCTGGTAATAACTCAACACTTCTACCAGCAAGATCCCAAGTGGTTCGCAAAATAGAACTATCTTCAGCAGAAGGTAACATTTTAATTCCGAATCAAGAAATTAAACCGGGCGTTTATGTTGCAAACACTATTGCAACAGATACGCAACTACGATATAGTTCAAAATACCAAAGATATAAGAAAAGAATATGTAATTCATAAATTGAAGAAAAATTTCCCAGCACTATTCAAAGACAAATTCGAAAAGTTATGCACTGAGTAAAGTGATGTGCTCGGACTTGACACCGAACCGATCACAACAAATAATTTTTATAAACAAAAATTAAGACTTAAGGATGATGAACCGGTATATGTGAAAGATTACCGGAGTCCGCATAGCCAAATAGACGAGATCCAGCGACAAGTTGGAAAGTTAATTGAACAGGGAATTGTTGAACCGTTTGTTTTGCCTTATAATAGCCCACTCGTAAGCTTTAACACGTGCTAAGTATAAAGCATAGCGGAGTAAGTACTCAAACTGTAATATAGAGAAACGATCTACATATTAAAGCTCATTTATTAGGCTCTTGAGTGAAACTTAATGCACTTGAGTGTTTTTTTAAAACTAGAACTCGTTTAGCTTACGTTTAAGTCATTTCTAACTTGCTACATTTCTTTCGTTAAGGGCCCAAAATGTCTCCACCAGTTGAAACGCAGCTTCTACCTCTTAGACAACAACGGGATCAACTGCAATCTAATATTCAAAGTTTAAGAGCTAGAATCGATCTTGAAAATGACCCTATTATATTAAATTGTCAGTCTCAAATTGTTGAGTCGTATTTTAAACAGGCATTTTAATTTCGAACCAATATTGAGAAGCTAGATCCAGCAGACGCGAATCGGGCAGAGATAGAAAATCTTTTTATAGAAACAAAGGCGATCATATTACGGCGCATCGGCGCAAGTAAGAAAGAAAAACCAGAAGAACTTAGTTTCTTTAATTCATCGACTTATCAAGGTGGACATCATATTCGGCTTCCATCCCTTAAATTACCTAAATTCGACGGCAAATATGGGGAATTCAAAAAATTTATTACTTCATTTACATATATGGTACATGAAGACAACTCATTGCTCAATGTGGACAAATTTAACTATCTGATAAGTTGTCTATCTGGCCAAGCTCTAAGCGTAGTCTCTCCATTTCAAGTATCAGACGAAAATTATCCCAAGGCCCTAGATCGCTTCAACGAGCGATATGACAAGAAAGTTCTTATTTTCGTAGAACATATTTCAAGTTTATTTAACATTGCTAGCATGAAAAAGGCAGACGCTATTACCCTACGTGCAATTTAGGATACGGTTTCAGCTCTCCGCGGATCATTGTTGTCTCTTGGGTCTGAAGCTGATGTATTAAACGCAGTACTTATTCATATTGTTATGTCAAAAATTGATCTTGAATCCAAACAAGCATACGATCGGGTTCAAGAATACGATAAATTGCCAGACTGGGCCGACTGTTATCAAATTCTCAGTCGACACTGTCAGTATTTGGAAGTGTATCTGCGAAACCGACAAGAGGAAAGACCCGTCAGAGACAAAATTCATAGCACTTCAAAAGTATTTGTTGCAGCCCAAAGTAGATGCATTAAATGTCAGTCGACTGAGCATAGGTTAGCATTCTGTTCAGTTTTTATTTCGCTACCGTTTATTGAGCGATTTAAGATTGTCAAAACAGCGTCACTTTGTTTGAATTGCCTCAATAAGGGTCATCCAGCCTCAAAGTGCCCTTCATTGAATAGATGTCGACATTGTGGAGGTTTACATCACACAAACATGCATAAGGATTCAAACGTCCAAGGAAATTACCAAATGAACTTTCTACCAAATGAACTTTCTATTCATCATCAATCGCAACAAATCATTCATAATACACATAACGAAAGTAAAACATTTGCAACATCAATGTTGACTCGCCACGCTCGGCGGGGATTACTTCCAACAGCAATTGTTCTTATTCAAGACAAACTTGGTGGGTTTCAGCTCGCAAGAGCATTACTTGATTTGTGCTCTGAGCTTACCTTTATAACTGAAGAATTAGCCAAAAGCCTTCAGCTTCCGTTTCGTTACGATCATTATGAGGTTGCTGGAATCGGTGAAATACGTACCATATTCAAGAATGTCTCCAGATGAATGGAATATGGAGTTTATCGTGACTAAATCTATAGCTCTACCTCAGCCTGAAAAGAGACTAGATGTGTCAAATTGGGCCATTCCCAAAGAAGTTGAGTTAGCCGACCCATTCTTTTATAAGCACGGAAAGGTAGATTTATTGCTTAGCGTTAAGGAGTTTTTTGATCTACTTAAGACGGGTAAAATTAGTTTAGGAATTGGTCTTCCTCATCTAGTGGAAACTGCATTAGGATTGATCGTCGGGGGTAAGATTGCTGAGCCTCAATCAATTAACGCAACAGCAATACCTTAACATATTATTACAAAGGTTTTGGAAAATGGATGAACTACTTGGAATTCAAAATAAAGATATTTCGTTAACCTCAGAACAAGCATGTGTCACTTTCAGGTGCACACACAATTCCTGAAATCAGGGCGCATACAGGTTCGGTAGCCGTTCAAGGAATCGCCTGAGAAACTTGGAGACTCGTTGTCCTGTGCAACTCGAAAAGATGGCTTCTTCAACTCGAAAGATGGCTTGCATCTCAACACCAACTAAAGGAAATGAACAGAGAATTTTTAGATGAGTATCTTAAGTTGAATCACATGGAGCTAGCTTCGTTAGACAATTTGCAATCGGGAAATCATTACATTATTCCTCACCATTGTGTCCTTAGACCACAGAGCTCATCAACTAAACTTCGAGTAGTATTTGACGCTTCGTCTAAATCATCATCAAATATATCATTAAATGATATTCTCATGGTTGGTCCTACTATTCAACAAGATCTGATCCTAACATTACTCTCGTTTCGTTTGTATCGCTATGCCATTACAGCTGACATAACAAAAATGTAGAGACAATTTCTCGTCGCACTAGAGGATAGAAGTTTCCAACCAAAAAATGTGGAGAAAGTCACCGCAGGAACCTATTCAATTATATCAATTGAATACTGTTACCTATGGGATGTCGTGCGCGCCATTTCTCGCAATCAGGTCCTTAAAGTTTTTATCAGAAACGTATAAGGAGTTGTTTCGAATTGGATCTGCTGTATTAGCTGAGGATATGTACGTCGACGACCTACTTTATGGAACTGACTCAATTGAAGAACTCAAGGCTAAGACGAATGAAGTTACCAAATTGCTCTCCAAGGCAGGCTTAGAATTGACAAAGTGGAATTTTAGTGGGGCACCAACAGATTATGAATATAATCTCAATATTGACAATAGTGATGTCCCCAAGGCTCTTGGCATGTCGTGGCTGCCAACTGAAGATCTTATATTATTTCGATTTGAGACTAAAATCAAACACAAATTAAATTGTCTTGTCAGCAAAACATATTATTGGACAGATTTAACTGTCGTTCTTCATTGGATTAAAATGCACCCATCAACTCTAAAATGCTTTATTGCTAATTGCGTATCAACCATACAAACTCAATCGCAGGATATTATTTGGAGTCACATGCCTGGAAAGGATAATCCAGCCGACATTGTTTCACCTGGCTGTGCAGCGCGCGATTTGATGCAGACAATTTGGTTTCATGGACCAAAGTTCTTATCACTTGATGCATTACATTGGCCGAAATCTGAAAGAAAGACAGATTTCGAGCCCAAAGAATTAGAATTGCGAAACACCCTTGTATTGAAATGAAGCCGCAGTAAAGTCAATGAAGACTCTGCTCATCAAAAATTTGACCTCTTCTCATTTAACGTACGAAGAGCTTCAATCCATTGCAATTGAAGTGGAGGCGATATTGAATTCCCGTCTAATATCCATTCACAGCGATGATCCCAATGACGGAGATGCCTTGACGCCAGGCCACTTATTGATCGGATGTTCACTGCAATCGATGCCTGAACCGGTAGTAAATGACTCAAAACTTTCTTATGTATCCCGTTGGCAAAGGGTGACCTATCTCAAGCAACGCTTCTTAGAATTACAAGAACGCTCTAAGTGGTTGCATCCCGAAAACAACATAGCAAGGGATCATCATCGTCAACTTAGATTTGTATATCTTAAAATTTCTTATATTATTTGTTTAAGACTATTGGAATTTCTACCACAGTATTTACATTAACATGTTCTAAAAGCTTCTGTTACATGGCTCATGAAGAGCTTCTAACTCATGAGACCGAAATATAAAAATGACTTCTTACTGGAATTCGAAGAGGAGAAGACTTATTTTTCCTTACTTTACTCCACATGCTATTGAGCATTGGAGTTTTGTACTATCTGCAACTGGGCAGATCAAACACGAACTTTAGTCTGATACAGCGAAGATTAACGGCTGTTTAAGTCTCTTTCCCCATAAAGGTAGTTTCTCAATTTTTTTAGTGACCACACGCAAAATTTCTGTCGTTATTACGCAATTTACGATAAATCATGGTAATAGGTCTGCCTTTTCGTAAGGACAGCGCCAAGCCCATCCCCAGATGCGGCTGTGGTAAGATCGAATGGTTGTCGATAATCTGGGTAAGCTAAAAAAACATCTCCGATGCGAAAATATCTTTTAGTTTGGAGAATGTTCGGAGTTGTTCTGAAGTAAGATTGATTTTTATTTTGCGAGACATGTTTTTGCTAACTTTTCCATTTTCGCCCTTTAGAATATCTATGAGTGCACCTGCGATTTTCGTAAAGTCTCTAATGAAGCAGCGATATTAGCTGGCAAGGCCAAGAAATAATCTGAGATCGAAAAGGCTACTTGGCGTTGGACATTTTTTTATTGCTTGAACTTCCACGCTCTTTTTAAACATTTGGATTTTTCTTGAGATACTTGCATCCCCGCGTCCTGAAGGCTTTTAAGGACCCATTCAATGTCCCTAACATGGTCTTCTTTTGTTTCGGTAAAAATATAAACATCGTCTATGTAGACGTAGCATGTTCTACTGGAAGATACTGGGAGCATTTTTGAGCCCGAAGGGGAGTCTGCTGAGTTGATACTTCCCATTATTGACAGAAAAAGCAGTTTTCTCCGTCTTTTTCTGCTAGTGCTATTTGGTGAAATCCAATGTTGTTGACGTTTCCTTTGCTCGACAGGATTGTTGAAATCATTGGAATAGGGTATTTATCATCTGTAGTATTCTGATTTAGTTTCCTAAAGTCAATTACCAGCCTGTTTTTATGGAAGCCATTTTCATCCGTCCCTTTTTTGTCACCCACCCAGGTTGGATTATTATAGGGAGATTTTAAGCCCGAATTATGCCGTGGCTAGAAGTTGTTTAACTTCTGCGTTGACAAAGTCCGTAACACAAATTGGCAGTGGGTATAGTTTAGAGTACACCGGTTCCCCATTTGTTCGTATAGTTGCCACAGTATATGGCAGAGCCTCGTCAGGATCTGCGAACGCTACTACTGTTTCGTCCATCACCTTGTTAGAAGATTTAAGTACGGCAGCCGGAACGTCTGTATCGTTGGTTTAAATAATTTGGTTGTTCTATAGATCGATAGTTGTCCTAACCTTTTTTAACAGGTCAAAACCAATTATGCCGTCAAAATCTTTTGCGTTATTTATCAAAAAAAAAAAAAAGTTACCGAAAATATGTATTGGACATTTTTCTGTTACCTTTGAGGTCTCTTGTATGGGTCTGACATTAAATGGTTTTTCTGCGGGGGTGAAGAATTTTAATATGGCTATTGGTCGAATAATAATATTTTGAAGAACCCGTATCGATAAGTAGTTTAATTGTTTTTCCTTCTACTGTTCTCGTGAAAGTAGACTGTTTCTGTGCAGCTTGGTAATCAAGCGCAGACTGCACTTGCCACTTGTACTATTTTCTCTGTTGTTGGCATTTTGTACGTTTCTTTCACTTGCTAAATTTTGCCTCCTATAAACTTTAGTGACTCCTCGTCACTACTATCACTATTTATATCATACACCCATAGGGTGAAATGGTATATGTATTATAGTCGCCAAATTATGTATTATAGTCGCCAAAGAATATATATTCTTGATCAGTATTAACAGCCGAGTCGATCTAGCAATGTCCGTCTGTCCGTCCGTCCGTCTGTCCGTCTGTCCGCCCGGCCGTCTGTCCGTCCGTTTGAATGCGTAGATCTCGTAGACTTTAAGAGATAGAGCCACCAAATTTGGTATGTAGGCTCATGTAGTATGTAGAGTGAACAAGTTTATTTCAAAATTTAGCCACGCCCTTTTCCGCCCCTGCAATTTAAAAAAAACTTTTGTCTCAAAAACGATTCTAGCTAGATTCACCATATTTGCTATGTATATTTGCTTTCCCTTTCCCTTTCCGACCCCGTAATTTGGAAAAACTCGATTAGCTCTCGTAATATTCTACCTTGTGCAATTAAAACAAAAGCCTGTGTTACATGGCTCATGAAGAGCTTCTAACTCATGAAACCGGAATAAAATAATGACTTCTTATAGGAAATCGAAGAGGAGAAGACTTATTTTTTCTTACTCCACTCCACTTTCTATTGAACATTGGAGTTTAGTACCATCTGCAAATGGGCAGATCAAACAGTATTATTAGTATCAGTATAAAGTCCGTTCTGTAATTTTGGATATTATAAAATATTCCTATTACTTGTTGATTTTTGCGACCTTTTTGATTGGGTGAATAATAACAAAATAAAAAAGTTTGTTCTTTTTTTTCTTCTCCGATATATTTTGACCACTCATCGGTGGTCGTCTTCAGGGCAACATTTCATTTTGATTAACTTTAAAATTAATTTAACAACAAGAAACACCTAATTATTTTTACACGTCCGCACACTGTGACGTGGAGCTACACACTGATTTGTTCCTAATAAATGCCTGTATAAATGCGCGCACCGACAGACAATAAAAAACCAGAAGCGGTCATCGTTTCTAAAGCCAGATCGTAGTGCTAAGCCAGCAGAATATAATAATAAAAGACTTCTAAGTTTGCAACGACAGCGAGCACACGTTTCGGGACAGACCCACAGTCCGTTTATTTTGTAAAAGCCATAATATTCAATTGTAACACCAACATCAATGCCAATAACGAAACCGGAATATAAATAAATACCACAAATTGGGGGCTCGGTCCGGGATGGCAGCTTAAAAGTGAAACAATTAATATTGGCTATTGAATTGTACAAATTCGTTAAAACTTGTAAAATTCTAAGAAGGAGGGAGACAGCAAGTGACGCTGCCTTGAAGAAACGTTCACGTGAGAGGAGCGAGACGGCAAATGACGCTGACATAAGGAAACTGCAGAAGGAGTGAGAAAGCTGATCAGAAAGGTGGTTCTGGAATTTTCGCAGCATGTGACGAAATATTCGTGAGGTTTGGCCGAAGAAGGTACCATTGGGATATACCAACAATCAAAAGGCAAGGCAGGAACGGATCGAAGAGAGCGCTGGAGAAGTGTACGGCGCTAGAGAGGATTGTGGCTACAACGATTCTGGTTGCAAAATCGATACAAGGCTGCCACAACGGAGGCTGTGTAAATTGCTGGAGAAGTGTACAGTAGTTTACCAGTGTTGGTGGTAATAACGTTTCGAGGCTTTGTTAACAGTTGGAGAAGTGTACAGCGGTTGGCCAAGGCTGGACGCAACGAAACTTGAAGTCTACAGAAACTAGCGTTGAGTTCTAGGAGTGAACTGCGTTAGTAGTGGCGGTGGACAAAATCTGGTGGTGTTGGTGGACAAAATCTGGTGGCGACGGCTTGAACAACAGAGACTAGCGTTGAGTTCTAGGAGTGAACTGCGTTCGTGGCGACGGTGGACAACAGAAACTAGTGTTGAGTTCTAGGAGTGAACTGCGTTGGTGGTGGTGGTGTGATCAAAATCTAGTGGCGGCGGCGTGAGAAAGTTTTGGCAGTGGCAACAACTCGAATGTTGGCGAGAAACTGCAGTATTGTTGCTAAGAGAGGATTTCGGATGAAATTTGGCGATAAGACGAATAACATCGATCAATCGAAGACGACGACAAAGCAGAGCGACGTGGGACCAACGAAAGACGGGAATAACGTATATGCATTGATGGAAATTGCGAAGCTGATAGACGTAGATGAGGAGAGTCTGATAGAGTACTTCGTTAAAGGTATTCCGGATACAAAAACTAACAAAATGATGTTATTCCAAGCTCGCAATATTTCAGAGT
The DNA here is from genome assembly GCA_018152135.1 of Drosophila paulistorum. Classification (NCBI taxonomy): domain Eukaryota; kingdom Metazoa; phylum Arthropoda; class Insecta; order Diptera; family Drosophilidae; genus Drosophila; species Drosophila paulistorum. The sequence goes on from JAECXG010000501.1 coordinate 245,176, forward strand.
TAAAGTTTCAAATCGAAGTTTATAAGAAGGGACGTGATTCATACAAGGCAGCAAACAGATTTGAAAGTAAGGCATATGGTTCATGTGAAGCACAGGCAGTACAGGCTCGAGAGAGAAAATGTTTTGGTTGCGGAGAGGCGACTCATTTAAGAAAAGTTTATCCTAAGTTCGATCGAAAGTGTTTCAAATGCGGTCAGCCAGGTCATCGTGCAGCTCAGTGTAGCATCGAAACACAGATTAAACGAGAGAAGCAATCAAATGTTATTCAACATGAAAAAGTTAAAGTTAGCTCGAGTACGTTCACCCCGTCTGGATTAGAACTAAAGATGGTTAGGTATGAGAATATCGAATTTAAAGGCCTTGTAGTTACAGGAGCAGATATGTGCTTGATTCGTCGAAGTTTTTTTTGGAAGCTAGGAGTTAAACAACTAACAGGTTCTGGAAAGTGTTTGGTAGGAATAGGGATGCGAAAATTTTAACGTTTGGTAGTTTCTCTTTAATGGTGATCATCGACAAAATTAAAATAGTAGTTGAGTTTCATGTAGTTCCCGATGAGGACATGGGGTTTGACGCTATTTTGGGAAGAACGATTCTTGATAGTGTTGACATGAAGGTAACAAAAAATGGCACTCATTTTTTGATTAGCAATGAGCAAAAGGTAGTAGAAGAAAAGACTGAATCTGTTGAGGATTGGATGAAGCAATTTGAAGATGTCTGCATAGTTTTTGAACGGAATGACGAAATCGGTTTAGAGCTGTCATATTCCCGTATACCAACACCCAAGACGTTTGGCCTACTGCGATCAGCAGATTGTAGTCAATCAGATACAAGAATGGCTTGAGGAAGGAATTATTCGAGATAGTACATCGATGTATGCATACCCTATAGTATTGGTAGCAAAGTCAAACGGAGCTAAAAGGTTGTGCTGCGATTATAGAAAATTGAATGAAAAGATAATTCGCGATAATTTTCCGATAGTTTTGATGGACAGTGTAATTGATCAATTGCAAGGAGGAAAAGTTTTTACTACACTGGACTTGAAAAATGGATATTTTCATGTACCAGTAGAAGCAGGTTCGCAAAAGTTCACTGCATTTGTTACTCAGAAAGGACAGTACGAATTCTTATGTATATGTTGATTCAGAAAGGTATAGCGATCGCATATATGGATGACATAATCATTCCAAGCAAGGATATAGAAGAGGGAATGTCAAGAATTAAATTAGTTTTGGGGGTAGCCGAGAAGAATGGATTACAGCTGAATTGGAAAAAGTGTCAGAGTCTTCAAAATCAAGCCAATTTTCTAGGATACGTGATTAGTGAAGGGATAATAAAACCGGGGGAAGAGAAAATTTCGTCGGTACACAATTTCCCAAGACCGCAGGATGCAAAGGTTTCTCGGTTTAACATCGTATTTTCGAAAATTCATTGAGGGATATGCTTTAATGGCGAAGCCACTTTCCGATTTGCTAAGGAAGGATAGTAAATTTGTTTTCAGCGAGATCGAGGAGATATCATTTGAACGATTGAAGGCAGCATTAACGAGTGAGTCGGCATTGAAGTTGTAAAATCCGAAAGCGCAAACAGAGGTCCATGCAGACGCGTCAAAATATGGTTATGGGGCAATTCTAATGCAGAAAGATACTGAGGATAATTTGTTCCATCCAATTCAGTACATGACTCGAAAAACGAAGGCATGTGAGCAGAATTATCATTCATACGAGCTAGAAGTTCTAGCCATAATTGAGGCTCTAAAGAAGTGGCGAGTTTACATTCTTGGCTTGCAGTTCACTATAGTTACAGACTGTAATGCATTTACTATGACAATGAAAAAACAGGAAGTTTCCTTGAGAGTAGCCCGGTGGGCCATGTTCTTGCAGGATTTTAGTTACAGTCTAGAGCATCGGTCAGGATCAAGGATGAGGCATGTAGATGCTTTGAGTCGAGTCGCCTGTTATTTAATATCGGATAGTATTATTCATCGTCTGAAAGAAGCTCAATTGGTTGATGATTGGACAAATGCTGTAAGGAGTCTAGTTGAAAAGGGCGTGTATGAGGATTTCTATATTTTGAATGAGGTCTTGTTCAAAGATGCCAATAAGCAGTTGATCGTAGTACCCGACAAGGATATATCTCAGCAAAGAAAACAGAGTTATTGGTCGAAAAATCATACTTCATTCGAAAATTGAGAGGAAAAGTTATACGATTAGTTGAGAGTTGCTTACAGTGTGTTATAACAAATGCGAAAATCGGTAGAAAAGAAGGGTATATGACAGCGAGTGATAAGGCATATCAAGTTACATATCAGTCTAGTTACATATCATATTGACCATGTGGGTCCTATGGACCTCACTAAGAAGAAGTACAATCATTTATTAGTAGTTGTTAATGGTTTTAGTAAATTCGTATGGTTATGTCCTACCCGAAGCACCGGGGCAGACGAAGTCGTAAATCATTTGGAAAAACAAGCAAATATATTCGGTAACCCAGTGAGAGTAGTGACCGATAGGGGAACGGCGTTTACGTCACATTTGTTTGAACAGTATTGTAAGGACAATAACATACAACATTTATTAATTACAACTGGTATTCCGCGGGGAAACGGGCAGGTCGAAAGAATGCACAAGATCATTGTACCCACGTTAACGAAATTGAGTTTGGAAAGTCCAGCAACCTGGTATAAGCATGTAGGCAAGGTACAACAACTGATAAACAACACTGAGCCAAGAACCACCAAAGTGAGTTAGTTTAAGATACTAACAGGTTAGGATATGAGAGTTCCCGAAGATGCAGAGCTAAGAGAGCGTATTATGGAATGTATAGTAAACGAGTTGGATGAGGAACGTAAAGAGATCCGAGATAGGGCGATTGAAAATATAAAGTTCCCAGGACGAAAATCGAAAGTCCTATGATGCGAAACGAAAGATCGAAAGGATATATAGGACCTAACGATTTAGTAGCGATAAAGCGGACACAGTAAAGGGTAGGTCTTAAGCTTAAAGGAAAATACTTTGGGCCGTACAAGGTAGTATCAGTCCCATAGGGACGATCGGTGGAAAACAGTGACTTTTATCAATAACTTCGTTTTTCCTGTGTTGTGGGCCGTTTTTTCGCAAACATTACTATTTTTTGATAAAACGTTTTTCCACTTTGACGGCTATTAGTAAGGAAAAAGTGTATACAACCTTCGGCGCTCTCGAAGTTAGTCCCGGCCCTCTGGTTTTACTTTCGATCGATCTTTCCTATGGCACTTAATGTTATAGTGAAAACTAATTCTAAGAGAGGTCGATATATGTAGATGGATACGGCCTTTCATGCTGATCAATATATTATGGGAGCAGAAATGTCTCCTTCTCTGCGTTACAATGTGAATGAGTGTGTTTATAGTCTATATGGACGCTTAGTATATTTAGTTTATTATGGTCATGAATCATACAGAAATTCAGGAGGGTTTTATCCTCATTCCCCTTATTCTCTATACGCACCCACATATGCTGCTTCTCCTCAAGTGCCCCTGTCCCTGAGTGTATATATATAGATATATATCAGCCATAGTAATATATCCGCCTCTCCATCCACCCACATAACGTCAGCTCCATTTTTATACCCTGCAGTGGGTATTATAAAATTGGTCAGATGTATATATATTCTTGATCAGCATGAGAAGCTGAGTCGATATAGCCATGTCCGTCTGTCCGTCGGTGCGTACGCGTTTTACTCAGCCATCTTAAGAGCTATCGGATTGAAATTTTTTTGGAGGCTTTTTATTACCCGGGTGAGATCAAATATGAAAATTGTCAGGATCGGACTACTATATCATTTAGCTCTGGAACAAAAATTTTTGCAAAAATTGGAGTATCCCCATGAAATTTACCAATATAATAGTATTTGATATAAAATCTCAGATCCCAAATCTGATCCCAAAATTGAATCTGATCGAATAAATAGAACACAAGTTACAGTCAATATAAATCGGTTCAAGCGCTGACGGCAGCGCTGCTTGCTGCCTACTACGTCATCAGCAAATCAAACAGAGCATATGCATACACACACACACAGACGCAGCGCTACACGAACTGTATGTATGTGTATGCGTGTTGTGCTTTGCTTACGGAATGATGGAAGAAAAATTTGTAGTAAAAAGAGAAATAATTTGAATGTTTTGTTTGTGTGTTGATAAATTGAGTCTCAGAGAAAGTAATTTCAAATGTAAAATTATTATTGCCAAGGACTGCAATTGTATATAAACTTCGGCATTGCCGAAGTTAGCTTCTTTGATATTTAGTCTACAAAACGGATATTTACTGCAACCGAGACTAAACAAAACATTATAAACAAATCAGTCCCCAAAAAATCTTCCAAGCGTGACAACGCTTAGTAGGCGAAATCAATAAGCCAATCAAATTCCAGACCAAGATATCATTCGATCAAAAGCTCCCACTACTAACATAAAAAGCTTTCTAACCGAAGTGTTCACGCCACCGGGTGAACAGCAGAGAGTGAGGGGTAGGGTTTTTCCCAAAACGGAATGCGGTCATACTGAGGAGGGTGACGAAGCGCTCTCCTGTAAATCGCCATCATCACTCCAGTACGAAATTTCAACCCGAACACCCGTTCTTTCTTTCTTCTTTCTTTCCATTGAATTTTTCCTCCTTTCGAATTGTATATATTTTAACCCGAGACATTTTCGTGTGTGTCGGGTAACCTATGAATATTAATGAATAAAGTATAAGTTTTTGTAACCGAAGTTATCGCGCGTTATCAATTCACCACTCACTCACCACCCAAAGAAATTGGCACCCGCCAACCCCTTGTATTATAATTGGATCCTTCCGCCACGCCACAAACATTGGTCCTTCGAGCCGGATATCCTTCCGCTCTTCCAGCATGCATCGGCGGAATTCCTGATAAGTACAACATTTCTTATTAAAAATCCCATTCACATTATATCCGATTACATACTTATAAAAGTGTGAGGTTTCCCGCTCTTCCATAGCGACCTACACACTTTTGTTTACTTTATGTACATACCTGACCTGTTCCAAACGTTACCTGGTATTTCCCGATCATTTTTGTGTTTATGAAGTGCATTTTTTTCCATTCTTCGAAATTCTGATTGTCCAAAAGTCCAATTGCATATGTAGCAATACATCTGTATGTATGTACATATATATACACATGTATACATACATACATGTGAAAACAGCTGTGTTTTTAATAATCGCGAATTTATAAAGTACCACTTACCCTTACTTAAAGTGTAAAGCACACTCCACAGGCTGATCATTAGTCCATCGGCATAAATTATTTATGCCAAATAATTTGTACATCCATACATATGTACATATGTATGTATGTACTGACTCTCGATCAGTGCTGACACTCAAGTCTCATCAGTGCTGACACTTGAGCCAAGTCGTGACTCGGTCACGACATCCATTTTTTCCATCGTGATTTTCGTATTGTGCCATAAGAAATATTTCAATCAGTCAGTATCTAATTCGCAATATAATTTCTAAAGAAATACAAGTATTATTTTATTTATATGGAATTAATATTTTGTCTTGTCTCGGTGCATTTTGATTTTTGCCTCACAGATCCATGAAATTAACCTAGTCCGCTTAATGAAAATTAATTCCGAGTTTTTTTTCCTTCATTGAAAAGTTATCGGCACTCCTAATCCAACTGATCTCAATTTCTCCACATTCTTTAAATACTCTTATAAAATTCAACATATTTCCACATTGTATCAATTTTAATATCCAAGTGATTATATATCCTTATAATTATTCACACAACTGCGAGGAAAATTATAAATCCTTCTAATTTCATTTATGCTATCTAGTATTATTCGTTGTGTTCATTAAAAGAGGAGACACTTGTGCTTCTCACTCCTCTATCCTTAAATTATACAGTCCACTTACAGCTTAGTTTCGATCTCCTCTCCTGAGAGCTCTAATTCCACGAAGTTATTTGTTCCCATTCGATTCGTAATAGCTCAGAGAACACTCTACGATGCCTCTTTCCGACTTTGTTGCCGTATGCGAGGCATTAACGGCGTTCGAGGCACGCGAGGCCCAGGCTTTAGCCGACGATGTGCCACTCGTCTCCATCAAAATACACTTAGACCAGCTTAAGTCACTTTGGGCAAAAGTCGAGGCAGAGTTTTCACGATGCCATAAGGCCTTGACGGCTCAAAAGAACGAAGATAGTCCGAAGCACATAGCTGCAATTAAAGCTAAACATGAATATTGTTATATGGTATATGTGCGAGGCGGGACCTCGTTTGGAGAGCGAATCGAGCAGTTGTCCGCGAAAATGGCTTCCCCATCTGTCAGGCTCTCCGGCGATTCCACCCATCAAAGCCACACAGTTCCCCCGTGCGAAGTTGAAAACTTCTACGGAGACAGCCTGGCTTGGCCTACATTCCGTGATTTGTTTACCGCGTTTTTTATCCATAATCCAAGCCTAACACAAGTAGAGAAACTTTACCACTTAAGTTGCAAAACTCGCGGTGAAGCCAGAGCCATTGTTTCTAGGTCACCCTTAACCAATGAAGGATTCCAGTCCGCGTGGGATAACCTCACTGCGCGGTACGAAAATAATCGATTATTGATTATGAGCCAAGCCAAGCAGCTTCTACAGAACCCAGCTGTATCCCAAGAGTCTGGCAAAGCGTTGAGAGAACTGCAGACGTCAATTCAAGGTTGCTTAACCGGTCTTGAGCGTTCCGGGGCTCGTACAGACAATTGGGATATCCTTCTCATAGCAATCTGTACGAGTAAAATGCCCAAATCCACCCTTCTGTTGTGGGAAAAGTCCGTTCCAAATAAGACCGCAGTCTCATCCTGGGATGACCTGAATCGATTCCTAACTGATCGCCACCGTGTACTAGAGGCCACAGATGTCCTTCAACCAAGCTCTAGCAGTCAGACCTTTCCTTCCGTAAGCCGAAAACCTACGGTAAGAGCTCAGGCCTTTCCCGCTCAAGTGCAAGAGAGCTCAGCACCTAATACTTGTATAATTCTGAATCCTGCGTCCTCCGATTCTTCCAGCAGCCCCATGTAAACGTGGGAAGTTACTTCGCCTCCACTCGCAACACTGGCCTCCTGGGTACAGCGAGGGTAACTATTCATCATCGTGGCAAGCAGTTTCAAATCCGCGCTTTGATTGATATGGGATCCGAAGCGTCCTTTATTTCCCAAAGAATGTTTGAATTGATTAATCCTCCAAGCTGCCAAGTATTAACTAGCATTCGCGGCATTGGGCAATGCGATGCTGGTAGCGGCGACAAAGTGTGCCGCTTACAGATTTCTCCTCCTGACGAACCGCTCCGACAGTTCCAAGCAGTCGCCGTTGTGCTGCCTAGGGTAGCAGAGGAACTTCCCTCCCGCGGCGTCCCGGATAAGGTTAAGCAGGATGCGCTGGACCTTCCGCTCGCTGATCCGCAATTTTACCAAAGGGCTCCTGTGGATTTGGTGCTTGGAGTCGAGCTCCTTCCCACTATCCTTGGGGAACGAATCATCAAGAATGTTGGTGATTCGGATGGGTTCTCTGTGGATCCGTTATCAGTAACGGACTGATAAATCCAGTCGGTCTCGGTCCACCTCCTCCGGCAGTCCGAAGATGTCTCCAAGGACAGCAGCACCGTCCGATTTAGAATGCAGTTCCAATTGTTTCAGGTGCCGCGTTTGTCAAGGGGCACACGCGCTCCGTCAGTGCCGACAGTTTCGAGGACTACGAGCTGAAGACAGGGTACGGGTAGTCTTGAACTACCCTGTTTGGCTCATGAGCATTCCAATGGTTCCTGCAGGAGCACAACAGGATGCCATCGTTGTGGCAAACAACACCACGCGCTCTTACACAGCGACAGCTCAGTCGCGTACATCCAACCCAAAGAGCAAAGACCCGAAAGGCACCAGCCTTTCATTCGGACTTCTATCCAGAGGTCATCAGCCCTCGTGCCGCCTATTCCACCTGCATTTAAAGTTCCCCCTCCATCTCCACCCGTGTCTTGGCGATCCAGAACGCTGCCATCCCCCATCCTTAGACATGTCCAGCGAGGCAATTGCAACTTGTTGCAAGGGGGGCGGTATGTTCACGCCACCGGGTGAACAGCAGAGAGTGAGGGGTAGGGTTTTTCCCAAAACGGAATGCGGTCATACTGAGGAGGGTGACGAAGCGCTCTCCTGTAAATCGCCATCATCACTCCAGTACGAAATTTCAACCCGAACACCCGTTCTTTCTTTCTTCTTTCTTTCCATTGAATTTTTCCTCCTTTCGAATTGTATATATTTTAACCCGAGACATTTTCGTGTGTGTCGGGTAACCTATGAATATTAATGAATAAAGTATAAGTTTTTGTAACCGAAGTTATCGCGCGTTATCAATTCACCACTCACTCACCACCCGAAGAAATTGGCACCCGCCAACCACTTGTATTATAATTTGGATCCTTCCGCCCCGCCACAAACACGAAGTTTAAACTTAATTGTGTGAATAATGATAAGTTAGTTCTTAAGACGCATCCTTTAAGTAAAGATCGTTTCTTTTGAGTTAGAGAGATCAATTTTTTTTTTTTTACTTATAAAGGAAATATATATAAATAATATAAATTTATAATTGGCGCAGTCTGTAGGATGAAAAGAAATATATTTAGTGCGTGCAAAACATTTGTATAAGCGACCTTTACGGATATCGAATCTAAGGTTGCCTAACAAACCATACCTTTTGCGTATCATTAAATAAGTAAATGTGCGAAACTTGTGTCAAGCCACCGTTACAGATATCAAATCTAAGGTTGGACCGTGATCGAGATTTTTTGTGAAAAAAATTAAAATAATAAGGAGCTGTAAGCAATTAGAGCCCAAAGCCACCGAAAATTTTTGTTTCGTTTTATCCGCAAAAGAACCTTTCGTGAAGTCAAAAGCGCGACATCGAATCCTGGAGATTAAAAACAGTGTTGAAGGAAATAATAAAAACAACAACCTTCTTTGATTTTGAACTCTTTGTTTTTCAACATTGGACAAATTATTCGAGATGTCACTAGAAGAAACACATCTGAACCAGGCACTCACCATGCTTAGACAATTGCCCAATTTCGATGGCAACGCTTTGACCTCGAGCACGTTCATACGAAAAGTTGATTATATTTTACAACTCTACCCGACGAGGAACGTCCGCCAACATAGTTTGATGTACGGCACTATAGAGATGCAGCTCCCTGGAGAAGCACAGCGGACATCACAACTACCGCACGCCAACAATTGGAGCGAGTTTCGGGCCACCCTCATCAGAGAATATAAGGTGCAAATGCCTTATGAAGAACTACTATATACCACATTTCGTAACTTTATTGAAGATTTAGAACATAAGTAATTCATTATAGTAAATAAGTTAGCATTAGAAGGCAACGTGTCCAACACAAAATATTACCAGACCAACTTTACATGGCACCAGCAAAATTTGATATTTCTACAGTGTCTAATTTAAAGCAAGTAGCTCAGAGAGAAGGCCAATAAGAAAATAGTTCCACCGAGAAATCAAAAACTAATAATCAAAGTACTTCAGGAAACTCAAACTACAGATCAAACCAAAATAATTCAGAGCAAACCTATTATAAGCAAAGCAACCAATACAATAATTCAAATCCTACTCCCCAAAATAATTAACAGGTTCGAGAAGAATTTTAACAAAATCTTAATCAAGGCGGACGGAAAAAAACTTAATTCATCAGATTCAGAATCAACACCAGAATCAAAACCCCGTGGTAAATCAACCTACTAAAAGCCAAAGAGAAAGTACCAGTGGTCAGAATAGAATGGAGTGGTCCAAAAAATTTTTATCAATCAGCCTCGGATCAGACAGCTCAGACAGAACCAATGAACCAAACGATCGAGTATATATCCAACTAAAAATCAATAACATCCCCTTAAAGTGCGTTATATGTAGATACAGGCTCTATAATAAATATTATCAACAGAAAATTATTTAAATTTTCCAGAAACCGCAGAATATTTTAATGTCCAAACAATAAAAGGAATAATAGAGCTTATCAAAAGCGTATCTTTTGCACCGAGCAAACATTGCCCCAACCATCAAAAATTTTATTGCCATAAATTTTCATCAACATACGACATACTATTAGGTAGAAAATATCTCAAAGCATGTCAAGCCGTTATAAACTATGAAGAAAATAGTGTAACATTATCAAATCATACATTTTATTTCAAATTGTTGTAATATTGGTTTGGTTGGCTTAATATTGGTTTAGTTTTATGATTGATTTTAGTTCTTTGGATTTTATATTCTTGATTTCACACGACCAGCCTATTACACGTTTCGAATAGAAAAGAGGAAGTAAAAAAGACAGTGTGCCCGTACATTAATTTTGTAGGCTCTTCATAAATGTTATTTTTGCAGGTATACATAACGTCGCAACTTTAGCTATGTTGTTTCAACAGCTATGTTATTTATTTACTGTGACTGGTGCGTGTACTCTGGGAGGTATTACAATATGATCTGGCATTCACCATTAAGATTGGAAAAACCTAGAAAAACCGTTCAGATCATTTATATCATTTAAGCAAAACAAACATTATTTTCATTTAAAAAGGTTACGTTAAACATTACTTTAAAAAAAATTATCTTCAGTTTAGTTTATAAGATTTTCTTGAATTGTAGATTTTGTCATTTCTCAATAGAAATTAGATTATTTTCTACTTGCTCTCTGGCAAAATGATAATTAATATCTTGTAAACTCTCTATTATCTCAGCTTTTAATGTGTTGCACCTGTGGTCTTATTGCCTATATTCGAGAGAGTGTGCCCCTACCCCGGGGAAATAATCGTTGAGGAGAGGACATACAATTTAACATACAATATACGTACATATTACAAACAAAATTTCACACTTTTATCACACGCATGCATCCACGGCTTAAGTCTTGCTGATCCTAAGATACTATTGTACGGCAATTGAGTAAGTTGACAATCGTCAATATCAGTGACTTCGTAACGTTCATTTGGAAAGACTCGATTAGGTACTTAGGAGCGAACTTTTTGCACGACCCGGGAGTGACATCAACATTACGAATGGCCACAAAATCATTGACCCTATAGGATAATGGTGCCTTATGCCTTAAGGCGCCGTTTTTCATTTCGCTCAACACACAGTTCACAAGCTCGACCTGCCCATTAGCTTGAGGCGCGGCAGTCGCTACTTTAATGTGGTGAATATTTCGGTTCACTACAAATTCAGCAAACTCAAACGACGTAAAACACGTACTTCTGTCGTATATAACTCTTCTTGGTCGGCTATAATAATCAAAATATTTTTCTAACGCGGCGGTAGCTTCTTTGGTACTAGTGGAATTTGCGGGCTACAATTTAACAAACTTTGTAAATGGGTCAATCACTACCAAAAGGTGCTTTCTTTTGATGTGATACTTGCTTAGTGGTCAACATGAACAGCATCAAATGGAATCGGACTCTTCGGAATACTATTCGAGGTTCTATTATGTATAGTTCTGAGAACACTATGTAGGATACACGGCAGACAATCCTTAATAAATGCTTCAACTTTGGCATTCATTAATGGGAACCAGTACTTTTCCTTCAAATTGATTACACATTTCTCATCGCCTAAATGGCCCAGTTTCTCGTGACACCTTCTTATTAATTAATTATACAAACACAGTCTTTCCTTAGCATTTCTTTTGTACACTATACCATCAATTAACTCAAATCCAACATCATCGCCTTTTTCTAAATATTCTCTTAATTTACGTATATCCGGATCTCTTATCTGTTCAGGCTGCAATAATAAATCAACATCTTGCGACGACGCACCCACTACACCAACCAGGTTGGCCGACTCATTTCGATCGAGCTGGTCACTTCTTTCACTTTGGTTTCATAACGGCTCTTTACTCTCTTGTATTCTACTTAATCTCGGATCAACAGAACTTTCATCTAAAGAGAAAGAACTCTTCCCTAACTGAGCACACGGTTCTATCTCAAACGGGCTTGAACAACTTTACCCTAACGGAACACACGGTTTTATCTCACACGGATTTAAATAATTCTTCCCTAAAGCGGCACATGGTTTTATTTCATATGAGTTTATCTCACACGGGTCTATCTCACACGGTTTTATCTGAAACGGTTTTGAATAAATTTTCGCTAAAGGAACACACGGTTTTATTTCAGACGGGTTTATCTCACACGGGTCTATCTCACGCGGGTCTATCTCACACGGTTTTATCTGAAACGGTTTTGAATAAATTTTCGCTAAAGGAACACACGGTTTTATTTCAGACGGGTTTATCTCACACGGGTCTATCTCACGCGGGTCTATCTCACACGGTCCAATCGAATCTCCACTAAACTCATTTTTCTCTGAGGGGACACACGGTTCTATTGGGGCATTCGGGTCTCTCTTTACTAATAAATCGCAAAGATCAAAATCACCTTCTGCAATATCTTCTAACAACTCGGGTTGCCGACTTAATGCGTCTACATGGCTCATGTTTGAACCGGATCTGTGAACAATGGAATAATCAAAATTTTCCAATTCCAACGACGGGGATTTTTATACTTAAGGTTTGGACCAACGAATTGCAATCAGAAACGATCAAAAATGGTCTGTGTTCTAGATATACGCGAAATCGGCGCACTGCATATATTATGGCCAAAGTTTCGAATTCGAAACTGTGATAGCGGGACTCGGCGGCTGTCGCCTTTCGGGAATAATAAGAGACTGGATGCATTTTGCCATCAGTCTGTTTTTGCATGAAAGAGGCACCAAAGCCATTTGAACTGGCGTCAGTATGCAACTCAGTTTCGTAATTAGGTTTAAAGATAGCTAATACGGGCAGACTACATAAATCGAATCTTAACGTACAAATGCCAACCAAACCAATATTACAACAATTTGAAATAAAATGTATGATTTGATAATGTTACACTATTTTCTTCATAGTTTATAACGGCTTGACATGCTTTGAGACATTTTCTACCTAATAGTATGTCGTATGTTGATGAAAATTTATGGCAATAAAATTTTTGATGGTTGGGGCAATGTTTGCTCGGTGCAAAAGATACGCTTTTGATAAGCTCTATTATTCCTTTTATTGTTTGGACATTAAAATTTTCTGAGGTTTCTGGAAAATTGAAATAATTTTCTGTTGATAATATTTATTATAGAGCCTGTATCTACATATAACGCACTTTAAGGGGATGTTATTGATTTTTAGTTGGATATATACTCGATCGTTTGGTTCATTGGTTCTGTCTGAGCTGTCTGATCCGAGGCTGATTGATGAAAATTTTTTGGACCACTCCATTCTATTCTGACCACTTGTACTTTCTCTTTGGCTTTTAGTAGGTTGATTTACCACGGGGTTTTGATTCTGGTGTTGATTCTGAATCTGATGAATTAAGTTTTTTTCCCTGTCTGCCTTGATTAAGATTTTGTTAAAATTCTTCTCGAACCTGTTAATTATTTTGGGGAGTAGGATTTGAATTATTGTATTGGTTGCTTTGCTTATAATAGGTTTGCTCTGAATTATTTTGGTTTGATCTGTAGTTTGAGTTGAGTTCTCGGTGGAACTACTTTCTTATTGGCCTTCTCTCTGAGCTACTTGCTTTAAATTAGACACTGTAGAAATATCAAATTTTGCTGGTGCCATGTAAAGTTGGTCTGGTAATATTTTGTGTTGGACACGTTGCCTTCTAATGCTAACTTATTTACTATAATGAATTACTTATGTTCTAAATCTTCAATAAAGTTACGAAATGTGGTATATAGTAGTTCTTCATAAGGCATTTGCACCTTATATTCTCTGATGAGGGTGGCCCGAAACTCGCTCCAATTGTTGGCGTGCGGTAGTTGTGATGTCCGCTGTGCTTCTCCAGGGAGCTGCATCTCTATAGTGCCGTACATCAAACTATGTTGGCGGACGTTCCTCGTCGGGTAGAGTTGTAAAATATAATCAACTTTTCGTATGAACGTGCTCGAGGTCAAAGCGTTGCCATCGAAATTGGGCAATTGTCTAAGCATGGTGAGTGCCTGGTTCAGATGTGTTTCTTCTAGTGACATCTCGAATAATTTGTCCAATGTTGAAAAACAAAGAGTTCAAAATCAAAGAAGGTTGTTGTTTTTATTATTTCCTTCAACACTGTTTTTAATCTCCAGGATTCGATGTCGCGCTTTTGACTTCACGAAAGGTTCTTTTGCGGATAAAACGAAACAAAAATTTTCGGTGGCTTTGGGCTCTAATTGCTTACAGCTCCTTATTATTTTAATTTTTTTCACAAAAAATCTCGATCACGGTCCAACCTTAGATTTGATATCTGTAACGGTGGCTTGACACAAGTTTCGCACATTTACTTATTTAATGATACGCAAAAGGTATGGTTTGTTAGGCAACCTTAGATTCGATATCCGTAAAGGTCGCTTATACAAATGTTTTGCACGCACTAAATATATTTCTTTTCATCCTACAGACTGCGCCAATTATAAATTTATATTATTTATATATATTTCCTTTATAAGTAAAAAAAAAAAATTTGATCTATCTAACTCAAAAGAACCGATCTTTATTTAAAGGATGCGTCTTAAGAACTAACTTATCATTATTCATACAATTAAGTTTAAAGTTCGGTTAGAAAGCTTTTTATGTTAGTAGTGGGAGCTTTTGATCGAATGATATCTTGGTCTGGAATTTGATTGGCTTATTGATTTCGCCTACTAAGCGTTGTCACGCTTGGAAGATTTTTTGGGGACAGATTTGTTTATAATGTTTTGTTTAGTCTCGGTTGCAGTAAATATCCGTTTTGTAGACTAAATATCAAAGAAGCTGAGATATACAATTGCAGTCCCTGGCAATAATGATTTTACATTTGAAATTACTTTTTCTGAGACTCAATTTATCAACACACAAACAAAACATTCAAATTATTTCTCTTTTTTTTTCAAATTTTTCTTCCATCATTCCGTAAGCAAAGCACAACACGCATACACATACATACAGTTCGTGTAGCGCTGCGTCTGTGTGTGTGTATGCATATGCTCTGTTTGATTTGCTGATGACGTAGTAGGCAGCAAGCAGCGCTGCCGTCAGCGCTTGAACCGATTTATATTGACTGTAACTTGTGTTCTATTTATTCGATCAGATTCAAATTTTGGGATCTGAGATTTTATATCAAATACTATTATATTGGTAAATTTCATGGGGATACTCCAATTTTTGCAAAAATTTTTGTTCCAGAGCTAAATGATATAGTAGTCCGATCCTGACAATTTTCATATTTGATCTCACCCGGGTAATAAAAAGCCTCCAAAAAAATTTCAACCCGATAGCTCTTAAGATGGCTGAGTAAAACGCGTACGCACCGACGAACAGACGGACATGGCTATATCGACTCAGCTTCTCATGCTGATCAAGAATATATATACATCTGACCAATTTTATAATACCCACTGCAGGGTATAAAAATGGAGCTGACGTTATGTGGGTGGATGGAGAGGCGGATATATTACTATGGCTGATATATATCTATATATATACAGATTTGATATCTGATATCTCAGGGGCAGGGGCACTTGAGGAGAAGCAGTATATGTGGGTGGGTATAGAGAATAAGGGGAATGAGGATAAAACCCTCCTGAATTTCTGTATGATTCATGACCATAATAAACTAAATATACTAAGCGTCTATATAGACTATAAACACACTCATTCACATTGTAACGCAGACAAGGAGACATTTCTGCTCCCATAATATATTGATCAGCATGAAAGGCCGTATCCATCTACATATATCGACCTCTCTTAGAATTAGTTTTCACTATAACATTAAGTGCCATAGGAAAGATCGATCGAAAGTAAAACCAGAGGGCCGGGACTAACTTCGAGAGCGCCGAAGGTTGTATACACTTGCAAGTTGATTGGTTTTTTTTCCTTACTTATAGCCGTCAAAGTGCGAAAAAACGGCCCACAACACACGAAAAACGAAGTTATTGATAAAAGTCACTGTTTTCCACCGATCGTCCCTATGGGAGCTATTTGATATAGTCACCCAATCTCTATCAAATTCGGCACAGTCATTAACATGTATAAAAAGTCACTGTTTTCGACCGATCGTTCCTATGGGAGCTATCTGATATATTCAATCGATCCTGACCAAATTTGGCACTGTTGTTTATAGCTATAATGAACTCACTAATATTAAATTTCACGGCAACAGCTATGAAAATAACAATGTTATTGAGAAAAGTCACTGTTCGCGACTGCCGTTTGTATGGGAGCTATATGATATAGTGATCCGATCGGACTGAATCCGAGATATACAACCCCTGCAGTATATACAAGTCTACAGGCAAAATTTCAGCTCTTACGGTCTAGTAGGAGTTCGGAGAGACGGACGGACGGACGGACATGTCTAATTGAATTCGTCTCGTCGTGCTGATCAAGAATATATGTATATACTTTATATCTACTTCCTTCTATGCGTCGCACACTTCTGACTAAAATTAATATACCCTTTTTTCAAGGGTATAAACAGTTGGTAAAGCCTACAAAACCGAAGACCACCTTTTTGTGCATACCCTTAGGCGCTATGAAAAAATTAGTGTAAGAGCTTCGCGTTACCAAACTAATATGACGACCTGTTATTGCATTTACGGTATACTGTACCACATAGAAAAAGGGTTTTTTTGGAATAAAAATTCCAAAGTAACGTCGTGCCTTCCGCTGGTGTTATCTGGTTAGATAACGACCTATTTGAAATTTAAATCAAACCTTGCAGTTTAGCCGTCTCGAGGTCAATCGTCCAAAAGAAGATTATTCCAAAGGCAACACAAAAGGTGAGCAGGTTGTCTGTATAGCTATTTCAATAACTACCAAGTTCTATCATCAGCAGACTTTGCTAAAGAACTCCGGAATTGCAATTTTTAATGTTACAATCAATACGCTTCTAATAGAAGTTGGTAAACACATACCTTCTAAATTGTAAGTAAGTAGTCTCGCCGACTTAGGTATACCTTACACCAGTAAAACAAATATTTCAAATTTATAATAAAAAGAGATACGGAGATATGCTTTTTACATGCTTTTTACAAGAGATACTGAGATATGCTTTTTACATGCTTTTTACAAGCATATCTCAGTATCTAGCTCACGCAAGCTTACGAGCACCCTAGCGCCCCCACCAGCCAAAGGCCTACTTCAGCCTTATGGAAAAAGGTTTATCTGCATAACTTGGATATTTTTTGCTGGAAATAAGTATCTAATTCAAGTTTAATGAGATACTTGTGTATGGTATACCTAAGGTTGGCTTGCTTATGTACTTCATTTTTTTGTGGTATTTGAAACTTGAAAACGAAGAGTCTTAGCAAAGGCTTTTTATTTAAGTTTTGCAATAAACAAATTACAAACTGGTGCAAATTCTATATATAAATGGAAACGATAGCAACAATTTTCAAGTGAAATTTTTCGATTTTCGTTTCCATGAAAATTTGAGGGCGAACAAAAACAATTAGCTGCAATTCGTGTTGTATGGGCAATTAAATGCACAAAAATTACTATGGAGAAAAACGAAATGTGCACGATGTGCAGAGATAAAGCACAGATAACCACGCCCCTTTGAGCAACCAGTCGCCCGCGGCCCTCTCCTAAGCAATGGCACATGTGTCAAGTTGTCGAAAACACAGGCAGACAGACAAAAGACCATGTTTTTCGACAAGATACCTAAACATCTGCTACTGCCGATTCTCTTGTGCGAGAAAGAGAGAGAGATGAGTGGGTTTCTTTTTCAATTAAATGCAAACCTGTAAGTTAAAGGACCACCCAAAACATCTAAACCTCGTCATCATCCGCCACGTTGGTGTCGTTCAATTGAAAGAAATTGCATAAATTAATCGAAAACTTTCCGTAAAAATTATTAAATGCCTTTTGAATTTGAAAATTCATTATGTTTAATTTCAAATTCCATATATAAGTTTTGACGAACGACTGGAAACGATAGCAACAATTTTCAAATGAAATCTTTCGATTTCCGTTTCTATGAAAATTTGAGGGCGAACAAAAACAATTAGCTGCAATGCGTGTTGTATGGGCAATCAAATGCGCAAAAAATACTCTATAGAAAAACGAGATGTGCACGATGTGCAAGATAAAGCACAGATAACTACGCCCCTTTGAGCAACCAGTTGCCCGCGGCCCTCTCCTAAGCAATGGCACATGTGTCAAGTTGTCGAAAACACAGGCAGACAGACAAAAGACCAAGTTTTTCGATATTATTTTTCGAGTCTAAACAGTCCAACGTCCCGATGGACACCACCGAAAGTTTTTCAATCGAAGATTCGGATTTTTCGACAAACAGCCTCGGACGACAAACCCAAACAGTAGTTATTAAAATTACAATTGAGGGAACAATTCATAACAAAAAGTTTTCGAAAAATTAAAAGAAGCTAATTTAACAATTCAACTCAATAAATGAGAATTCCTAAAAAAGGAAACAAAATTTTTAGGTCATATTATTAATGACCAAGGTATTCAAGCAAACCTGGAAAAAATTAGAACTGTAGAGGAATATCCCATTCCCAAAACTCAAAAAGAAATGAAAGCTTTTCTTGGACTGTGCGGATTTTATTGCAAGTTTATTAAAGATTTTGCCAAGGTGACAAAACCTATGACAACATTCCTAAAGAAGGGAAGTGTCATAAATATAAATGATACCGCATACAAGGAATCCTTTACCAAGCTAAAAGCACTAATTGAATCAGATCCAATACTTGCTAGACCAGACTTTAAAAAGGAATTTGTGTTAACAACAGATGCTAGTGACTTTGCGATAGGTGCCGTGCTTTCACAGGTCGGCAAACCAATATGCTTTGCAAGTCGTACCCTTAATGAGCATGAAGTTAACTGTTCGACCATCGAAAAAGAACTGTTAGCTATCGTATGGGCTACCAAATATTTTCGACCTTATCTCTACGGTCGACATTTTAAAATAAACAGTGACCATAAACCTTTGCAGTGGCTTCATAATCTGAAAGAACCCAATATGAAGTTACAGAGATATAAAATCAAGTTAAACGAATATGATTTTGACATACAACATATATCGGGAAAAGAAAATAATGTAGCAGACGCATTGTCTCGCATTAAAATTAAAGAAGTGCATGTCTTAGACACAGTCACAATGGCTACGTGCCATAGTGCGAGTGAAAACGAAAAACATGGAATTCTAATTTCAGAAAAACCACTTAACAATTTTAAAAACCAAGCTATCTTTATTAAATCAAACAAAGATCTTAAAACCTCAGAACAATACTTTGGTAAAACCATCAGTACAATAACTTACAGTGTCATGACAACAGAGTTTGCCACAGACATTATAAAAGAACATTTCTGTGGAAAGACGACAGCAATTTTAATAGAAAGCGAAACCGACTTTGCTCTTTTACAACGAGTTTATATTTCACTTATTGCCCCCAAAACAGGCACCACGGTGCTTAAATGTGCATAAAAATTTAATAAACATACAAAATTTTGCAGAATTTAGCAGCATTATTAGTGATATCCATCAAGACCAGATTCATAACGGAATCAACAAAACAATTTTGACATTCAAACAAAAATATTTCTACCCTAAATTTGCGTCAGAAATTCGAAATATTATCAATCAGTGTATCATTTGTAATACAGCTAAACATGAACACCAGCGAACTGATAGACCATTTGAGGTAACACCTGAGTGTAAAAATATCAGGGACAAATATGTCATAGATTATTGGGAATATTCAGGAGATTGGTATCTAACATGTATAGACCTACACTCAAAACTGGTTAAAGTTATGAAAACCCGAGATAGGACATGGATAGAATCGAAGCGTGTCCTGTTACAAATTTTTGACTCTATAGGACCACCAAAAACGGTCAAACTTGACCAAGACCCGTGGCTTGTCAATAAAAATCTTCAGGATTGGCTAAGGACATTTGATATACAAATTGAAATAACAACTAGTAAAACAGGTATTGCAGATATCGAAAGAATACATAAAACACTAGATGCCAATAACTATATTGAGCTAGTAGTATACAATTACAACCACAAAACAACTCATGATACTACAGGTAAAACACCCGCAGAGGATTTCTTATATAATAAGGAAATAGAAATAGACACTCAAGAAGTAAAGGAGGACAGAATTCGAAAACTTAATAAGAAAAGATTACCAATATTAAAAGTAAATCCTAATATTCACAAAAAAAAGATGAACAAGAAAACAGACTTACCCTATGAAGAACTTGCAGATACTAAAAAACTTGATAATAAGCACTATCAAATTAAAAAAAGGAAGAATTTTTTAGAGACACTTTAGTGACTATAAAAAACTAAAGTATACCAAATCTCATCCCCTACAGGAATCTTCGGAATCTTCATTGGATTAGTTGTTCTAACCACTGTACAAGCGAGGAAAATTGAAATCGCACCAATTGACACTAAGCAGGGATTCATTTTATTTAAAACAGGAGCAGTTGAGGAGTGCACTGAATTTAATTTACTTTCGTTTACTATAAATTGCACCCAAATTAAAATTGCCTTTAATAACTTAAAATCGCAACATCTGAAAATAAAAGATTATAATACACCATATTTAATGAAAAATTTAGAAAACCAAATGAAAGGATTGCATTTTACAGGAAGATCCAAACGTGGACTCTTAAACATAATAGGCAAAACTTACAAATATTTATTTGGAACATTAGACGAAGACGACAAAGAGGAATTAGAATCAAAACTCAATATACTGAGTAGGGAAATGGTACAAACAAAAGAATTAAACCACGTAATTGAAAAATTGAATCATATTATAAATAAAACTTATTTAAATGCAGAGGTTTCTCAACTTAACAAAAATATTGAATATCTAACCACATATGTTGAAAACATAGAACACGATTAGGTTTATTTAACCCTAAACTTTTGAGTTACGATGAATTGAAAAATATTGATGGTAAAATATTATTAAACATAAAAACTTCAGCCTGGTTAAGTAAAGAAACAGATGAAATTTGTATAATATCCCATATTCCAAAAGAAATTAAATCTTACCCAAAATTTAAGATTTTGAGATATCCTGACCATAATAAAAGTTGGCTTAAATATGATTTGGAAGAGGAATTTTATCAAATTAAGGATGTTATCTATAACACTGACAAGAAAATCATTACAGATCAATGTATCACAGCCATAATAAAAAACTTGCCAACTAATTGCTTATACGTTAAGGCAGAAATTGAACAGTTTGAAGATTATGTCCAACCAAATATTATAATTACTTATAATTTAAGCAAACCGAACATAAACCAATATTGCGAAAAGAATAAGCCAAACATCAAAGGCAATCATTAAAATCTATAATTGTACCTTGGAATTAAATCAATTATCCATATCAAATTCATTCTCAGATTAAACATACCCATTATTTTTGGAAAATAATGTAAGCAAAATTACTGTATTATCAAATATCGAAACCAAAAACGCAATCTGGCTTGGACAAAAAGAAACTAGTAAATTGAAGATAATAACATATTCAATACTTTTTGGAATGATTTTTCTGATAACAATTTATGTTATATTCAAAGTTCAATTTTTTTTTAGAAACATATATGTTCTATATAAAAACAAAAATAGAGTTAAAGAGCACGAGGACGCACTCGAAAACAAAGAAGGGAAGAGTGACGTTATAGAAGTAATTCCCAACGCCAAACCTAAGTACAGCCTATACCCGATAAACAACATTACGGATTGTGAGCTTTAATTATGAAAATCAATTATAAGCACTTATAAGAACATAAACATCCGTCAACGACAGTTGTCCATTTATTTATAAACAATGCATCGGATCGCGTACATTGATTTCCAAAAAATACTTACTAAGCACTTATAAGAGCAAAGCATCTACATACATGCATAAATATCATAGCTCGCAAATAACTGTCGACAGATTTTTTTCTTGCGGTCTCGTTGCGAGCACAACCGAAAAAGCTCATACTCTTTTGCTTTTGTTCTGAGCAAGACACTTTTGCTGTTTTCATTTGTGTTTTCTGTTGAGATCTTTTGTTGAGCTTTTTGTTTTTTCGTCTTTCAATGAGCAGTGAGTAAAAAACGAAACGAGAAACGCTCGCACAATGAGACTCAGCAAAAGACAGATTGACCGAAAAACTCAAAGCAAACTGTCTTTACAATGTGTTGCCGAATCAGCTATTTTGTAGCTAGATTTGGCCACTTTTTAGAGCCGATTGCTCCACAAATTTTAAAACAGCTATTAGCTACAAATTTAGCTATTTTCAAAAGTTACATTTAGCTGGTAAGCAAATCGGTAAACGTCAGACGAAATGTATTAATTGCCATCGTGAATTGAGTGTGTGAAGTTGTGAAATATTTGGGAAGAGAGTTAAATAAAAAAGTGCACCAATTCTTTAAATTTAATTAAAAAGAGAATAAGTCAATTTGTAGTGTTTGCGGTATTAAATTGTCCGGCAATCATATAACAAACTTAAGACAGCATTTAACAACGAAACATAATGACATTTTCAATGAGTGGAACAATTGTGGAGAATCAAAGTTAACTCAAATTGAAGAAAAACGAAAAATATCGTATAAAACAAAAAGGTCGCAAAAATCAACATATTAAAAATAAAAAAATATATATGAATTGTTTAAACTTTTTTTATACCCTTGCAGAGGGTATTATAAAATTGGTCAGATGTTTGTAACGCACCCAAGGAGACGTTTCCGACCCCATAAAGTATACATATTCTTGATCAGCATGAGAAGCTGAGTCGATATAGCCATGTCCGTCTGTCCGTCGGTGCCTACGCGTTTTACTCAGCCATCTTAAGAGCTATCGGGATGAAGATGAGAGCTATTGGGATCTTATTTTTACTCGGGTGAGATAAAGTATGAAAATCATCGGGATCGGACTAGTATATCATATAGCTCTAGAACAAAAATTGGAGTATCCCCATGAAGGGTATATAAACTTTGGCATAGCCGAAGTTAGCTTCTTTGATATTTTTTTTAGATGAAATTGAAATGAAATATAAAAAAAATACAAACAAAAATATTTGAAAATAAATTTAATTTGTTCTGTAAAAAAATTATATTGTTTCGTTATCACAACAACGAAAACAAATGTGAAGCAGTGTTGCCGAAACTTTTCCAGCAAAAGTAGCTAAGGCGAGGTCAAAAAATAGCCAAAAGTAGCACCATGCAGTTCATTCTATTTCTTAATTTAGTTTTAATTAAGTTCACCTGACTGAAGAGACGCTCTATTCCAGCGTTCGACCAGAGAAGAGACAAAATTTGTAGAGCGAGGCTTTGTAAGCCATTCGTCTGGGCATTTTTGATTATATACTTCTTTCGGCATAACCATGTTTGCTGACGCTTGCAATATGATATTAGCTTTTGGAGTGATCGCTATCGTTGGTGTTGGAAAATTTCTCTCAAAAAAGGATCGCAACCAACAAATATGCAACCAACTCCGATATTGTTACTATTATTTTAGCTAAATGTAACTTTTGAAAATAGCTAAATTTGTAGCTAATAGCTGTTTTAAAATTTGTGGAGCAATCGGCTCTAAAAAGTGGCCAAATCTAGCTACAAAATAGCTGATTCGGCAAACGCAAAAGACACTTTGCTTTACTGAACACGACGAAACTGTCTTTGAACAACCAAAACAAAACAGAATAAAAAAAAACGGTTTCGCTCCGAGCGCGAGCGAGCTAATTCAAGAACCGAAAAATCTGTTGCTCGCTGAGTCTTTTCGTAATGAGTCAGGAATATACACTTATTTGTAGACAACGAGAAACGGTCGACAGTTATTTGCGAGCTATGATAAATATCCATCAGCGACAATTGTCCACTTATAAGCAATTTATACTTTGCTCAAATCATATTTTATATATCTTCTTATATACTTTAAACTTTTGGAGGTTTCGACATACGAGACCAAACTCTGTATTTTTAGTTCTTAATTCACCATCTGACTATACGGTCGAACAAATAAAGATTACTGTTTTAAAAAACTCCGTTTACATCACTTGTATGAATCGACATCAATAAGTAAACGTCATTATACATATGTAAAACTCGTTACACTCACATGTGCATGTATTTTCCACAGCTGTTCGCCAAGTCCGCGTAAAAGTTTAAAAGACAAAGAAATTATTAGTGTTAAAAAAAAAAAAAATAGTAATCAAAGTGTTCACCGCGATTTCTTATGTGTTCGAATTATTTCCCTTGCCTAATTACGCGCTTATCCGCCCACCGGCTTATCTACTTACATACATACATCCTCATCTGTTGATGTACGCACATATGTACATATAATTCATTCGCACATTTACCACAGACAAAAAAATTTTTTTAAATAGCAATTCACGTATGCACCGCGATTTCTTGTGTGCTCGAATTGGTTCAATTGCAAAATTAATTTCCTCACGCGCGCGTTTTCGCCAACCGGTGCACTTGCTTACATACATACCTACATACATACATCGTCATCTATTGATGCACGCACATATGTACATAGCCACAACACATAGTCCATTTCGGTGTCGCACATTGATTTAACAAAAAAAGGGAGGGGAAAGGAACCCACCACCTAACTAAATAACAATTACTTACGTTTTTTGTGAACAACGCGTGTGCATAAGTACATACATACCTACGCCGCCGAGAACGATATTTGGGGAGCTGCTTATAAAGTGGCCATGAAGAAGCTCAACGCAAACAAGCCCGCGACTTCAAATGAATCCCAAATGAAACTCAGCGTGGAGACTGTGTTCCCGAACACCTCAGCTATGTATATCGCCAAGACCCACTCGGATCGCTACTTTACGGGTCGTATGCGACATTAGCCCCGATGAAATTCTGGCAGTCGCCGCAAAGTTACAGGATCAAAAGGCTCCAGGACCCGATGCGATACCAAACAAGGCGCTAAAATTGGCCGCACGCCTCCAGCCTGGAAAATTTACAGAAGTTTTTAGCAAATGCATGCACGATGGCATTTTGCCAGAAATGGAAATTGCAAAATCTAGTGCTGCTTAAGAACTAACTTATCATTATTCATACAATTAAGTTTAAAGTTCGGTTAGAAAGCTTTTTATGTTAGTAGTGGGAGCTTTTGATCGAATGATATCTTGGTCTGGAATTTGATTGGCTTATTGATTTCGCCTACTAAGCGTTGTCACGCTTGGAAGATTTTTTGGGGACAGATTTGTTTATAATGTTTTGTTTAGTCTCGGTTGCAGTAAATATCCGTTTTGTAGACTAAATATCAAAGAAGCTAACTTCGGCAATGCCGAAGTTTATATACAATTGCAGTCCCTGGCAATAATGATTTTACATTTGAAATTACTTTTTCTGAGACTCAATTTATCAACACATAAACAAAACATTCAAATTATTTCTCTTTTTTTTTCAAATTTTTCTTCCATCATTCCGTAAGCAAAGCACAACACGCATACACATACATACAGTTCGTGTAGCGCTGCGTCTGTGTGTGTGTATGCATATGCTCTGTTTGATTTGCTGATGACGTAGTAGGCAGCAAGCAGCGCTGCCGTCAGCGCTTGAACCGATTTATATTGACTGTAACTTGTGTTCTATTTATTCGATCAGATTCAAATTTTGGGATCTGAGATTTTATATCAAATACTATTATATTGGTAAATTTCATGGGGATACTCCAATTTTTGCAAAAATTTTTGTTCCAGAGCTAAATGATATAGTAGTCCGATCCTGACAATTTTCATATTTGATCTCACCCGGGTAATAAAAAGCCTCCAAAAAAAATTTCAACCCGATAGCTCTTAAGATGGCTGAGTAAAACGCGTACGCACCGACGAACAGACGGACATGGCTATATCGACTCAGCTTCTCATGCTGATCAAGAATATATATACATCTGACCAATTTTATAATACCCACTGCAGGGTATAAAAATGGAGCTGACGTTATGTGGGTGGATGGAGAGGCGGATATATTACTGTGGCTGATATATATCTATATATATACACTCAGGGGCAGGGGCACTTGAGGAGAAGCAGTATATGTGGGTGGGTATAGAGAATAAGGGGAATGAGGATAAAACCCTCCTGAATTTCTGTATGATTCATGACCATAATAAACTAAATATACTAAGCGTCCATATAGACTATAAACACACTCATTCACATTGTAACGCAGACAAGGAGACATTTCTGCTCCCATAATATATTGATCAGCATGAAAGGCCGTATCCATCTACATATATCGACCTCTCTTAGAATTAGTTTTCACTATAACATTAAGTGCCATAGGAAAGATCGATCGAAAGTAAAACCAGAGGGCCGGGACTAACTTCGAGAGCGCCGAAGGTTGTATACACTTGCAAGTTGATTGGTTTTTTTCCTTACTTATAGCCGTCAAAGTGCGAAAAAACGGCCCACAACACACGAAAAACGAAGTTATTGATAAAAAGTCACTGTTTTCCACCGATCGTCCCTATGGGAGCTATTTGATATAGTCACCCAATCTCTATCAAATTCGGCACAGTCATTAACATGTATAAAAAGTCACTGTTTTCGACCGATCGTTCCTATGGGAGCTATCTGATATATTCAATCGATCCTGACCAAATTTGGCACTGTTGTTTATAGCTATAATGAACTCACTAATATTAAATTTCACGGCAACATCTATGAAAATAACAATGTTATTGAGAAAAGTCACTGTTCGCGACTGCCGTTTGTATGGGAGCTATATGATATAGTGATCCGATCGGACTGAATCCGAGATATACAACCCCTGCAGTATATACAAGTCTACAGGCAAAATTTCAGCTCTTACGGTCTAGTAGGAGTTCGGAGAGACGGACGGACGGACGGACATGTCTAATTGAATTCGTCTCGTCGTGCTGATCAAGAATATATGTATATACTTTATATCTACTTCCTTCTATGCGTCGCACACTTCTGACTAAAATTAATATACCCTTTTTTCAAGGGTATAAACAGTTGGTAAAGCCTACAAAACCGAAGACCACCTTTTTGTGCATACCCTTAGGCGCTATGAAAAAATTAGTGTAAGAGCTTCGCGTTACCAAACTAATATGACGACCTGTTATTGCATTTACGGTATACTGTACCACATAGAAAAAGGGTTTTTTTGGAATAAAAATTCCAAAGTAACGTCGTGCCTTCCGCTGGTGTTATCTGGTTAGATAACGACCTATTTGAAATTTAAATCAAACCTTGCAGTTTAGCCGTCTCGAGGTCAATCGTCCAAAAGAAGATTATTCCAAAGGCAACACAAAAAGGTGAGCAGGTTGTCTGTATAGCTATTTCAATAACTACCAAGTTCTATCATCAGCAGACTTTGCTAAAGAACTCCGGAATTGCAATTTTTAATGTTACAATCAATACGCTTCTAATAGAAGTTGGTAAACACATACCTTCTAAATTGTAAGTAAGTAGTCTCGCCGACTTAGGTATACCTTACACCAGTAAAACAAATATTTCAAATTTATAATAAAAAGAGATACGGAGATATGCTTTTTACATGCTTTTTACAAGAGATACTGAGATATGCTTTTTACATGCTTTTTACAAGCATATCTCAGTATCTAGCTCACGCAAGCTTACGAGCACCCTAGCGCCCCCACCAGCCAAAGGCCTACTTCAGCCTTATGGAAAAAGGTTTATCTGCATAACTTGGATATTTTTTGCTGGAAATAAGTATCTAATTCAAGTTTAATGAGATACTTGTGTATGGTATACCTAAGGTTGGCTTGCTTATGTACTTCATTTTTTTGTGGTATTTGAAACTTGAAAACGAAGAGTCTTAGCAAAGGCTTTTTATTTAAGTTTTGCAATAAACAAATTACAAACTGGTGCAAATTCTATATATAAATGGAAACGATAGCAACAATTTTCAAGTGAAATTTTTCGATTTTCGTTTCCATGAAAATTTGAGGGCGAACAAAAACAATTAGCTGCAATTCGTGTTGTATGGGCAATTAAATGCACAAAAATTACTATGGAGAAAAACGAAATGTGCACGATGTGCAGAGATAAAGCACAGATAACCACGCCCCTTTGAGCAACCAGTCGCCCGCGGCCCTCTCCTAAGCAATGGCACATGTGTCAAGTTGTCGAAAACACAGGCAGACAGACAAAAGACCATGTTTTTCGACAAGATACCTAAACATCTGCTACTGCCGATTCTCTTGTGCGGAAAGAGAGAGATGAGTGGGTTTCTTTTTCAATTAAATGCAAACCTGTAAGTTAAAGGACCACCCAAAACATCTAAACCTCGTCATCATCCGCCACGTTGGTGTCGTTCAATTGAAAGAAATTGCATAAATTAATCGAAAACTTTCCGTAAAAATTATTAAATGCCTTTTGAATTTGAAAATTCATTATGTTTAATTTCAAATTCCATATATAAGTTTTGACGAACGACTGGAAACGATAGCAACAATTTTCAAATGAAATCTTTCGATTTCCGTTTCTATGAAAATTTGAGGGCGAACAAAAACAATTAGCTGCAATGCGTGTTGTATGGGCAATCAAATGCGCAAAAAATACTCTATAGAAAAACGAGATGTGCACGATGTGCAAGATAAAGCACAGATAACTACGCCCCTTTGAGCAACCAGTTGCCCGCGGCCCTCTCCTAAGCAATGGCACATGTGTCAAGTTGTCGAAAACACAGGCAGACAGACAAAAGACCAAGTTTTTCGATATTATTTTTCGAGTCTAAACAGTCCAACGTCCCGATGGACACCACCGAAAGTTTTTCAATCGAAGATTCGGATTTTTCGACAAACAGCCTCGGACGACAAACCCAAACAGTAGTTATTAAAATTACAATTGAGGGAACAATTTATAACAAAAAGTTTTCGAAAAATTAAAAGAAGCTAATTTAACAATTCAACTCAATAAATGAGAATTCCTAAAAAAGGAAACAAAATTTTTAGGTCATATTATGACCAAGGTATTCAAGCAAACCCGGAAAAAATTAGAACTGTAGAGGAATATCCCATTCCCAAAACTCAAAAAGAAATGAAAGCTTTTCTTGGACTGTGCGGATTTTATTGCAAGTTTATTAAAGATTTTGCCAAGGTGACAAAACCTATGACAACATTCCTAAAGAAGGGAAGTGTCATAAATATAAATGATACCGCATACAAGGAATCCTTTACCAAGCTAAAAGCACTAATTGAATCAGATCCAATACTTGCTAGACCAGACTTTAAAAAGGAATTTGTGTTAACAACAGATGCTAGTGACTTTGCGATAGGTGCCGTGCTTTCACAGGTCGGCAAACCAATATGCTTTGCAAGTCGTACCCTTAATGAGCATGAAGTTAACTGTTCGACCATCGAAAAAGAACTGTTAGCTATCGTATGGGCTACCAAATATTTTCGACCTTATCTCTACGGTCGACATTTTAAAATAAACAGTGACCATAAACCTTTGCAGTGGCTTCATAATCTGAAAGAACCCAATATGAAGTTACAGAGATATAAAATCAAGTTAAACGAATATGATTTTGACATACAACATATATCGGGAAAAGAAAATAATGTAGCAGACGCATTGTCTCGCATTAAAATTAAAGAAGTGCATGTCTTAGACACAGACACAATGGCTACGTGCCATAGTGCGAGTGAAAACGAAAAACATGGAATTCTAATTTCAGAAAAACCACTTAACAATTTTAAAAACCAAGCTATCTTTATTAAATCAAACAAAGATCTTAAAACCTCAGAACAATACTTTGGTAAAACCATCAGTACAATAACTTACAGTGTCATGACAACAGAGTTTGCCACAGACATTATAAAAGAACATTTCTGTGGAAAGACGACAGCAATTTTAATAGAAAGCGAAACCGACTTTGCTCTTTTACAACGAGTTTATATTTCACTTATTGCCCCCAAAACAGGCACCACGGTGCTTAAATGTGCATAAAAATTTAATAAACATACAAAATTTTGCAGAATTTAGCAGCATTATTAGTGATATCCATCAAGACCAGATTCATAACGGAATCAACAAAACAATTTTGACATTCAAACAAAAATATTTCTACCCTAAATTTGCGTCAGAAATTCGAAATATTATCAATCAGTGTATCATTTGTAATACAGCTAAACATGAACACCAGCGAACTGATAGACCATTTGAGGTAACACCTGAGTGTAAAAATATCAGGGACAAATATGTCATAGATTATTGGGAATATTCAGGAGATTGGTATCTAACATGTATAGACCTACACTCAAAACTGGTTAAAGTTATGAAAACCCGAGATAGGACATGGATAGAATCGAAGCGTGTCCTGTTACAAATTTTTGACTCTATAGGACCACCAAAAACGGTCAAACTTGACCAAGACCCGTGGCTTGTCAATAAAAATCTTCAGGATTGGCTAAGGACATTTGATATACAAATTGAAATAACAACTAGTAAAACAGGTATTGCAGATATCGAAAGAATACATAAAACACTAGATGCCAATAACTATATTGAGCTAGTAGTATACAATTACAACCACAAAACAACTCATGATACTACAGGTTAAACACCCGCAGAGGTTTTCTTATATAATAAGGAAATAGAAATAGACACTCAAGAAGTAAAGGAGGACAGAATTCGAAAACTTAATAAGAAAAGATTACCAATATTAAAAGTAAATCCTAATATTCACAAAAAAAAGATGAACAAGAAAACAGACTTACAGATACTAAAAAACTTGATAATAAGCACTATCAAAATAAAAAAAAGGAAGAATTTTTTAGAGACACTTTAGTGACTATAAAAAACTAAAGTATACCAAATCTCATCCCCTACAGGAATCTTCGGAATCTTCATTGGATTAGTTGTTCTAACCACTGTACAAGCGAGGAAAATTGAAATCGCACCAATTGACACTAAGCAGGGATTCATTTTATTTAAAACAGGAGCAGTTGAGGAGTGCACTGAATTTAATTTACATTCGTTTACTATAAATTGCACCCAAATTAAAATTGCCTTTAATAACTTAAAATCGCAACATCTGAAAATAAAAGATTATAATACACCATATTTAATGAAAAATTTAGAAAACCAAATGAAAGGATTGCATTTTACAGGAAGATCCAAACGTGGACTCTTAAACATAATAGGCAAAACTTACAAATATTTATTTGGAACATTAGACGAAGACGACAAAGAGGAATTAGAATCAAAACTCAATATACTGAGTAGGGAAATGGTACAAACAAAAGAATTAAACCACGTAATTGAAAAATTGAATCATATTATAAATAAAACTTATTTAAATGCAGAGGTTTCTCAACTTAACAAAAATATTGAATATCTAACCACATATGTTGAAAACATAGAACACGATTAGGTTTATTTAACCCTAAACTTTTGAGTTACGATGAATTGAAAAATATTGATGGTAAAATATTATTAAACATAAAAACTTCAGCCTGGTTAAGTAAACAGATGAAATTTGTATAATATCCCATATTCCAAAAGAAATTAAATCTTACCCAAAATTTAAGATTTTGAGATATCCTGACCATAATAAAAGTTGGCTTAAATATGATTTGGAAGAGGAATTTTATCAAATTAAGGATGTTATCTATAACACTGACAAGAAAATCATTACAGATCAATGTATCACAGCCATAATAAAAAACTTGCCAACTAATTGCTTATACGTTAAGGCAGAAATTGAACAGTTTGAATATTATGTCCAACCAAATATTATAATTACTTATAATTTAAGCAAACCGAACATAAACCAATATTGCGAAAAGAATAAGCCAAACATCAAAGGCAATCATTAAAATCTATAATTGTACCTTGGAATTAAATCAATTATCCATATCAAATTCATTCTCAGATTATACATACCCATTATTTTTGGAAAATAATGTAAGCAAAATTACTGTATTATCAAATATCGAAACCAAAAACGCAATCTGGCTTGGACAAAAAGAAACTAGTAAATTGAAGATAATAACATATTCAATACTTTTTGGAATGATTTTTCTGATAACAATTTATGTTATATTCAAAGTTCAATTTTTTTTTAGAAACATATATGTTCTATATAAAAACAAAAATAGAGTTAAAGAGCACGAGGGCGCACTCGAAAACAAAGAAGGGAAGAGTGACGTTATAGAAGTAATTCCCAACGCCAAACCTAAGTACAGCCTATACCCGATAAACAACATTACGGATTGTGAGCTTTAATTATGAAAATCAATTATAAGCACTTATAAGAACATAAACATCCGTCAACGACAGTTGTCCATTTATTTATAAACAATGCATCGGATCGCGAACATTGATTTCCAAAAAATACTTACTAAGCACTTATAAGAGCAAAGCATCTACATACATGCATAAATATCATAGCTCGCAAATAACTGTCGACAGATTTTTTTCTTGCGGTCTCGTTGCGAGCACAACCGAAAAAGCTCATACTCTTTTGCTTTTGTTCTGAGCAAGACACTTTTGCTGTTTTCATTTGTGTTTTCTGTTGAGATCTTTTTGTTGAGCTTTTTGTTTTTTCGTCTTTCAATGAGCAGTGAGTAAAAAACGAAACGAGAAACGCTCGCACAATGAGACTCAGCAAAAGACAGATTGACCGAAAAACTCAAAGCAAACTGT
The DNA here is from genome assembly GCA_018152135.1 of Drosophila paulistorum. Classification (NCBI taxonomy): domain Eukaryota; kingdom Metazoa; phylum Arthropoda; class Insecta; order Diptera; family Drosophilidae; genus Drosophila; species Drosophila paulistorum. Next base: position 277,913 of record JAECXG010000501.1, read on the forward strand.
CTTTACAATGTGTTGCCGAATCAGCTATTTTGTAGCTAGATTTGGCCACTTTTTAGAGCCGATTGCTCCACAAATTTTAAAACAGCTATTAGCTACAAATTTAGCTATTTTCAAAAGTTACATTTAGCTGGTAAGCAAATCGGTAAACGTCAGACGAAATGTATTAATTGCCATCGTGAATTGAGTGTGTGAAGTTGTGAAATATTTGGGAAGAGAGTTAAATAAAAAAGTGCACCAATTCTTTAAATTTAATTAAAAAGAGAATAAGTCAATTTGTAGTGTTTGCGGTATTAAATTGTCCGGCAATCATATAACAAACTTAAGACAGCATTTAACAACGAAACATAATGACATTTTCAATGAGTGGAACAATTGTGGAGAATCAAAGTTAACTCAAATTGAAGAAAAACGAAAAATATCGTATAAAACAAAAAGGTCGCAAAAATCAACATATTAAAAATAAAAAAATATATATGAATTGTTTAAACTTTTTTTTATACCCTTGCAGAGGGTATTATAAAATTGGTCAGATGTTTGTAACGCACCCAAGGAGACGTTTCCGACCCCATAAAGTATATATATTCTTGATCAGCATGAGAAGCTGAGTCGATATAGCCATGTCCGTCTGTCCGTCGGTGCCTACGCGTTTTACTCAGCCATCTTAAGAGCTATCGGGATGAAGATGAGAGCTATTGGGATCTTATTTTTACTCGGGTGAGATAAAGTATGAAAATCATCGGGATCGGACTAGTATATCATATAGCTCTAGAACAAAAATTGGAGTATCCCCATGAAGGGTATATAAACTTTGGCATAGCCGAAGTTAGCTTCTTTGATATTTTTTTTAAATGAAATTGAAATGAAATATAAAAAAAATACAAACAAAAATATTTGAAAATAAATTTAATTTGTTCTGTAAAAAAATTATATTGTTTCGTTATCACAACAACGAAAACAAATGTGAAGCAGTATTGCCGAAACTTTTCCAGCAAAAGTAGCTAAGGCGAGGTCAAAAAATAGCCAAAAGTAGCACCGTGCAGTTCATTCTATTTCTTAATTTAGTTTTAATTAAGTTCACCTGACTGAAGAGACGCTCTATTCCAGCGTTCGACCAGAGAAGAGACAAAATTTGTAGAGCGAGGCTTTGTAAGCCATTCGTCTGGGCATTTTTGATTATATACTTCTTTCGGCATAACCATGTTTGCTGACGCTTGCAATATGATATTAGCTTTTGGAGTGATCGCTATCGTTGGTGTTGGAAAATTTCTCTCAAAAAAGGATCGCAACCAACAAATATGCAACCAACTCCGATATTGTTACTATTATTTTAGCTAAATGTAACTTTTGAAAATAGCTAAATTTGTAGCTAATAGCTGTTTTAAAATTTGTGGAGCAATCGGCTCTAAAAGTGGCCAAATCTAGCTACAAAATAGCTGATTCGGCAAACGCAAAAGACACTTTGCTTTACTGAACACGACGAAACTGTCTTTGAACAACCAAAACAAAACAGAATAAAAAAAAACGGTTTCGCTCCGAGCGCGAGCGAGCTAATTCAAGAACCGAAAAATCTGTTGCTCGCTGAGTCTTTTCGTAATGAGTCAGGAATATACACTTATTTGTAGACAACGAGAAACGGTCGACAGTTATTTGCGAGCTATGATAAATATCCATCAGCGACAATTGTCCACTTATAAGCAATATATACTTTGCTCAAATCATATTTTATATATCTTCTTATATACTTTAAACTTTTGGAGGTTTCGACATACGAGACCAAACTCTGTATTTTTAGTTCTTAATTCACCATCTGACTATACGGTCGAACAAATAAAGATTACTGTTTTAAAAAACTCCGTTTACATCACTTGTATGAATCGACATCAATAAGTAAACGTCATTATACATATGTAAAACTCGTTACACTCACATGTGCATGTATTTTCCAAAGCTGTTCGCCAAGTCCGCGTAAAAGTTTAAAAGACAAAGAAATTATTAGTGTTAAAAAAAAAAAAAAATAGTAATCAAAGTGTTCACCGCGATTTCTTATGTGTTCGAATTATTTCCCTTGCCTAATTACGCGCTTATCCGCCCACCGGCTTATCTACTTACATACATACATCCTCATCTGTTGATGTACGCACATATCTACATATAATTCATTCGCACATTTACCACAGACAAAAAAATTTTTTTAAATAGCAATTCACGTATGCACCGCGATTTCTTGTGTGCTCGAATTGGTTCAATTGCAAAATTAATTTCCTCACGCGCGCGTTTTCGCCAACCGGTGCACTTGCTTACATACATACCTACATACATACATCGTCATCTATTGATGCACGCACATATGTACATAGCCACAACACATAGTCCATTTCGGTGTCGCACATTGATTTAACAAAAAAAGGGAGGGGAAAGGAACCCACCACCTAACTAAATAACAATTACTTACGTTTTTTGTGAACAACGCGTGTGCATAAGTATATACATACCTACGCCGCCGAGAACGATATTTGGGGAGCTGCTTATAAAGTGGCCATGAAGAAGCTCAACGCAAACAAGCCCGCGACTTCAAATGAATCCCAAATGAAACTCAGCGTGGAGACTGTGTTCCCGAACACCTCAGCTATGTATATCGCCAAGACCCACTCTGATCGCTACTTTACGGGACGTATGCGACATTAGCCCCGATGAAATTCTGGCAGTCGCCGCAAAGTTACAGGATCAAAAGGCTCCAGGACCCGATGCGATACCAAACAAGGCGCTAAAATTGGCCGCACGCCTCCAGCCTGGAAAATTTGCAGAAGTTTTTAGCAAATGCATGCACGATGGCATTTTGCCAGAAATGGAAATTGCAAAATCTAGTGCTTCTACCGAAGCCGAACAAGCCAGCCGAGGACCCATCAGCATGCAGGCCAATCTGCCTTTTAGACTCGATCTCGAAACTGTTTTAGAAACTGCTGGTGCAGAGAGTTGAGTCCGCCATCAAGCACTCTGGCGACCTCTCACCGATGCAGTTTGGGTTTAGATGCGCAAAGTCCACAATCGACGCGCTACAAACGGTAGCCAGCAATGCCATCGAGGGCCAGCGATGGAAGTGTGCCAAGAAAGAATACTGCTTGGTCACCACTCTAGATGTGAGAATCGCCTTCAACACCGCAAACTGGAATCGGATCCTAAGCTCTCTTCGGGAGTTTCGGGTACCAGAGTACCTAGTCCTCATGGTGGAAGACTATTTCCGAAATCGAATCTTGCGATACAATACCCAAAGTGGCTGGCGCACACATGTTGTCAAAGGAGGTGTCCCACAAGGCTCCGTTCTGGGTCCAATCCTTTGGAACGTGATGTAGTGCTTAGACTTTCTCTACTATCTGGAACTCATATTGTCGGCTTTGCAGATGACGATAGTGGTGGTAGCGAAGCACCTACATGAGACGGAGGACAAAACGGCCGTAGCAGTCGACATAGTCAAAGGATGGCTAAACAATGTTGGCTTGCAGCTTGCAGTCCAAAAAACCGAAGCTGTCTCGATCAGCAGTCGCAAAGTCATGGAGGTAGCTGAAATTTCTCTGGATACGTGCAAAATAATCATCCAGGGCAATACGCTATCTAGGCATCTTATTAGACACCCGCCTTAGCTTCAAGGAACACTTGGAGCACGCAAATATAAAAGCGGCAGAAATAGGCCGCTGCATTACGCGGTTCTTGCTCAACTCCAGAGGCCCAAGTCAACGGCAACGGGTACTACTGGTAAACGTGGTGAGATCAATAATGCTCTACGGAGCTCCTATTTGGGCAAAGGCTATGCGGTAGAAATCATATCGCCAAGGGCTCGAATCGACGTACAGATTGGGAGCCATACGAGTGTTTTGAGGCTTCCGAACAATGTCAGACGAGGCTGCACTAGTAATAGCTGGCCTGACACCTATCGATCTTCTGGCGAAGGAGTCCCAGTTCATCTATAATAGAAGGTAAACTAGTGAATGGACGCCACTGGCAAAACAAGAGGCCAAAAGAGCAGCCAGAAGAGCGAGCTTAGAAGAATGGCAAGCAAGATGGTCATCCTCAACCAAAGGCAGATGGACGTTTCGGCTGATCCCGAACCTGGAGCCCTGGCTCTTGAGAAGTCACGGCGAAGTGACGTTCGAGTTAACCCAACTGTTAAGGGGCCATGGGTGTTTCAACTCATACCTACACCGATTTGGGCACGAAAGCAGCCCAGTACGCGTTCTATGCCAAAACGGATTAGTGGAGGATGCCGAGCACGTGCTTTTCTGCTGCCCGAGATTCCAGAGTGAACGCCATGAGCTCGAAGAAACCTTTGGGGAAATACCTACGGTCGAGAACACCGTCAACATAATGTGTGCTAGCCAAGCGAAGTGGTCCGCGGCCTGCAAAAAAAATTATGGACACTCTTCGCCGCCTGGAGAGGCAGCGAAACGCTTGAGGGGCATGAGGCCCGCCGTTCAAGCCTGCGAAGCAATACCCCCCGCCAGTCCCGCAGGTTAAATTGGCACCCAAAACTTCTATCTCTTTAATGCCCTTTCGCACTTCTACCTTTTCCACACTATACTCTTTCATCTTAATCTAACTTTGTTACATTATCTTTGTTAAATAAATGAATTAAAAAAAAAAAAAAAACATAAGCACTGTATGCACAAGCGTAACATGAGCTAGAGCCAGAGTGAACAGCAGTGAGCGACGAAGAGCAGTGAGGAGTGAGGAGGGTTTTTTGATCCTCGGCATCTACGGTCACACCAGGAGGAGTGACTTGATTTTCCTGATGGGCATCGCCATTGGACTCCAGTACGAACTTTCAACCCGAACACCCGTTCTTGCGATATTGTATATTTCCAACCCGAACCATTCTCGTGTGTGTCGGGATACCTTGTAAATTAACGAACAATAAACCACCGTTAATTAAACGAAGTTTTTCGCGCGTTTTAATTAGATTACGCACTCACCAGACCCTTGAAGAAATTGGCACCCGCCAATCTTATGTGTTCGAATTATTTCCCTTGCCTAATTACGCGCGTATCCGCCCACCGGCTTATCTACTTACATACATACATCGTCATCTGTTGATGTACGCGCATATGTACATATAATTCATTCGCACATTTACCACAGACAAAAAAATTTTTTAAATAGCAATTCACGTATGCACCGCGATTTCATCGTCATCTATTGATGCACGCACATATGTACATATCCACAACACATAGTCCATTTCGGTGTCGCACATTGATTTAACAAAAAAAGGGAGGGGAAAGGAACCCACCACCCAACTAAATAACAATTACTTACGTTTTTTGTGAACAACGCGCGTGCATACGTACATACATACCTACCTGCGCACTTACGCATGTATGTACGTACATACATAAATCAACGCATTCGTCCATCTGCACTGATCGTTTGTTTTGTTTTCTTTCGCGCACAACACTCGCGGTGTGTAAAAAACGTTTGTTTAAGATTAAACATCGGGTTAGCTGAAATGGCTTCACCAAATCAGATTGACCAAAGAAATATACACAAACGAGACATAAACAAAAATATGTCATAAAGATTCATATCGCAAGTATTGCTCAAAAGCAAACAAACATGCATCCGCACTCTGTCGACACTTAACACTTAAGACCAAAACGACGCATTATCAAGTCGCCAAGCGCTGAGCATGAAATATAAACGAATTCCAAACCCCGAAGACGTGGGGCATTAGAATAAGTATTTTTTAAGAACAATTGTCAAATTGACAATCAGTTCATATTTTGAATTCAACGAATGAAGACTGGGTTAATTTCTTTCGCATCGGAAATCCCTATTCATTTTGGTCCTTCGAAAGGAACTCTGTAGTTTTCCCCCACCAGTGGTAAGAGACTCAGAGGATGAATCAGTGCCTTTAAGTCTGAATTCTTATGCAAGTGTAAATGCTAAGATCAGCTAAAGGTTACAAAAAATAAAATATTTCTGTTCTCCCCCACCAGTGGTAAGAGTCAGAGTATAAAACAAAAAAACAAAATATTGCTTAATAGATAAAAAAAAAAATAAAAAGTGCGTGCGACCGAGTTAAATAAAGGCAGTTTGGCTAGTCGAGCAACTGCAATAATTTCGGCGGCGTGGTGTGTGGCGTATTCAAAGCCCTAATACCGAAAAAAAAGTTAAAAGTGTATATGTATGTAGTTGCAAGTCGGCAACTACAAACAGCAGCAGAGCAACAAGATAGTTGCAAAGAAGAGGCAGCTAATACGAGAAAATCTGGTGCGATGACCGGCACCGGTACCGCCTGAGACCATAGGCCCTGGACAACAAAAGCTGAGCTGAGTAAAAAAAAAGAAGTAGAATCATCACATGGCGGAATGGACACACATGGTCTGGAAAAAAAATGAAATCTGAGTGAGTAGAGGTGATGAGCAATGCCAAGACGTAGCGGAGTTAACAATCGGCTAAATCAAAGGAAAGCCGAACTCCTTAAGCTACTGTTTGCCACCAACACAACAATTAGTTGGGCAAAGGCAAATAAATTGCAAGCTGAACTACAACCTCTACAGAAATTACGCCTAAAAATATAAAAGTAAACCCAAAAAGCAGAACCCAAGAACAAAATCCAGACCACACCAGAGAAGAAGTGCCCGGCAGACTGCCCTGGACCATTATATTCGCCATATTGCGAGTACACTTGTGTCAAGAGGACCAGCATCGGCGCCCCAACAGCCTGTGCGAAGACCAGCACCGGCACCGTCTACCGCGACAAGCTAGACCATGAATGCAGTAGGACCGGTAGCGCTACAAAGAGCCCCCAACAATCAAATACATCATAAATTAAAATTGTTTGCAAAACAGAAATACATATGTTACTCTGATAAACTGAGCAATAATTGCGTTGCTCGGTCTAGAGTGTGGCCCGTATTGCACAATGAGTATAACATTGTGCCACACGCCAATTAGACAGGAGATCACTGCGATGATCGAGTAGGGAAAGTAAAAAAAAAAATATAAAATGTATTTAAAAAAAAAAATTCATTTTATATATAAGCAAGTTGCCCGTTGAAGGGTCAATAATAATATAAAAATATATACAAAAAATACATAAGTAAATACATAAAAGGAAAATAAAAAAAAAAAAAATCAATTTATTGTCAAACATATTTACATACACCATACAAAATGTTTCTTAACAAAACTGAAAAGTTGTTAGGGAAGCAGTTAGAGTTGCATACCAGGATAAGGCAGTTAGAAGCACTAGATCCCAGAAACATAACTAACAAGGTGATCGAGGAAGTAAAAGAGATTAGGAATCGATGGTTACCTAATCATAACAAATTGATACAGCAAGGGAATTTCGATCATCAGTATTTTACAGATAAAATACATGAAGGAATGTTAAAGATAGTTGCCAAAATAATAGCTACAGGAGAGTCAGAAGAACCAGGCACTAGTAAGTCGGTGTTAGTTGAAACAGAAGCAGATAGGTCAGAAATGTTTGAGGATAGCAAAGGAGAGTCGCGAGGAAATGCGACGTAATCACTCCGCTTTATCTACGTGTAATTTTCGATTTGCATTCGTGCGTTCGTATTTTGTTCCCCATATATCCCCATTAAAAGGGCTCCGTTTCTGAGCAACGCGTGAGAGAATTCTCCCGCAATCCTGCGGGCACAGTGAGAAAATTCTTGCGCCCTCAGTCCACTTCTTTTTTTTCGTTGTCTTTCCGAAATCAAAAAGCGCACAAGCGCGGTCTTCGTCGGTAAGGTCGTCCCCTGAGTATGTCCACGGAGCCGTCCAAGACTGCGCTGAAGTCCAACAGTCTTTCGTCCCCCTCTGCAACTCCGGAGAAGTTTCAGCCTCTGAAGACTCCGGTGACAGCGAAGCGTTTGGACATTCCCCGCAAGTCCACGTCTGCTCGCAGCCTCAGCGAATCCCCAAGGTCCCGTCCGTCTTCGTCCAGCCTACCTAAAGGGCGCAGATGCTCGGCTAAAGACGCCAGCGAACACAAAGGGCGTTCCAAGCTATCAATCTAGGCTCAGATTCCGCACGTTATTGTGACGCACTGTTCTGACGTTCCCGTCACCCGATCCGTATCCCAACAGCGTAGAGAATGTCCCTCTCCGATTTCGTTCTGGCGTGCGACGCATTGACTCTGTTCGAAGCTCGTGAGAGGACAGCCTAGCCTACATAAGCCACATCAAAGCAAAGCACGAATCCGCTTACGCGGCGTATGTGCGATGCGGGACGTTGTTCGGAGAGCGCATCGAGCAGCTCTCGGCAGAGATGGCGAGTCTTAGGCGTCATCCAACCGCTCCTTCGGGGCATAGAGTTCCTCCGTGTGAGGTGGAGACATTTGATGGCGACAGACTAGCATGGCCCACATTCTGCGATTTGTTCGCTGCCATTTATATCGCCAATCACTTGAACGCCAAGACTCGTGGGGAAGCGAGAACCATCGTGGCGAAGTCCCCCCTGACCAATGAAGGGTTCCAGGCCGCGTGGGAGAACCTCACCGCACGGTACGAAAATAGCCCTTTGCTTGTCATGACTCTAGCGAGACAACTTCTTCAGATTCCCGCGGTGGCACTAGAGTCGGGCAAAGCAAATTACCAAAGTACGCCGACAAAGTATGTCTGCTGATGCTGTCTCCTCCGTGTGACAGGCTGAACAAGTTTGAGGTCTCCGCCCTGGTCGTATGCAAATTGTCGGGGGCCATTCCGACGGCTCCATTTCTTAACACGGTTCCGACGCAGTGCCTCGATCGCCCCCTGGCTGACCCGTATTACAACAAGCCCGCGCCTATTGATATGATTATCGGGGTACACCTGTTTCCACACATCCTCGGAGAGCGGATCAAAAAGGATATGGGTGATTTCGTCGGGCTGGAAACCATCTTTGGATGGGTTCTGTGTGGAGCGACCATGTCTGACCCTCCGGTGGCGCGATTAGGTTTCGCTGCACGGACGCGAGTCAATCCGGAAGCAAAACTTGATGTACTTCTCACCAAGTTTTGGGAGGTGGAAGACCTTCCTGCGAAGCCGGAAAAGGAGGATGACGTGTTCTGCGAGCGGAATTTTCCAGAGACCACCCGAAGAGGGAAGGACGGCCGATATATTGTGTCCCTTCCGTTCAAGGGTCCGAATAGCGTCGACTTGGGTCATTAAAGACCGATCGCGCAAGCTCAATTCCTGCGGAATGAAGCTCGCCTTCTCAAGGATCCCGTCCTAAAAACACAGTACGATGCCATAATTCAAGAATACGAGGAATTGGGACATATGTCTCGTGGGAGCTTCATGGCTTCTGTGACGCATCCCAGAAAGCGTATGGAGCAGCCCTATATGTGCGGGTTCGGTATCGCGATCAAGTAAGCGTCCAGTTATTAACGGCTAAGACCCGTGTGGCTACAGTCAAAACAGTCTCGCTGCCTCGGCTGGAGTTGTGCGGAGCGGTTTTGCTAGCCGATCTCTGGGCGTCGATCGTTCCTGAACTCCCAATCCCTCCTGCAACCTCCCAGTTTTTGACCGACTCCACCATTGTGTTGGCTTGGCTCATTAAACCCCCGTGTAGTTGGTCCACCTTCGTGGCCAATCGGGTATCCAGCATTTCCAAAAGCACCAGTGGCCAAAGCTGGTCACATGTGCGTTCCGAGGACAACCCCGCTGATCTGGCAAGCCGTGGAGTCTCTGCGGCCGAGTTATCGACCAGTAGCCTCTGGTGGCATGGGCCGGACTGGCTCCAGCGGGACCCCGAGTACTGGCCAACTCTCAATAATGAACTCCCAGAGACCCAGCTGGAGCAACGAGTCCAGTGCCACACCACCGCGACCACCCTACTCGATGACGTTAGCGACCGTTTCTCGGACTATGGTAGGGCATTACGAGTCACCGCGTACATCCTACGCTTCGTCACCAAAAGAATTTCACGTTGCATGGCGGCAATCAACTGATGGTGTGGTATCTGCGCACCAAGTTCTGGATCCCACGGATCAAGAACCTGGTGAAGTCCCACATCAAGGGGTGCAAAGTCTGCATCGTGCATCGTCGACGACTACATACTCAAATGATGGGTGATCTCCCTCGAGAGCGCATCACGTACTCCAACCCCTTCACCCACACGGGCAAGTTTTAAGACCCTATTTTACAAGTCCTCTTCCACTGTCAAGTACACGTTCGAGGAACTTTCCACTCTCCTGTGTTGTATCGAAGCGTGCCTAAACTCCAGGCCAATTTCCCCCATGAGCGAGGATCCAGAGGATCTGTTGGCACTAAGCCCGGGACACTTCCTAAGAGGACCGCTCTTATCCATTGCGGAACCGGAGATTCTGGTTGAGCCTATGTCGCTGATCAACCGATGGCAGCGACTGAAGGCAATCCAGCAGGCTTTCTGCCGCCGCTGGAAGAGTGAGTACCTCAAGGAGCTCCACAAACGGAACAAGTGGAAATCACCGGCTCGTAGTCTCCAAACCGGCGATCTCGTGATCGTGTCCAAAGATAATCTCCCCTCCAACGAGTGGCGCTTAGGGCTTGAGCACACTCTGCCCGGGGCTGACGGTCTCGTCCGAGTGGCTGATGTCACAACAGCGCGTAGGTCTATCCGAAGCCCGTAGCAAAGCTCATCTTGTTGCAAGACAACAGGAGTCCTGAGACTAAAAACCTATCGTGACTCCCAATCCCTCTATGTTCCGTCCGAATGTCCTCGTCTCCGTGCATGTTGTTCGTTCCCGTGCATCGACTAATCCACTCTACCCTACGTAATTTCTTTCGTTGCAGTTCGTTCAGCTCGCCCCTCCATAGCGACATGGCCCCCAAGCGTCTGCAGCACCACCGCAGCAAACGATCGGTTCCACACGGGACGAACGCGTACCGATGCCGGGTCTGCCGGGGGGTTCACGCACTCCGGCAGTGTCAGCGGTGCTTATCAATAAGTACTGCCCCAATTGCTTGGCACACTAGCATTCATCCGACGCGTGCCGGACTCGCCATGGTTGCCGACGATGTGGGCAAAAGCACCATACTTTGCTCCATATGGCCGACCAACCGCCGAGACAACGCTCCGCAGCCCGGCGTCGCAGCCAGTTACCCTCCTCCGGATGTGCTGCACCATCGTCACAACCTCGTTCCCGATCCTCTTCCGACCGTTCCGCTTCTCCAGAAGACGCACCTGAGATCACCCTCTCCTCTCTGCTCCACGCCAGGACGACGACTGTCATGCCAACAGCAGTCCTCCGGTTGGGCAATGGCTCAAAAGCTTCGAGACCCGCGTCCTCCTCGTTGCGTGTGCGGCTGAGAGCCGCATCAACCTGTCATTTGCCCGGTCCCTGGGGTTGGGTGTGACCAAGGTCGGGGTCGACCAAGACTGCACGGCTGTCCTCGCGTCGAGGTCCGACCGTACGTTCCGGCGGAATGTGATCTTCCGGGTCGAAGAGGACCTGCGCATCCGCACTACCATCCGCGAAGTGTCGGCACCGGTCCGGGAGAAATTCGCCACTCTGATCCTGGCCGACCCCAACTTCTATCGGCCGGCGTCGGTGTCCGTGGTGCTCGGGTCAGACCTCTATCCTAAGGTCATCCAACCAGGATATGTGCCCGGTCATAGCGGTATTCCCGCAGCCCAGAGCACCGTTCGGATGGGTCATCTCCGGCTCCTGCGGAATCTAGGCGCTCCAGGACGCTGCCGTCCCCCATCCTACATATGTCCAGGGTGGCAATTGCAACATGTTGCAGGGGGGGCGGTATGTTCACGCCAGCGGGTGAACAGCAGTGAGCGACGAAGAGCAGTGAGGAGTGAGGAGGGTTTTTTGATCCTCGGCATCTACGGTCACACCAGGAGGAGTGACTTGATTTTCCTGATGGGCATCGCCATTGGACTCCAGTACGAACTTTCAACCCGAACACCCGTTCTTGCACTGTGCTTTCTTTTTTGCGATATTGTATATTTCCAACCCGAACCATTCTCGTGTGTGTCGGGATACCTTGTAAATTAACGAACAATAAACCACCATTAATTAAACAAAGTTTTTCGCGCGTTTTAATTAGATTACGCACTCACCAGACCCCTGAAGAAATTGACACCCGCCAATCTTTTGCGACTTATTGAATCCTTCCGCCCCGCCACAAACACTATTGAATATATTTGAGTCTCATTCGTTATCCCAACTTGCCTTTAATTTAATAATTATAATTATAAGCCTAATAGCAAGTTGAAGCACGAAAGTGCAACTTGCGAACTACTAACTTTCTGCTAGGCTATTACTAACAATGTGGTTGGAGAATTTTTTTTTTAAAAATAATTTCTAAATAACAAATGACATGTATATCTGAATTGTGAGGCAACCACATGCTCTATAACCTTTCCACGTCTCTGGCTCGCTGTGCAAGACACAGTTGAGACACAGTTGTTTTCAAAAAAAAAAATAAATAATTTTTTCTAAATAAAAATTCTTAAAACATGCATGAATCTATAACAATTTTTATAATTCAAATTCAAATTTTTATAATTACAATTCGTATTCAAGCAAATAAGAAAGAAGCTTGAAATACTTATAAAAAAAAAATTTTTTTAAGTAATTTCTAAACAAAAGGTTTTGAGCTGTTTTTATGGGCTTTTGTCCCTATTTTTTCCCCGTATTTGTCTTATTCATTTTGCTAAATTAAAATAGTCTCATATAGGATCGTTAGTCAGTGAGATCATTATTAGAATTATACAAAAAAAAAAAAATTTTTTTTTAATAAACTCCATATGTTCGATAATTCAATAAGTAAATTTGATGATATATCTCTTATACCCACAATGGGGTTAATAGAAACAAAATCAGTGGACTCCACTGATAATGTAATAAATAAAATCGAATCGAATCATCAAATACTGACTTGAGATTAACAAACATATTGTTATTGATAATCGTCGTAATAATGTGCACATATGTTTTATATAAAGCTTACCTATTACACAATAAACGTGTGACCAAAAGAGCCATAAGCCAAGCTAATGACCTAGATAAGGTCTAAGAATAAATGTAGGAACCGGTGATCAGGCACCGACAGACAATAAAAGAACCAGAAGCGGTCATCGTTTCTAAAGCCAGTTCCTAGTGCTAAGCCAGCAAATTGTGCTGGCAAGAGGTGTTATAAGCCGCCAGCCTTTATATAACAGCTCCACAAGCTGCTGGAACCATTCTACAGCCGTTCTTTTGAGTCTTATAGCCGCCATCTTTAATATAGTAGCTATACAAGCTGCTGGAACCATTCTACACGGCGAGCAACAAGAACAGAAAATTTGGCCGATGAGCGAGACAGCAAATGACGCTGACATAAGGAAACTGCAGAAGGAGTGAGAAAGCTGATCAGAAAGGTTCGTGAGGTTTGGCCGAAGAAGGTACCATTGGGATATACCAACAATCAAAAGGCAAGGCAGGAACGGATCGAAGAGAGCGCTGGAGAAGTGTACGGCGCTAGAGAGGATTGTGGCTACAACGATTCTGGTTGCAAAATCGATACAAGGCTGCCACAACGGAGGCTGTGTAAATTGCTTGAGAAGTGTACAGTAGTTTACCAGTGTTGGTGGTAATAACGTTTCGAGGCTTTGTTAACTGTTGGAGAAGTGTACATCGGTTGGCCAAGGCTGGACGCAACGAAACTTGAAGTCTACAGAAACTAGCGTTGAGTTCTAGGAGTGAACTGCGTTAGTAGTGGCGGTGGACAAAATCTGGTGGTGTTGGTGGACAAAATCTGGTGGCGACGGCTTGAACAACAGAGACTAGCGTTGAGTTCTAGGAGTGAACTGCGTTCGTGGCGACGGTGGACAACAGAAACTAGTGTTGAGTTCTAGGAGTGAACTGCGTTGGTGGTGGTGGTGTGATCAAAATCTAGTGGCGGCGCCGTGAGAAAGTTTTGGCAGTGGCAACAACTCGAATGTTGGCGAGAAACTGCAGTATTGTTGCTAAGAGAGGATTTCGGATGAAATTTGGCGATAAGACGAATAATATCGATCAATCGAAGACGACGACAAAGCAGAGCGACGTGGGACCAACGAAAGACGGGAATAACGTATGTTATTCATAACTAGCGAAGACTGATAACAATTTTCAAAGCTAGAAAATAATATTAACATAGGATTAGAAGAATTGTACGTAATTTTAAGTTTGGCAATTGAGATGGAGCTTGCAGAGATTCTGGCTCTAAGCGTGGTGGCTTTGCGAACGAAATTATCCGAACTAGGGCTCCCTACGACTGGCAGGAAACGGGATTTGCAGAATAGGTTACTCACCCATTATGGTTTGCAGGAGGAAGATGAGGAATCAGACGATCAGTCAGTTATAACAGCGACTGGAGGACTAGAGATTGCAGCCGGAAACGTAGTTAGACCCGAGAGATCATGGTTTACTTTGAAAGATGTTGAGGACAGCGTGTCACAGTATTCTGGTTCAGATATTCCTAACATTGCTCAATGGATTGAAGAACTAGAAGAATGTGCCGCTACGGTACAGTGGAATGAATTACAGTTATTTGTGTATGGAAAACAGTTATTGTGTGGGGCGGCAAAATCTTTCATAAGGAGTTAGAGAAATATTAAAAACTGGAGCTCTTTGAAAACAGCTCTTCGTGCTGAGTTTAGTGTAAGAATATCTTCAGCTGCAGTCCATAAGTAGTTGAATCAGCGCCAACAGAAGAAAGGTGAAACTCTAAATAAATATTTAGATTTTTATTTATTTATTGATGGAAATTACGAAGCCGGTAGACGTAGATGACGAGAGTCTGATAGAGTACTTCGTTAAAGGTATTCCGGATAGAAAAACTAACAAAATGATGTTATTCCAAGCTCGCAATATTTCAGCTTTCAACTTTCATTAAAGTTTCAATTCGAAGTTTATAAGAAGGGACGTGATTCATACAAGGCAGCAAACAGATTTGAAAGTAAGGCATATGGTTCAAGTGAAGCACAGGCAGTACAGGCTCGAGAGAGAAAATGTTTTGGTTGCAGAGAGGAGACTCATTTAAGAAAAGTTTATCCTAAGTTCGATCGAAAGTGTTTCAAATGCGGTCAGCCAGGTCATCGTGCAGCTCAGTGTAGCATCGAAACACAGATTAAACGAGAGAAGCAAGCAAATGTTATTCGACATGACAAAGTTGAAGTTAGCTCGAGTACGTTCACCCCGTCTGTGTTAGAACTAAAGAAGGTTAGCTATGAGAATATTGAATTTAAAGGGCTCATAGATACAGGAGCAGATATGTGCTTGATTCGTCGAAGTGTTTTTTGGAAGCTAGGAGTTAAACAACTAACAGGTTCAGGAAAGTGTTTGGTAGGAATAGGAGATGCGAAAATTTTACGTTTGGTAGTTTCTCTATAATGGTGATCATCGACAAAATTAAAATAGTAGTTGAGTTTCATGTAGTTCCCGATGAGGACATGGGGTTTGACGCTATTTTGGGAAGAACGATTCTTGATAGTGTTGACATGGAGGTAACAAAAAATGGCACTCAGTTTTTAATTAGCAATGAGCAAAAGGTAGTAGAAGAAAAGACTGAATCTGTTGAGGATTGGATGAAGCAATTTGAAAATGTCTGCACAGTTTTTGAAGGGAAGGACGAAATCGGCTTAGAGTTGTCTCATTTAAATCAAGAACAGGCTAAAGAGGTCGAAATGAAAGTTCAGCGATACAAGCCAAAACGCAATCCTGATGCGAAGACTGAAATGAGAATTATTTTGAAAGATGATATTCCCGTATACCAACACCCAAGACGGTTGGCCTACTGCGATCAGCAGATTGTAGACAATCAGATACAAGAATGGCTTGACGAAGGAATTATTCGAGATAGTAAATCGATGTATGCATCCCCTATAGTATTGGTAGCAAAGTCAAACGGAGCTAAAAGGTTGTGCTGCGATTATAGAAAATTGAATGAAAAGATAATTCGCGATAATTTTCCGATAGTTTTGATGGACAGTGTAATTGATCAATTGCAAGGAGGAAAAGTTTTTACTACGCGAAAGCGCAAACAGAGGTCCATGCTGACGCGTCAAAATATGGTTATGGGGCAATTCTAATGCAGAAAGATACTGAGGATAATTTATTCCATCCAATTCAGTACATGAGTCGGAAAACGAAGGCATGTGAGCAGAATTATCATTCATACGAACTAGAAGTTCTAGCCATAATTGAGGCTCTAAAGAAGTAGCGAGTTTACATTCTTGGCTTGCAGTTCACTATAGTGTTGTATGTTGTATGCTAAATGAGCATATGCCCACAGTATTGTAGAGTATACAATATAACAAGTGGTCATATGCTCAACATTAAAGTAAGAGTAACATACCAACACTTTGTTGCTATGTTTATGCAACCATTCATAATAATAATATGATCCGCCACTTATGCGGACTGGCCGCTGAGCGTGGGATCGCTAGCGTAAGCACTTTTGACTATGTACCCTCTGTACATATATGCTAATACGTACAAACATATATACTGCAACACACTCTCTCTCTCTGCCAGCGCCCTAAGCGGCAGAATGTATTCAATACATATAAGATGTATAGGCTAAAACTAAAATATGAATAAACTGTCCAGACATTCTGGATGACGGCTCGAACAGAACAGTTGCGTTTTATTTTAACCAAAACGGATTTAACAAAAAACTTAATGCGCACATGACATGTGAAAATAAAAAAAAAAAAAAAGAAATAAATTAATTAACATTTCAACATAAACTAAAAAAAAAAAAACACGAAAATAATTTGTGCAAATTGTGAAATGTATTTTCAATTGATTGCGAACGCACAGTGGTGCGCGCTATGAACAAAAATGAAACAAAACAAAAAGAAAAATTAATCTAGATACTGGAATTCATGTGATTTTTCTACTATCAACTCTTGGGTGCTGCTCCAAGGTGCACTCCCATAACAAACATACGTTTCTCCAATTATTTACAAAAAAAAAAAAAGAAATTAATTGGAATTTAAAAACAATAATGAAAAAAAAATAATATGAAACATTAATATGAAACCAATTAAATCAACAACAAGAGACTGATGTATACGGAACCCTCCTTTAAGACCGCTGTTCCTAACGAACAAAGGGATTTGCCGACGTTGCAAGAGGCTTTGCAGGCAAATCCATTCGATGGACCACGGCCACTAACAATAGAGGAGTACAGGGCCCGGCAGCAGACGAGAATCCCCAAGAAGTCTGCAGCAGGATTTGCTAAAGGCCAGCACCAACAAAGAAGACCGACAACGCTGCATAGAGCGTATTGAGGACATCAAAATTGAACTGCGCCAAAGAGCGCAGAAACGCAAGCGGGCCGCAGTAATGCGCAAGCCCTAACTTGCCATAGATTTAAACTCTAATAAGCAAACTGAGGCACGAAAGTGCAGGTTGCGCCTACTAACCACTGTTAGGCTTTCTACTAAAAACACACGATTGGACAATTAATTGTTTAAATAAAAAATGTCAGCCAATCGTGTGTAACTAACACAACAATAACTTTTCCATGTCTCTGGCGCTGAGAATAAAACTCAGCAGCGTTAGAAAAATAGTTTAGAGAAAAATAATTTAAAAAAAAAAAAAAACAAAACTTTAAATGAAAAAAAAAAAAATTTTTTATATATATATATTCTTGAGTTAGTATTTTTTTTTCTTTTTTTCTATATGAACCCTAATGCGATTCCAAAAGACAGTAACATAGAAAAAGTTGACAATATGTTAGATCATGAATCTAAAGTAGCGGATTCAACCGCGAATGTCATAAATAATGTCGAAACTGTCTCGGTTGATTTGAAAATCATAACCTTAATGCTTGTAATCATTGTTATTCTTTTATTAACAAACGTTTTAACAAAACTAAATAAGATGCACAATAAGTGCCTTAAGAAAAAATATTCCAGTAGGGCAGATAACCTAGATGTTGTTTAAGACGATAGACATAGTAGAAAAGTGTATAATAGAGAACCCAACTTTAGAATAAATTCTTTGATAATATTGAATAAATATTACGAATTTATAAGAATTGGTGATTTCGAAGACGAAAATATAGATACTTTTAATTGTGCAGCAAACCCATTAATAATATGTAACAACAAAATAGAAAAGGGCATAGTAATGAGTACATTACCATGTGTAATGGTAAAAACAGTAAAAGAAAACCATGACATGCTTGGTTCTACAACAATAATTTTGGTACGATTGCACCGCTGAATGTTGTAGACAAAATATGGATTGGAGTACGATAGCACGAAAGATTAATGATCATAAAGATAAATTTGAAAAATCTTTTAAATCAGATAAAGTCATAAGACCGGAAACTTTGATAAACCATGCTCAAATACTGATAACACAGTATAATAACATATTATCAATAGTAAACAAAGTTAATGAGAAATTAGCAAAAGAGCATAGGCATCAGTGTGAAAAACTGATAAAATCATTGAAAATAAGATTGAACAATATTAGTACTAGACGAAATATTGTAATAGTAATTCCAGAAGATCAAAGTCAGCCAGCTGAATTTGACGAAAGCCAATTAGCAGATTTGGACGAGTCCAAACCAATTATTGATACTGAAAGTGATATCGATAGTGACATCGAAACACTTGAAGAAAGTACAATGGCTAACCAAGTGGAATTAGACAGGCAATATGTTAGACAGGTTTCCACTTCAGTTCCTGAATTTGATGGTAAAAGTTATTATTAAACAGATTCCTAACTGCATTACGCATTGTGGAAAGAACTAAGGGAGACCAAGAGGATATAGCAGTTGAGGTTATAAAATCAAAAATAACCGGCACAATCCTCTATAAAGTAGAAAATGAAACCACTATTGCAGGGATAATAAATAAGCTCAAAGAAAATGTAAAAGGAGAATCTCCTGACGTTTTAAAGGCGAAACTAATGAACATAAAACAAAAGGCAAAACTGCTTCCCAGTATGCAACCGAAATGGATAATTTGCGGAAGCAACTGGAGTCAGCCTTTATTGATAACGGATTAGACCCAATCAATGCGGAAAAATTCTCTACAAGCGAGTCTGTTTCTGCAATGATTAAAAATTGCGAGCACGAAAAACTCAAAGTAATATTAGAAGCTGGAAACTTTGTAACTTTCAATGATGTAATGGGTAAATATATCCATTGCAGCACGGAAATGACTGGAAGTGCAAATACAGTATTATTTCAACGAGGCCGCAATAATAGAGGAGGTAGTAATCATTACCAAAGAGGTAGAGGCAATGGCCGCGGAAACTACAACTCCAACTATAACAATTACAATAACAGAAACAACAATAGAGGTGGTCGAGGTAATGGCCGAGGTAGAAATAATTACTACCGAGGTAACAGCCAAAACAGATACAATAGCAATACCGAAAACAATAATGTCCGAGTAGCCCAAGATGCTTCGGGAAACTCGCAGACACCTCCAGATACTCGAAATTAAAAAGTAAAATATATACTGTAAACTTAAGTCTCAATAATTTTGTATCATTTACAAATGTTCAAACAAATAAAATCATTACATTCCTAATTAATACAGGTGCAGATATTTCAATTATAAAAGAAAATTCCGATGTCTTTCATGACATACAATTCAATAAAATCATAGACATTCGAGGCATAGGTGAAGGGGTAATTAACTCCAAAGGACTAGCCTCAATTGAATTACAAACAGGGAAACACATTATTCCATATAAATTTCATTTACTACATTCAGATTTTGCAATCCCTTGCGATGGAATAATAGGACTAGATTTTATAAAGACTTTTAATTGCCAATTAGATTATAATAATTCAGAGGATTGGTTTATAATCAGACCTCCAAACCTAACGTATCCCATTAATGTAGCGATAACATTTAGTTCTGGTAATAATTCAACACTTCTGCCAGCGAGATCCCAAGTGATACGCAAAATAGATTTGTCTTCAGAAGAAGAAAGCATTTTCATCCCAAATCAAGAAATCAAGCATGGTGTTTATATTGCAAACACTATTGCCCAAACCAAAAATACTTTTGTCCGATTTTTAAATACGACAGATAAATGCCAACTAGTAGGCATTAATAAAATAAAATTCGAACCGCTCTCAAAATACGATGTGGTTCAAACTTCAAATAACAATAGAACAGAGTCTGTTATTAGTAAACTAAAGAAAAATTTTCCAATCATGTTCAAAAAGCAACTTATGGAAATATGCACCGAGTATAGTGATGTGTTCGGACTTGAAACCGAACCAATCACAACCAACAACTTTTATAAACAAAAATTATACTTAAGGACGAAGAGCCAGTATATGAAAAAACTATCGATGTCCGCATAGCCAAATCGAAGAAATTAAAAAACAAGTAGAAAAGTTAATTGAACAAAATGAACTTTCACTCGTTGCAGACGACGGACGTGTTTTTTTTGCGCTTATCAAATTTTATTTGTTTCTCGTGATTAATATCTTTTCTTTAACTTTTCAACTCATTATCGGTTTAATTTTAACATTCGAATTGCATTTTCTTTCCTTGATTTCTTTCTGTCACTTTTGTGCTTTTTGTTTCAATTTATGTATATAAATTTAACTTACAACAATTACTTGCATTAGCGGTGTTGTTGTTTTGCTAATCTCTTTTGCTTTTGTGTCTTTACCGTTGTAACTAACTCTCGCGCTCTTGCGTACAAATTGTTGTTGCATGTGTTCAATTTGACGCGCTCTCCTGCTCTTTCCTATTCTTGTTTGATTTGCGCTCTCGTCTTTTGCCTACCCGCGACTCTGTGATACGTGTTTTTGTTTTTGTGTATTTTGGTAATTTCTTTTCTTTAGTTGTGAAGGCTTACTCTGCACATTAACCCTTGTGTCAGAACTGGTCAGTATATTCTCATACACAGATTTTTAACCTTTAGAATTTTTATTTTTTTTGTATTTCCTTTTTTAATTAAATTAATTAATTTTTGATAAAATGGTTGTCTGCTCAAAAAATAATTGCATAGTTGCCACTAATGCGGTTGACTCCCATGATTATATTCTTTGTTGGCTGTGTGACAATGCGGTTCACGTTAAGTGTGCAGGTTACACAGGCAGAATCAAGGAGTCTATTGCTAAAGGCGGCGGCTTAAAATATGGATGTGATGCTTGCCGGGAGGTCGAGAATGAGATGCGCTCTTTCATGAGGCGGACTAGAGATAGTTTTGACACTTTAAGGGCAGGTTTTAATAAACTCCAAGCGGAGTTTACTGCGGTAGAGACTCAGTTCAGGAGTTTATCGCTTATGAATGAGTCTCCGAAACGTAAAAGAACCAGTCCTTGGGGTGTTTCAGTATCTGTAGATCCGCCAGCGCCTCTTATCGTCCCCGACCGGTCTCATGCACCGTCCACTCCTAATGCACAGCAGTTGATATCGTTTAAGAGCCCGGTTGTGAATGCTATTAGTAAGAAATTACCGGTATCACCTGGGAATGATCTCTTAAAATCGATGCCTATTGTAGTGTCCGATGTGTCCGGGCAATTACCCATTCCAATGGAAATTGCCGATAGTTCTAAAAGTATCGAGGGCCCCGTAAACAAGTTGACTGCTGCAGTGGGTGACTCGTCCAACGTTACTGCTACGGCTGACGCTTCGGAACCGCGGCCTCTCGTTGGCATACCACCAAAGAAACATATATTTGTTTCTAGGCTAGACCCTGTTGTCACATCTGATGATGTAATAGCCTATATTCGGAAGAAAGTTAACGTCTCGAATATTGCGGTGGAGAAGTTTAAATTTTCTTATTCTCGGGACATTTCGTCCTTTAAAATTAGTGTTTCTGCCAATATCTTCAACACTATATGTCGAGATGATTTTTGGCCGAAACATATAATAGTTAAGGAATATACTGTAAGAAAGAAACATCGGCAACCGATTCGCTTGCCAACAACAACAACTAATACCATTCCTGCCACATCAGCATCTGCTGGTGTGTCAAAAAACTAGCTTCGTCCCTGGGTTACCAGAACGTTAGAGGACTGAAATCCAAACTTCCTAATCTCTATGTAGATAGTCTTTCTTTTGAGCATAACATTCTAACTTTTACAGAGACGTGGCTAAAACCTGATATTGCTGATGCATCGGTGTTTTCCACAAACTTTTCCATATTCAGACGTGACCGGATTTCTCGCATAGGTGGTGGCGTTCTGATAGCTGTTGATGCTGCTTTATCATCTGAAATGATTCAATTTTCTAGTACCCAGGAGATTGAGTTTGTCGGTGTTAAAGTAAATTTTAAATCTTTTAATGCTTTCATTACTTGTTCCTATATTCCACCATTGTCAGACATGGTGGTATATTTAAATCATTTAGAGGCAATTCAGTTTGTCTCCTCTTTAGTTTCCAGTCAAGACATGCTCATAGTTGTAGGTGATTTTAATTTACCTGCTTTAGCATGGTCACTAACAGATGAATCTACCATGTTGCTGCCCTCTGTGTCACATGACTTTATTGATGGCCTTCTAGGCTTATCTTTATTCCAAGTCAATCGTGTCTTAAATTCTAATGGAAAATTGTTAGATCCTATTTTTGTATCGGATTTTTCTTATTGTGAGGTTTCTAGGATCGACCCATTTGTTCTTCCTGAAGACAAATTTCATCCTACATTAAATTTAAAAATTGATCTGCCCTTGCTTTCACCATTACTTGGTTCAAATCAGTTACCTCTAACTAGGTGCTTTCGTAAGACTGACTTTGTCAGCCTGAATGAAAACATTACTACTACCGATTGGTCTTATCTGTACAATTGTAGAGATATGAACTCAGCTATTCGCTTCTTTTATGATACTCTGAATTCACTCTTTGATATTTGTGTGCCTCTTGGTAGGCAGGAGCGGCTTAACAAACCTCCCTGGTTCTCTCGTGAGTTATCCAATTTGAAAAATGTGAAGACACGATATTATAAGAAGTTTCAAAAACACGTCGTTCATCAGATTATGCTCTGTATACAGTCGCTCGTTCAAAATTCATGATGCTTAATACACAATGCTATAAGAATTATCTTCAGCGGTGTAAGCTTCAGTTTTCTTCTGACCCTAAACAATTTTATAATTTTGTCAATTCTAAACGTAAGACCTCTGTGCACCCATCTTATTTGTCTTTTCAAAATAAAAAAGCGAGCACTGATCAGGCAATTGCCGATATGTTTGCGAGTTTTTTCAAAACAACTTATTCCTCAACGGAATATCGAGCAAGTCCGTATCCTTATCATTTAGAAAAGGCTAATTGCATTTTCAATCCAGTGTTTGATGAAAGTTCTATTCTTAGCGAACTTAAATTAGTTAAACCTGTTTATTCTCCGGGGCCAGATGGTCTTCCTGGATGTGTTCTCAGGTTCTGTGCAAACGCATTATGTAAACCCATTTTAAAATTGTTTCTATTGTCTGTCGAATCTTCCTCTTTTCCATCTATTTGGAAGGAGTCGTATATCATTCCTCTGCATAAAAATGGCAAAAAGTCCGAAGCCTCTAACTATAGGGGTATCTCAAAATTGTCCGCTATTCCGAAAGCTTTTGAGAAAATTATAACTTCTCAATTACAACATTTTGCAGCTCTATTATTTCGCCATCCCAACATGGGTTTGTGAAACGTAGATCTACAACCACTAACCTTTTAGAATTTACATCAATAATTATCAAGGGGTTCAAAATGGTAAACAAACTGATGTCATATACACTGACTTCAGCAAAGCCTTTGATTCCGTAAATCATACCCTATTACTTTCTAAGCTGAGCGACATTGGGTTTCCACCCCTTTTCCTTTCTTGGGTTCGAGAATATTTAACAAATAGAAAACAGAAGGTACTTTTTAAGTCTTCTTTTTCCGATTCCATTCCTGTGACTTCTGGTGTACCTCAAGGTAGTCATCTTGGCCCTCTGCTTTTCACACTGTTCATTAAGGATCTTCCATCAGTCATTGTTCATTCGCGTGTGCTTATGTATGCTGACGATGTCAAGCTTTGTCTTACTTATAAAGATATAGATTCATTTAGTCGGCTACAAGCTGATCTTAAAAACTTTCAATCCTGGTGCCAGTTTAATTTACTAAATCTTAACACTACCAAATGTAAGGTAATGACTTTTTTTCGTAACTCTCCTCAACTGGTCACTTATTTTCTAAACAACAGTCCTTTAGAACGTCTAAATAATATGAATGATTTGGGCGTACTTATGGACCATAAGTTAAATTTTAACACCCATATTTCCACCACGGTCGCAAAGGCCATGAGTGTCCTGGGTTTCATTAAAAGATGGTCAAAAGAATTTGATGACCCCTATACAACTAAAGTTCTTTTTACTTCGCTTGTCCGTCCTATTTTAGAGTATGGATCTTGCATTTGGTCACCTCAATATGAGTCTCACCAAATTCGACTTGAATCCGTTCAAAAGCAGTTCTTGCTATTTGCTCTTCGTGGCTTAAGCTGGGATCGCAATGTCAATTTGCCTTCGTATTCTAGTAGACTTCTCTTGATTAACCTTCCTTCCCTAACTAACCGTAGAATTATGCTTGGTGTTATTTTTATGCACAAGCTCCTAATTGGTGATATCGACTCGCCTGAGTTATTAGCTCAGGTAAATCTGTCGGTACCATGTAGACGGAGTAGACATCCTTTGATTCCTTTATCCCTAAGTCGTTGTTCTTCTAACTATGCCCTGCATGAACCTTTTAGGGTCCTCTGCTCTGATTACAACCTTCTATTCCCTGTAATTGGTTCAGAGTTTTCTATTAACATGATTAAAACTTCTATCCTATCCCATTTAGTTAATAGATAGCTATAGTATTATTTAGTTATTTGTTTGTCTGTTTTTTCTATTGTTTATTTGTCCACGCGATTCGTGCCGTGCGTTATACGGCTGCACCCCTCGGTTGGTCGGGTGGGAGGTGGGCAGTCATCTGCTTGGGCTCGCGCGTAACAGGCTTTGTCCTGGTGTCGTAGGGGCCACTTGAACGTACTGCGCATAGTATCGTCAACGTCCGCTAAATAAAAAATAAAAAAAATATTGTTGAACCATCGATTTCACCTTACAATAGCCCACTCTTATTGGTCCCAAAGAAATCTCTTCCGGACTCTAAAGAGAAAAAATGGCGATTAGTAATTGACTATCGCCAAATAAACAAAAAACTGCTATCAGATAAATTTCCCTCCCCAGAATTGACGATATTCTTGATCAACTGGGTAGAGCTAAATATTTTTCATGCCTTGACTTAATGTCAGGTTTCCACCAAATTGAACTTGAGGAAAGCTCAAGGAACATAACGTCTTTTTCAACAAACAATGGTTCATATCGCTTCACGAGATTACCATTTGGTTTAAAAATAGCACCTAATTCATGTCAGAGAATGATGACAATAGCATTCTCGGGTTTAGAGCCTTCACAAGCATTCCTTTATATGGATGATTTGATCGTTATTGGTTGTTCTGAACAACACATGCTTAAAAACCTAACAGACGTTTTTACACTTTGTAGAAAACACAATTTGAAATTACATCCAGAAAAATGTTCATTTTTCATGCATGAGGTGACATTTTTAGGTCACAGATGCACCGACAAAGGAATCTTACCAGATGATACAAAATTCGATGTTATTAATAACTATCTACGGACGCAGACAGTGCTAGAAGATTCGTTGCATTTTGCAATTATTATAGACGTTTCATAAAAAACTTCGCCGAATACTCACGGCATATAACAAGATTATGCAAAAAGAATGTCCCATTCGAATGGACAGCGGAATGTGAAAAGGCATTCCAGTATTTAAAAACACAACTTGTTAAACCAACCTTGTTACAGTACCCAGATTTTAGCAAAGAATTTTGTATAATCACAGATGCAAGCAAGCACGCATGTGGAGCAGTTTTAACTCAAAACTATAATGGACTCCAACTCCCAGTTGCATATGCATCAAGAGCATTCACTAAAGGTGAAAGCAATAAAAGTACAACTGAACAAGAGCTAGCAGCAATACATTGGGCAATTACACATTTCAGACCATATATATATGGCAAACATTTCACAGTAAAAACTGATCATCGCCCCTTAACATATTTATTCTCGATGATAAACCCAAGTTCAAAATTAACTCGCATGCGACTCGAATTAGAAGAATACGATTTTACAGTAGAATATCTGAGAGGAAAAGATAATTTCGTGGCAGACGCTCTGTCCAGAATTACAATAACTGATTTAATTGATATGAATAAAAAAGTCCTGAAAGTCACTACCAGGCACCAAAGTAGACATCAAAATTTCTGCGCAGAAAACAAACAAGAACAATTGCCAAGGCAAAGTCTTGAAAAAGCTTCTAAGCCCAACGTATACGAAGTCATAACAAATGACGAGGTACGGAAAGTAGTGACCTTGCGAGTAACAGAAACTAAATGTTCACTAAAACATGGAAAGAAAGTTATGGCAAGAATTGAAGTTAGCGATTTATACTCCAATGGAATTCTAGACTTAGGTCAGTTTTTCCAAAGGCTTGAATGGCAAGCCGGTGTATATAATATCAGCCAACTAAAAGTGGCACCGAGCGAAAAGATCTTTGAATCAATTTCGATAGATACTTTCAAACATATGGGCAACAAGAATTTAAAATCATTAAGAGTAGCGCTACTCAAGCCGGTGACCCAAATATACAATGAAAAAGAAAAAGAAGCTATATTATCTACATTTCATGACGATCCAATTCAAGGAGGTCACACAGGCATAAATAAAACGATAACAAAAATAAAAAGACAATATTATTGGAAAAACATGACAAAACATGTAAAAGAGTACATTAATAAATGTCCAAAATGCCTGACGTCGAAAACGACGAAACACACGAGATCACCTATGATAATTACAGAAACTCCACAATATGCTTTCGACAGGGTGATAGTAGACACAATTGGTCCACTACCACGTTCGGAAAATGGGAATGAATACGCAATCACTTTAATATGTGATTTGACAAAGTATTTAGTAGCAATTCCTATTGCAAATAAAAGTGCAACAACTGTCGCAAAAGCCATATTCGAATCTTTTATTCTGAAGTACGGTCCAATAAAGACGTTCATTACGGACATGGGAACAGAATACAAAAATTCCATTATAACTGACTTGTGCAGATATCTAAAAATAGATAACATAACATCTACAGCACACCACCACCAGACATTAGGTACCGTTGAAAGAAGTCATAGGACATTCAACGAGTACATTCGTTCATATATTTCAGTAGATAAAACTGATTGGGACGTATGGTTACAGTATTTCGTGTATTGTTTTAACACAACACCATCTGTAACTCATAATTATTGTCCATATGAACTAGTATTTGGAAGACAGAATAACTTACCAATACAATTTAATAGCGTAGATAAAAAGAACCTATATATAATATAGAAGATTATTCTAAGGAAGTTAAATTTAGACTAGAAAACGCGTATAAGAGAGCTTGTAGAGTATACAATATAACAAGTGGTCATATGCTCAACATTAAAGTAAGAGTAACATACCAACACTTTGTTGCTATGTTTATGCAACCATTCATAATAATAATATGATCCGCCACTTATGCGGACTGGCCGCTGAGCGTGGGATCGCTAGCGTAAGCACTTTTGACTATGTACCCTCTGTACATATATGCTAATACGTACAAACATATATACTGCAACACACTCTCTCTCTCTGCCAGCGCCCTAAGCGGCAGAATGTATTCAATACATATAAGATGTATAGGCTAAAACTAAAATATGAATAAACTGTCCAGACATTCTGGATGACGGCTCGAACAGAACAGTTGCGTTTTATTTTAACCAAAACGGATTTAACAAAAAACTTAATGTGCACATAACAATAGATACAGACTGCAATGCATTTACTATGACCATGAAAAAACAGGAAGTTCCCTTGAGAGTAGCCCGGTGGGCCATGTTCTTGCAGGATTTTAGTTACAGTCTAGAGCATCGGTCAGGATCAAGGATGAGGCATGTAGATGCTTTGAGTCGAGTCGCCTGTTATTTAATATCGGATAGTATTATTCATCGTCTGAAAGAAGCTCAATTGGTTAATGATTGGACAAATGCTGTAAGGAGTCTAGTTGAAAAGGGCGTGTATGAGGATTTCTATATTTTGAATGAGGTCTTGTTCAAAGATGCCACTAAGCAGTTGATCGTAGTACCCGAGCAGATGGATAATGAAATTATCTTACTTGCCTATAAACAAGGACATTTCTCAGCAAAGAAAACACAGTTATTGGTCGAAAAATCATACTTCATTCGAAAATTGAAAGAAAAAGTTATACGATTAGTTGAGAGTTGCTTACAGTGTATTATAACAAATGCGAAAATCGGTAGGGAAGAAGGGTATCTGACAGCGATTGATAAGGGAGATCAACCTCTAGTTACATATCAGGTCCGATGGACCTCACTAAGAAGAGGTACGATCATTAGTAGTAGTAGTTGTTAGTAGTTAGTAGTTGTTGATGGTTTTAGTAAGTTCGTATGGTTATATTCTACCCGAAGTACCGGGGCAGAGGAAGTCGTAAATCATTTGGAAAAACAAGCAAATATATTCGGTAACCCAGTGAGAGTAGTGACCGATAGGGGAACGGCGTTTATGTCACATTTGTTTGAACAGTATTGTAAGGACAATAACATACAACATTTATTAATTACAACTGGTGTACCGCGGGGAAACGGACAGGTCGAAAGAATGCACAAGATCATTGATTGAGATACGGAAGAGCCCACTAAAACATCAACTGTGGCCGAGTTCATGAAACCTTGGGAAACTTCATTCGATTCGAATGAAACGTCAGGAGGGCCGAATGTAGGAACCGGTGATCAGGCACCGACAGACAATAAAAATATCAGAAGCGGTCATCGTTTCTAAAGCCAGTTCGTAGTGCTAAGCCAGCAGAATATAATAATAAAAGACGGTCACACTGACTTCTAAGTTTGCAAGGACAGCGAGCACACGTTTCGGGACAGACCTACAGTCCGTTTATTTTGTAAAAGCCATTATATTTAATTGTAACACTAACATCAATAAAGAAACCGGAATATAAATAAATACCACATACATATGCACACACGCGAATAAAAATTAAAAAAAAAAAAAATGTTGTGCAAAACAATGGCCACTCTTGATAATTATTTTGCAAGAATAAACGCTAGGCATCCCAGTATTGTTCAAGATTTAATTGAGGTTTTTAGAAATGAGCAAATCAATTCAGAACAGAACTCAATAAACTTGGTACAAATTAAGTCAGGCACATATCGTTTCTACCGAATGGAGGAACCAAGGCAGTAAGCCTAAACGACCCTTTTTATACGTACATCCATAATAATAGGCCTAACAAGTTAATGTAGAATATGGATAAGATAGAAACAAAAAATTTACAAAAATATTTACCTTTCCCCGATTTCCTGATACAATCAGGTGAAACAAATCACAAATACAAGGAAATAAGGTATTGGATAGCCCACAACTACAAATTTACAAAAAATATTTTAGATCTTATGGAAAAATCCGGAAAAAAAATAAAAGTAGCTTATAGTAGATTGTTAGCTAAGACTCCTTACGTAAAGACGTGCCCGGATGCGTCCACGAACATTTTCAAGTACTCAATCGCTGATAGAAATAATAGAAATAATAGAATAATAAAATAATAGAAATAGAAATAATAGATAAAGAATAAAAAAAAAAACAACCATAAACATTTTCGACAATTTGTTATTTTTAACAAACTATGGTTACTTGGTATGATATAATAGGAAAAAATAGAATACACGCACAAGAATTAACTAAATCTTATAAGTGCCACTCGCAAAACAGAGAAACATCCCAAGACACAGTAACCAAAACGCGAAAATAATATCTGAGAAGCTCCAAGCTATTAGAGCAGTATTAACTGAGCACTATAGTAAACTAAAGACATAAAAAAAAGAGGCGCAAATGCGTTCTACAGTGATTGCAAACAAAAAGCAATAACAAACACCTGATTTGGAAACTTCAATAGTGCTGGAAGAAAAAACGAAACCAATGGCTGATGAAGAAATAGGTCAAAATAAACCAGCAATGCCAAAAGGAAGCAACAAAATGACTCAAACAGTGGTAGAATTAATAAACACAGCCACCAGGCTGCTACCATACTTCGATGGTGATATTAAAAACCTACAAGGTTTGGGGCGCTTCGCGTACTTGACACCATAAAAGAAAGCATGAAGCAGTAGCCATACACAAAGGAGATTCTTCCAAATAAACAAGCAAAAAAATACACTACCAAAGTGGCAGTATATGCTAAGTAAGTCATACCAAAAGTCAAAGAGTCCAGTTACTAATGGAATCAGGAAACTTTGATTCAGCTAAAGAAGCCATCACTAGATTTACCACTCTTTCAGTAGAGTCGGGCTCCATAGGAAGTTCCCAAAATAATACCATTTTTTATGCCCAGCATAATGACCGCGGTAGACGCCGCTATAACAATAATGGTAACTGGGGAAACAACTCGAATTAGAATAATAACAATTCGAGTTGGAGCAATAACGATGCCCACAGAGCCCAACGAGGCCGAAATTATTCACGCTACCGAAGAGGCGGCCGTGGAGGTGGACACAATAATAATAGACAAAACACAAATAACCAACAGAATGGGTATAACAATACAAATGTCCAATCAAAGCGACCAGGGAAACGGACAAGCTCCACCAAATGCTCAAAATTAAAAAATAAAGTCTACTCTATTAACCTAAGTCTTAATAATTTCGTATCATCTAAGAATGTTAAAAACAATAAGAAAATAACCGGTGCAGATATTTCAATAATAAAAGAAAATTCTGATGTATTTCACGACATCAAAGTAAACAAAACTGTAGACCTTCGAGGCATAGGAGAAGGAGTAATAAACTCCAAAGGCCTAGTCTCAATAGAACTGCAGACAGATAAATATATTATTCCATACGAATTTCATCTGCTTCATTCAGATTTCGCAATCCCATGCGATGGAATAATAGGATTAGATTTCATAAAAACTTTTAATTGCAAAATATATTACAGCAATTCAGAAGATTGGTTTATACTTAGACCACAAACATTAACGTACCCAATTTATGTTCCAATAACATTTAATTCTGGTAATAACTCAACACTTCTACCAGCAAGATCCCAAGTGGTACGCAAAATAGAACTATCTTCAGCAGAAGGTAACATTTTAATTCCGAATCAAGAAATTAAACCGGGCGTATTGCAACAGCCCAAAGTACTTTTGTCGATTCTTAAATACCACAGATAAATGCCAAATAGTAGGCTTTAACAATTTAAAATTTGAATCACTTTCGACCTACGATATAGTTTAGTTTAGCACTATTCAAAGACCAACTCGAAAAGTTATGCACTGAGTATAGTGATGTGTTCGGACTTGATACCGAACCGATCACAACAAATAATTTTTATAAATAAAAATTGAGACTTAAGGATGATGAACCGGTATATGTGAAAAATTACCGGAGTCCGCCAAATAGACGAGATCCAGCGACAAGTTGGAAAGTTAATTGAACAGGGTATTGTTGAACCGTCTGTTTCGCCTTACAATAACCCACCCTTACTAGTCCCAAAGAAAACACTTTCGGGATCTAAAGAAAAAAACTGGCGATTAGTAATTGACTATCGTCAAATAAACAAAAAATTGCTGTCAGATAAGTTTCCGCTCCTCAGAATTGACGATATTCTTGATCAATTGGGAAGAGCAAAATATTTCTCTTGCCTTGACTTAATGTCAGGTTTTCATCAAATAGAACTAGAAGAGATATAACGTCTTTTTCAACGAGCAATGCCTCATATCGCTTCACGCGATTTCCTTTCGGTCTAAAAATAGCACCTAATTCATTTCAGAGAATGATGACAATAGCATTGTCAGGGCTTGAGCCCAGCCAAGCTTTCCTCTATATGGATGATTTAATCGTTATTGGTTGTTCTGAACAACATATGATTAAAAATTTAGTATATGTTTTTAAACTTTGCAGAAAAAACAATCTAAAACTGCATCCAGAATAATGCTCATTTTTTATGCATGAGGTGACATTCCTAGGTCACAAATGCACAGACAAAGGAATCTTGCCAAACGACACAAAATTTGACGTCATCAAGAATTATCCAATCCCACATGATGCAGATAGTGCTAGACGTTTCGTTGCATTTTGCAATTATTATAGACGTTTCATAAAAAATTTCGAAGAATATTCCCGGCACATTAAAAGATTATATAACGAGCTATGGAAGTTAACTTCGGCCTTGCCGAAGTTTATATACCCTTGCAGTTCTTTAATTCGATAAGAAAAGTGAAATTTCATACATCAACAGCATTAGTTGTCGTATTATGAATATGCTCAAATATTTTTCAAACTACTGAATTCAAAACACATTTAATGATTATTAAACAATATATGATATAGTAGTCCGATCCCGATGATTTTCATACTTTATCTCACACAGGTAATAAACAGTCTCCAAAAAAAATTTCAACCCGATATCTCTTAAGATGGCTGAGTAAAACGCATACGCACAGACGGACGGACAGACGGACAGACGGACAGACGGACATGGCTATATCGACTCAGCTTCTCAAGCTGATCAAGAATATATATACTTTATGGGGTCGGAAACGTCTCCTTCTGTGCGTTACAAACATCTGACCAATTTTATAATACCCTCTGCAAGGGTATAAAAAGAATGTTCCATTCGAATAGACAACAGAATGCGAAAATGCATTCCAATACTTAAAAGAAAAGCTCGTTCAACCTAATCTATTGCAGTACTTAGATTTCAGCAAAGAATTTTGCATAATCACAGATGCAAGCAAGCAAGCATGTGGAGCAGTTTTGACACAAAACTATAATGGCTTCCAGTTTCATATGCATCAAGAGCGTTCACTAAAGGTGAACAAGAGCTAGCAGCAATACATTGGGCAATAACACATTTTTGACCATATATATATGGAAATCATTTCACAGTGCGAACAGACCATAGACCATTAACATATTTATTCTCCATGGTCAACCCGAGTTCAAAACTAACACGGATGCGGCTAGAATTAGAAGAGTACGTCTTTACAGTAGAGTATTTGAGAGGTAAAGACAATTTTGTCCGAATTAAAAGATATGAGTATAAAAGTCCTGAAAGTCACTACAGGCAACAAAGTATACAGAAAAACTGCGCAGTTAATAAAGAAGAACTTTTGCCAAGGCAAAAACTTCAAAATGCTTCTAGGCCTAACGTATACGAAGTCATCAATAATGATGAGGTACGGAAAGTAGTGACCTTGCGAATAACAGAATCTAAATGTTCACTGAAACATGGAAAGAAAGTTATGGCAAGAATTGAAGTTAGCGATTTGTATACCAATGGAATTCTCGACTTAGGTCAGTTCTTCCAAAGGCTTGAAATGCAAGCCGGTATACTTGAAATCAGCCAACTAAAATTGGCACCGAGCGAAAAGACCATTGAAATTATTTCAATAGATTCTTTTAAAAATATGGGCAATACTATATTGAAAACATTAAGAGTATCGCTACTCCAGCCGGTGACCCTAATAGAAAATGAAAAAGAAGCAATACTGTCTACATATCATGATGATCGAATTCAAGGAGGTCATATTGGCATTACCAGAACGCTGGCAAAAATCAAAAGACACTACTATTGGAAAAATATGGGACGCCATATCAAAGAGTACATAAGGAGGTGTCAAAAACGACGACACATACCAAGACCCCCATGATAATAACAGAAACACCAGCGAAGGCTTTTGATAAGGTTATAGTGGACACAATAGGTCCGCTACCAAAATTAGAAAATGAAAATGAGTATATTGTCACATTGATATGCGATCTGACAAAATACCTCATAGCCATTCCAGTTGCATCTAAGAGTGCAAGTAATGTAGCTAAAGCTATATTCGAAAATCCTATGAAAACACTCATTACGGACATGGGAACTGACTATAAAAACCAGATTATAACAGATATATGCAAGTACATGAAGATTAAAAATCTGACATCTACAGCATACCACCACCAGACTTTAGGGAGAATAGAACGAAGTCATAGAACATTCAATGAGTATATTCGTTCATACATATCAGCAGATAAGTCCGATTGGGATGCTTGGATACAATATTTCACTTATTGTTACAACACAACCCCCTCGGCAGTGCATGAATATTGTCCATACGAACTAGTATTTGGAAGACTACCAAATCAGTTCATAGATTTTAACAAAATAGATAGAATAGATCCAATATACAATTTAGACGACTACTCTAAGGAAATAAAATTTAGAATAGAAATAGAAATAAATAAGAGCTAGGATAATGTTAGAAAACCGTAAGTTAAATAATAAGAAATACTACGACAAAAATATTTCCAATTTCGATTTAAACATAGGAGATAAAGTTTTATTAAGAAAAGAAATAGGTCATAAACTAGATGCTAAATATATAGGGCCTTATAAGGTAGTGAGTATAGAAGAAAATGACAAAATATTAATAGCAGATAATAAGAATAAAAACCAGAAGGTTCATAAAAAAAAGACTAAAACCATTTGCGGAATGATCAACCGCTGTGTCGCTGTGCGATACTGCCGATCAGGACCCATGGGGTAAAGCATTCCAAATTATTGTAAAGCGCCTGCATGCGAACAGAACACCGCCTCCAACAGACACAATTCTGGTGCGGAATATAGTCGATGACCTATTCCCCAACATCATGGAAATAGCCAATCACACGCAGCATTACAACGAGCCTTTACTGATGTCCGACGAGTGTTCAATCTCAGAGCTTGCTCAAGCCATAAGCAGACTTAAAATGAACAAAGCCCCAGGACCGGACAGTATTCCGAACAAAGCGATAAAGCTGGCCGCCGAACTTTACCCAGCCACTTTCTGTAAGGGGATCTTTCCGAAAAGATGGAAGATCCAGGATCTTGTGCTACTCACGAAGCCAGGAAAACCACCCGGAGAGGCGTCTTCGTATAGGCCAATCTGTCTCCTAGACACAGCCGGCAAAGTCCTCGAATACATCATTAGCGTGGGTCTCAGCAAAGCCATAGTTGCCGGCGGTAACCTATCAGGTAGACATCGCCGCTGAGGCTATAGCGGGTAGCAGATGGAGAGGCGGCTGCAAAAAATACTGACTGGTGGTGACACTGGGCATAAAAAATGCGTTTAATTCCGCTAGGTGGGGCCGGATAATAGATGGCTTATTGGGTTTTGGAGTCCCTCAATACCTGGTCAATTGTGTACGTAGCTACTTCGCAGACAGGCGAATCCGGTACCACACAGATGACGAAGTCATGGAGAAGGTAGCGACAGCTGGAGTTCCACAGGGATCCGTTCTCGGTCCCCTATTATGGAATGTGATGTACGACGGGGTTCTACGACTCGAGTTTGACCCCGATACGCACATAATCGGATTCGCGGATGACGTAGCACTCGTGGTGGTGGCTAAGGAAATCGAAGTAGCACAAGACCGATGCAACAGCTAGACAGCTGGCCTTGAGTTAGCAGCCTACAAGACGGAAGCGGTGCTTGTCACAAGCCGCAAAAAGGTGGAGATTGCTAAAATAAGAGTTGGCGATTCAGGGATTACTTCCAAAATAGCTATCAAGTACCTTGGGGTAATGATAGAGACAAGGCTGAGCTTTAAGGAACACCTAGCCTACGCAAACGAGAAGTCAACGGTGTCGGCTAGAGCCCTGTCACGCATTCTACTCAACACGAGGGGACCGAAACAAGGGAGGAGGATGTTGCTAACAAGCGTCGTCAAATCTGCGGCACTGTATGCAGCACCAGTCTGGGCCAAAAATGACTGTTAAGAGCTACAGACGAGGCTTAGTGGCAAGTCACAGGCTATGCGCTATTCGTGTTTGTAGTGCCTTTCGCACTATTTCGGACGAAGCTGCGAGTTGCGAGACTGATGCCCATAGCCGAGCAAGTAACAATGGCAGAAGGCATATTCAGTCGGCAAGATGAGACCTTAAACGCATCATCACGTCAAGCGGAGCGCAGTTCGCAATGGCATAGATGCCTCGCTAGGTGGCAGAGTCGCTAGGATGCCTCCACCAAGGGCAGGTGGACCTGGAAACTGATCCCGAACATTGAGGCGTGGATCAAGAGGCGTCATGGTCAAGTAAACTTTTACTTGACACAAATACTGAGCGGACACGGTTGCTTCAGGAGTTACCTAAAACGGTTGGGTCACGAAACTACAGAAACTGCAGCTATTGTGGGAGTGGCATCTCCGAAACAGCTGAACTCGTCGTTTTCTACTGCCCGGGATATGATGCTGAAAGAGGATCCCTAAACAGCAAGCTGGTTGAGGGGACCACACCTTCCAACCTGGCGAGAAAGATCCTAGAGGACGCGGAAATTTGGACGGCAGTAAATGACTTTGCATCAAAGGTCATGAGAGAGCAACGGAGGCAAGAACGGATTAGGTCAGGACAATAGTAGGTGCACGGCTCTTCGACGCAATACACACTAGTAGTTCCGGAGAAGTCAGCATCCCGCTTTTTCATCCATACCAAATCAAATTTTTATGTTATGTTTTTCTGTTAGTTAAGCGTTAAAATTGAATAAAAAAAAAAAAAAAACATAAGCACTGTATGCACAAGCGTAACATGAGCTAGAGCCAGGCCAGCGTGTGACTGCTGACCAAGCACTTTGATGCATGCGCTCCAACAGTATGTATGTATGTACTGACACTCTCCCTCTCTTTTGTAGCTGTCGCATAAGTCGCAGCATAAGAATATATTATATGTAAAATTAGCCTAAGCAAAAGAATAATTTGGAATAAAGAATCAATCCTAAAACTACAATTAAACGACACAGACGTGTCTGCTCTTATTATTTATAACCCAATGGGACCCGGTCGAAGGAGGTTTTTACAATACAATTAGGTAGAAAATATCTCAAAGCATGTCAAGCCGTTATAAACTATGAAGAAAATAGTGTAACATTATCAAATCATAAATTTTATATCTAATTCACCAATAAAGAGGAAGAAAAAGAAAAATCAATCCCTTTTCCTCGCCCAGAGTTCAAATATGAAGCATTCGCACAAGAGATGAATAACAGTATCGAGAAAAGAATCGAATTTTAGCTCGATCACTTAAATTCAGAAGAAGAATAGAACGTATCCCAGAAACAAAAGTTCCGTTTAATAATCGACTATCGTAGTCTAATGGGATTACTGTCGATGACAAGTTCCCAAAACCGGAACGTTCGAACGCGTTCCAAAGATGTATTGTAGAAATTAAGAAGATTTGCTTGTTGTATTCGGTGTTGACGGATTCAGAATGAATCGTCTTTATTTAATAATTGACTTAGCCTAAAGTACATAATGAGGTTTGGAGTTCTGTCGCCCAGTGGCGGCACTTATGTATATTTGTAATTGTATAAACATAGCAACAAAGTGTCGTTATGTTATGAGGTGTTACTCTTACTTTATAGTTGGGCATATGACCACTTGTTATGCTGTATACTCTACAATACAGTGGGCATATGCTCATTTGGCATACAACAAACTACACCTCCCTTTTTAAAAAAAAATAACGTAATATAATGGAGTTATATAATATAAAAATTATTATTATTATTATTTTTATATATTTTATCTATTATGTTGTGTTTATTCTTATTTTTTGTCAACGTAAGCGTAAGTTTTTGCTAAAATAAAATTTATATAATTTATTAATGTTAAATTACAAAGAAATTTGTTAAATTAATAAATAAATGTTTTCGTCTCGTCTTTGTAATTGTCTTTTGCAAGGTTATATGTATATGTGTGAAGTCGCAAAGTCTTACGTATAACTGTGTTTGTCCGTATGTATGTATTTATGTATATATCGCCATTATTTCGTTTCAAGTGTTTTATCATAAATGTAAATATTCAACCAGTACTCATCGTTGGACATTTCAAATGCAGGAACTTATTTTAAACAGTACGCCGCCAATATCAAATGAAAATTATTGGCGAACGAACTTAAGCCATCGCTTAAAAGAGGTCGAAGCAAAGTTTGGGACACCTTTTCTCGAATAGTGGACGAAAAACCGAAAACGAAACTTAAAAAACCCTGACGTAGTGGTGTGTAATACATGCAAAAATGTGTATAAATTCGAAAAAACCACATCGAATTTAGTAAAGCACAAATGCTACATAATGGCAAAAGGTCGTAAACGCAACCATTGTGAAGTTTTTGTAGATGCAGAATCAAAAAAGTTGTGCACTAAGCTAGCAACAGAATGGACAATAAAGAATGGGCGATCCTTTAAGATTATTGCGTACTCAGGACTAAAAAACATAGCCCAGTTTTTTATATCTGTTGGTGCGAACTTCGGGAAAAATGTTAATGTTGAATCATTATTGCCGCATCCCACTACCATCTCACGGAACATCGAAGCTCTCTACGAATATCATTTTAATTAAATAAAAAAGAAGTAGTTGATCATACGAAACTTGGATATAGCATAACGTCGGATATATGGACAGACGACTTCTTCAAAGTATCATATATATTATGTCGCAGAAGGAACCCTAAACAACCGCCTGCTTGCAGTAAAATCAATGCAAGGAGGATCCTGTACCGGTAAGATTTATAAAATTTTATTTATTATTGCAAATGAATTTTATAACAATATTGTTTTTAGGTGACAGAATTAAAAACAAAATTGAAAATATTTTACGCGAATTTGGGTGTGACTTGCAAATGGATGAACCAATAATGGTACCGACCGAGGCGCTAACATGAAGGCTGCATTTAGGGGGCTAAACACGTTGAACTGTGTAAACCATTTGATGCACAATGTTATTGGTAAAGCTGTGGATGAGGTCCCAGAATTGGAGAAGACAGTGGATCGCTGCAGCAAACTTGTGAAGTATTTTAAAAAGTCAGGTCAATTTCTTTTTAAAAAGCACCTTAAAGAGCTACTGTCCAACACGTTGGAATACGATATTCCACCTATTCAAATCAATTGAGTTGAACTGGATGGAAATATACAACATATTAATTGAGAAGAATGAAATAAGTACGATTCAAAATATGAATTTAAGCTATGTAAGCGCATTGGCGAAACTTCTGGCTCCTTTCGATGCGTGTTCAAAGAAGCTTGAGGGGAGCAACTATCCAACTTTGCACCTAGTCATACCGCACATCAATAATTTAAAAAACAATTTAACACCTAGTGATAACGATGTGGAAATGGTGGAAAAATGCAAGCGTGCTCTTGAGTCAAATTTAGTAAAAATAGTTCAAAGTAATCTAAACAAGTTTATAGATATGATAGATATTCAGCTTAGAACTCAAACTGAAGAAAGCTATAACATTATTCCATCCAGCCAAGAAATAGATGATATGTATATTTTCGCCGATTATGTAGAAGCCATCCATAATAATAATATTCAATCTATTATAAGTAATGAAATTCGAACATATAAAAATGTAAATATTCCATATAACAAAAAAAAAAAAACAACAATCAGCAATTTCCCTTACTTTTTAAGGTTGCTTGCAAGTTCTTAGCCGTTCCTGCGAGCAGTGCAGCATCAGAAAGAGCTTTCTCTGTTGCCAAAAACCTTATTCATTACAAACGATGTAAAATCGCAACCACAGATGATAAGGTGAATAAGATTATGTTCTTGCACTCAAATGTTGAAATTTTATATGATTCTGATTTTTTATTTATTTTCTTTATTTTTATATATTTTTTTAAGCAATTAATCCTAACTGACTGTACAGTAAGTGAACTGTACACTAATATAGTGTACAGTAAAAGTGCTGTACAGCAATTTTGGTGTACTCATTAACCGCTGTATAACATGGAAGTGAGTGTGAAGTCAAGCTGTCAATCAAAAAAATTTGTACAGTATAAACTTGCACCCATTTAAAATTGTACAGAAATAAGGTGTACACGTTTTTAGAATGAATGATTCATTTGCCCTTTTGGATGCATTCATGCAGATGTGTAATATATATGTATATATTCAAAGGCAACACAAAAAGGTGAGCAGGTTGTCTGTATAGCTATTTCAAGAACTACCAAGTTCTATCATCAGCAG
The DNA here is from genome assembly GCA_018152135.1 of Drosophila paulistorum. NCBI lineage: Eukaryota > Metazoa > Arthropoda > Insecta > Diptera > Drosophilidae > Drosophila > Drosophila paulistorum. The sequence continues at coordinate 317,979 of JAECXG010000501.1, forward strand.
ACTTTGCTAAAGAACTCCGAAATTGCAATAGCCATACCATGTCTTCAACGCTAGAATTGGTTGGGAATTGTAACAACCAAATGAAGCGAAAAAAGTTGGTAAAGCCTACAAAACCGAAGACCATCTTTTCGTGCATACCCTTAGGCGCTATGAAAAATTAGTGTAAGAGCTTCGCCTTACCAACCTAATATCACGAACTGTTATTTCATATACGGTATATTGTACCACATAGAAAAGGGGTTTTTTTTGGAATAAAAATTCCAAAGTAACGGCGTGCCTTCCGGTGGTGTTATCTGGTTAGATGACAAAGATTTAATTTTTAAGTTTTTCATCTAGTGCGTCTGGCTTGGTTGAGCGTCACCGGAAGAAGAGAGAGAAAACTTTCAGTGTGGCACCAGGTCGATACCGATATTTTCCATAGGCGACTTAATACTAGCAAACGATACTTAAAAAATAAGACTTAGAAAAGAAATCTTATCAAAGCTCTCGAGGAAGACGGACGTGTTTTTTTTCAAGCTCCCGCGTTTTTAACTGATTTACATTTATTTTATTTTGTTTTATCGGCGTCGCGATCGAAACATTAATTAATTAGTAAATCTAACTTGCACCATATCACTCGTTGCGTTTTTGTGTGTTTGTGTTAATAATTTTTAACAACTTTAATTTCTGCTTATAACCTTTGTTGGTTTTTTTTCTTTTTCTTTTTTTCTCTTTCTTTTCTTCCTCTCTCTCCCACCTTAATCTCATTTTTTCTGCCTTGCAAATCACAAGCAAAGCTCTGTTGTTGTTGTCTTGCAATTTCATAGTGTTCTTGTTGCAGTGTTTTGTTATTGTGATTTCTAACTCCCGCGCTCGCGCTCTTTGACTTTTTTTTTCTCTCGTTTTCGTTTCACTCGTTATTTTCGCTCATATTGCAGTCTGTTGTGTGTCTGTAATTTAGAGTCTATATTCTCCTAGTCAGTGCTCTTTTCGTTTAACCCTTGTGCACCCTCAAAATCTCTATTTCTTATTATTTCTGGACCTCAGAGTGAGTTATATATTTTAATACCAGTTTTATTTGTTTGATTACCAATTTTTTCTTATTACCTCATAATGACTGTTTGTTCGATTAAAAATTGTTTTCATCCCGCCCCACCCTTGAATAGTTTTATTTACTGTTGGTTGTGTAAAACTACAGTACATGTTAAGTGTGCCGGCTTTACATGCAGGGTGAAGGATCTTTTAGATCAAAAAAAGGGTTTCAAATGGGGAAGTGAGTCATGCCGGATCGTGGAAGATGAAATGGAACTGTTGGCCAATTTCTCGGCCATATAATAAACTGCTACTCGGTTGGATTCGATGATTCAACTTCCCTTGCCACATTCTTCCCGAAACAGATTAGACGACGTTATGTAGTTTTACATTTATTTATGCGTCCGTCGCATTCGAGTTCTCTTGTTACAGTGATTTCATGAATTCTTATATGCTACGAGTGAGAGAGAGTAATTCAAAGTGAAGTGTAAAGGGAAACGCAAGAAGAGAGCCAACAGTGATGCTAGATTGAACTCTCCTTGAGCTTGCGATATATCGATACTTTAGCTATTTAACCCAATGGTTAATATTTCGGAATAATTAAATTAATGAGTTTCAATTCAGGAGTTCTCCTCCAACATGCTCCCCCTGTTGAAAGAACCAACTTTCAAATAAATGATTCTGGAAGCGGAGCGATCTTGTGAATTGGCCTTTTGAAGATTCCTTTTGCAGTCCTAAGTTCGACCACTCGAATTTTGTCATCAGGTCCGGCATTTACAGACACTATTCTTGCTAAAGGCCAATGTTGAGCCGGTACGTTGTCTTCGTGTACTATAACTAGTTGTCCCAACGCCACATTTGGTTTTCCGTAAATCCATTTGCTGCGTTGTTGTAAGTTATGAACATAATCCCGTGCCCACAGTGTCCAGAATTGTTGTTTCAAATAGGTCACTCGCTGCCATCTATCCAGATACCGAAGTTCCGTTCCGGGAGGGTCCGTGGAATGGTAAAGTAATGATTCTGGTACTGACGTTAATTCGGTTCCATTCAGCAAATGCCCAGGAGTGAGAGCATTGAAATCGTTGGGGTCATCTGAAGTGGGTGCTATTGGCCTTGAATTAAGGATAGCTTCCACATCTGAGAACACAGTGAGTAGTTCCTCGAAAGTAAGAGATGCGTTTGAAATATTCTTCAGAGCCAGTGTCTTCGCTGATTTTACTGACGCTTCCCAGAGGCCGCCAAAGTGTGGAGCTCTAGGGGGAATAAAGCAAAAGTTAAATCCTTTAATTGAACTATATGTTTTTATGTGACCTATGACGTTTGAGGTAAACAATTTTGACTTAAACTCAGCTAGCCTTGTAGCAGCGCCAACAAAATTTGTGGCGTTGTCGCAAACCATGCGCAATGGTACCCCACGGCGCGCTACAAATCTACGTATACAAAGCAGAAATGCATTTGTTGACAATTCGGAGACTAATTCAATATGAATTGCCTTTGAAGCAAAACATACAAAAATTGCCGCATATGTTTTGTACGGCGGCCTTCCGCGAATCCGGTAAGACGTGAAAAAGGGCCGCAAAAATCTACTCCTGTTACTAGAAATGGTCTTTCAGCTCGTAGTCGATCGGCAGGTAGATTGCCCATCAGTTGAGTTATGAGGCGAGGTTTAAAGTGAAAGCAGCGGATGCAGCTTCGCACAACTTTTCTAATCAACGCTCGTGCGTTGATTACCCAAATTCGTTCTCTTAAAAGAGATAAAATAAACTTTGGGCCAGCATGAAGATTTTTGTTGTGCAAGAATTCGATGTATAGCTTGATAAAACGATGATTTTGTGGTAGCAGGGCCTGATGCTTGGCGTTGAATGGAAGGTCTCCGTTTTCAAGACGTCCTCCGACTCTCATTACACATACTGCAGTTTGTCCAAATGTCATTGTGTGCATGAATGGTGTCAAACGCTGTAGACATGGTGTTAAGGTTTGTTTGTTTTTTAGTAAAGATATTTCATCAGCATAACATGCTTGTTGTATTAGTGCAACAATTTTCCAAAACGATTGATACATTTCTGTCTCAGTAATGCGAATATCGGCTATCGATGATGAACTTAGAGTGCGATCAGGCTTCACTTTGTTCACGCTGCGATAGAGGTATGAAACAATTCGAACAATTCGAATATACGATGAAGAATTATTTATGATCATATTTAGAATAGATTGTGAATTAGCGTTGTCTGCTCTGCTACATAGAAGTGCTGACTTGGTTCTTACCTCGATAGGCGGCGGAAGGGGTTCCTTAAGAATTGGCCATTCGGCCTTAGACAATTTTAAAAATGTTGGCCCTGTTATCCACATGCTTGTTTGCAGCTCTGATGTCCGACAACCACGAGAAACGATGTCTGCTGGATTCTTAGTAGAAGGGACGTGTTTCCATATTATTTCTTCCGTGTGTTGTTGTAACTCTGATACTCTATTTGCTACAAAACAATTTAGTGTTGATGCATGAAGTTTCAGCCATTGCAGAACAATTTTTGAATCGGTCCAAAAGTATACCTTGTCGATGTATAATTTTAATGTCCTTTCGAATTTGCTCCAAGTCCGACTGAGCAACAATGCTCCGCACAGTTCTAGCTTAGGCAATGACTGTGTCTTGGTAGGTGCTATCTTTGATTTCGCAACGAGTAAAGTGACTTTGACTCCACTCGGGAATTCTGATCGAACATAAAGACAGCATCCGTACGCTCTTTCGGATGTGTCAGCGAATCCGTGTATTTCGCATCGATACGTTTTTGATGTGTTTACATATCGTGGTATTTGTAGATTTGATAAGTCTTTAATATCCTGTAAAAGTTCTTTCCATCTTTCCTTAATTCGACCATCGACAGGCTCATCCCAATCTAGGCCCTTGAGTGTCAAGTCTTGCATAAGAATTTTGCACCGAACAATGACCGGACTTATGAATCCCAGCAAGTCAAACATTCTTGCTACTACTGAAAGAATTGATCGTTTGGTAAATGGTTCTCGGTGGTCACAAATGTATCGAAATGTAAAGATGTCGCTGCTGGGCATCCACGTCATCCCCAGAGTTTTGGTAGTGTCTTGATCTTCCATGGCGATAAATACTTCGTCCTCTGAAGTTTTCGTAATTTCCTTGCAGTTGCTACTAAATTTTGTAAGATGCAATCCAGCCTGTGCTAAGATGTCTACTGTATCATTTTTAATATGTTGAAGCTCGGTTACGCTATCAGCTCCGGTTAGCAAGTCATCCACATATAAGTCGTTGCGTAATGTTTTATCTCCTATAGGATGATCATGTGAGTACAAATCGGCAATATGGTGAACACCTCTGATAGCTAAGAAGGGTGCAGCTGACATGCCATATGTCACGGTGTTGAGCTCGTAAGTTTTTAGTTCTTCTGTTTTTGTTGGTCGCCATACAATGCGCTGAAATCTCCGGTCTCTTGGATCTATGACAAATTGGCGATACATCTTGGCTATGTCGCCTGTAAGTGCATACCTGTTCAGACGAAATGATAGAAATGTTATAAAGAGGTCTTGTTGAATTGTGGGGCCAATCATTAACAGCTCATTTAATGATTTTCCCGATGATGTTTTAGCCGAAGCATCAAACACAACTCTAAGTTTCGTAGTAACGCTTTGCGGACTCAACACGCAATGATGAGGTATATAATAATGCGGTTCGTTCTGGCTTGCAACAGGTTTGAGAGACATGTGGCCAAGTTTTACATACTCGTTGATGAAATCTACATATGCTTGTTTTAGTTGATCGTCGCGGTCGAGACGATTTTCTAAGGATTTGAAACGCCGTACTGCGTTGTCGTAGGAGAATCCTAACTTCTCTGGGGGTTCCTTAAATGGAAGTCGAACTTGGAGTCTTCCATCAGATTTTATAACTGCATTTTTACAAAAATGGCTTTCGGATTCCTGTTTTTCTTTGGTTTGCCGGTTACCAACAAACTCACAGTCTTCAATTTCCCAAAATCTTTTAACTAGCTGATCAAGTGATGGGTTGACGTGTACCAATAAACATTGTTGTCGAGACCTTTCGTGTGTGGTTTCCAAATTTCCACCAACTATCCATCCATATTCCGTGTTGATTAAATATGGCATGTTTTCGCCCAAGCCTTGTTGACCATCGAGGATTGCTGCAATCAGCCCATTAGTGTTTATTAAAATGTGTATCTTGTGGGGCTCATTGAAATACGGATCGGCTAGATTGATATCCGTACGTATAGTCCAATTTGATGTATCGATATGCTCGTGTGGTTGCTGAGCACAAATTTTCTTAATGACGGCAAAGTTGGCGGACCACTTAAATGATGCATGCCTAGAACGTATTGTGGCAAACGCATTGTGTTTAATGCCTTGACTGCTTCCGGTAATGCCGCTGAATTCTTGAGATACGCGAGTCCTATCCAGATTTAGCCGCTTGGCAGTCTCTTCTGTAATAAAATTAAGTTCAGAACATGAATCTAAAAGTGCCCGTACAGTATGTAATTGGCCAGACTTATCCATTATGTGAATCAATGCTGTAGGAAGCATCCCCTTTTTATCAGTGTTTGTTAATAACGAAGTGCTTTGTGAATTAGTTATTGGATTACCAGATTGAATCGATGATGATAGGTTTTTTATCGGGGTGGAGGCGAATTGATGCAATAACGTATGATGAGCCGATCGGCACACCTTGCACCGGGAGAGTGAGGGACAATCCGTTACGCGATGTCCAGTTCGCAGACAGTTAAGACATGCATTGGTCCGTTTGACTGTATCGAACCTTTGCTGTAGCGATAACTCCAAATGACTTACAATTACTAACATAGTGCGCCGTCGAATGGCAGTGTAAGCATTGAGAGTTAATATTGAGGAATGCCTTTGACGTTGATGGTCGTTTTCCTCCTAGTGAACTATTGCGCTGACCGAGTTGACCTGTCTGATGACTTTCTAGGAACTGGCAGCGGCGATGAAGAATTGTGCAGAATTCCTCCCACGTTGAAAGCTTGTCGAAGCTTTGCTTTTCGTCGTAGACGCCTTTGGTCTCAGCATCAACCTTCGTAAGAAGTATGTGAATCATGATGTTATTCATTATTTCCTCAGTTGATCCTAGTGTAAGAAGTGATCCGCGTATAGCGGACGCATTATCGATGAGCTTCTGCAAAAGTCTTGCTTCTGGTTGCTTGACTAATGGTAAATTGAACAGACTCGATATACAATCATGGAAGATTAGAACGTCGTTGTCGTAGCGAGCTTCTAATCTTGACCAAGCTTGACTGTAGTTTTGTTCGGTGACTTGGAACGACTGCACGACCTCAAGTGCAGGTCCCGATAAACATTCAAGAAGATAATTGAACTTATCAATTGTTGGCATGTGGTGATCGTTGTGAATTAGATTCAGGAAAGACGATTTGAATCTCTTAAACGCTGAATATTTGCCATCGAAACTGGGTAATTTCAGTTTGGGCAATCGTTGACTGTGAACCACTGTAGGAGACATTGAAGAACTCATAAAACTCATATCCGATGTGTTTACTGGACCCGTTGAACGTTTTCTTTGTAAAAGAGACAATAAATGTACCTTGACCTTTATGTACATTTCATCCAAATTACTGCGCTCTTTATCAATTACGTGCAAATTTTCAATTTGTGTTTGAATATGAGTAATTTGCCTATAATGAGATTCAAGTATTTGAAGTCTGCAGTCTAGTGTATCGGCATCTTCTTGGTCGCTAGTAGCAATGATCTTTTCATGTAAATTTCGAATATGATTTTCAAACTGAGTCCGCTGGGATCTAAGATTTGTTAGTTTGTCTGTTCCCTTTGAGCTTACGGGAGTATTTGAACCGTCTTTGCCCATAATGCTTCAATAAAAGCCAGCAACACCTCCAAGTAGCAGAACCAACGCGAATGTTGATTAGTTATATGTATATACATACATATACATATGTTCGCAAACTTAACGGGTTTTTGATGTACATTTGGCGCAGGCACTCACGCTCGTGTGTTTGGGTATGTAGAGAGTGGAATGACAAACGACGAAAATATAACTGTTCGGTTTTCTTTTATTGTACATGTGCGAGTACAGTAATTGTTTGATTGAATACTTGCGGTTTCATTCCAATGACTTTACTGCAGTATGTGGAGAGTTTAAACGTGGTTTTAGATGTCTCAACGGGTGTTTGATGATTGATTGCCTCTTGCAATCTATTATCGGAAACTTGTGGTGGTTTACGAAATTATGAAACGACGAGTCCAACTTAGTTGCGATTGAACAAAAACTTATTTAACAGCAAGTATAATGTCCTGTCACGGTCGCCAAAATGTTGGCCAATTTCTCGGCCATATAATAAACTGCTACTCGGTTGGATTCGATGATTCAACTTCCCTTGCCACATTCTTCCCGAAACAGATTAGACGACGTTATGTAGTTTTACATTTATTTATGCGTCCGTCGCATTCGAGTTCTCTTGTTACAGTGATTTCATGAATTCTTATATGCTACGAGTGAGAGAGAGTAATTCAAAGTGAAGTGTAAAGGGAAACGCAAGAAGAGAGCCAACAGTGATGCTAGATTGAACTCTCCTTGAGCTTGCGATATATCGATACTTTAGCTATTTAACCCAATGGTTAATATTTCGGAATAATTAAATTAATGAGTTTCAATTCAGGAGTTCTCCTCCATAGTTTAAAGCTGTTGAGTCTCAGTTTAGTAGTTTTACGCTACTGACTGAGTCTCGAAAGCGTAAGAGGGCGGGAGAACGGACTCCTGATTTGTTCGATATACAATCATGGAAGATTAGAACGTCGTTGTCGTAGCGAGCTTCTAATCTTGACCAAGCTTGACTGTAGTTTTGTTCGGTGACTTGGAACGACTGCACGACCTCAAGTGCAGGTCCCGATAAACATTCAAGAAGATAATTGAACTTATCAATTGTTGGCATGTGGTGATCGTTGTGAATTAGATTCAGGAAAGACGATTTGAATCTCTTAAACGCTGAATATTTGCCATCGAAACTGGGTAATTTCAGTTTGGGCAATCGTTGACTGTGAACCACTGTAGGAGACATTGAAGAACTCATAAAACTCATATCCGATGTGTTTACTGGACCCGTTGAACGTTTTCTTTGTAAAAGAGACAATAAATGTACCTTGACCTTTATGTACATTTCATCCAAATTACTGCGCTCTTTATCAATTACGTGCAAATTTTCAATTTGTGTTTGAATATGAGTAATTTGCCTATAATGAGATTCAAGTATTTGAAGTCTGCAGTCTAGTGTATCGGCATCTTCTTGGTCGCTAGTAGCAATGATCTTTTCATGTAAATTTCGAATATGATTTTCAAACTGAGTCCGCTGGGATCTAAGATTTGTTAGTTTGTCTGTTCCCTTTGAGCTTACGGGAGTATTTGAACCGTCTTTGCCCATAATGCTTCAATAAAAGCCAGCAACACCTCCAAGTAGCAGAACCAACGCGAATGTTGATTAGTTATATGTATATACATACATATACATATGTTCGCAAACTTAACGGGTTTTTGATGTACATTTGGCGCAGGCACTCACGCTCGTGTGTTTGGGTATGTAGAGAGTGGAATGACAAACGACGAAAATATAACTGTTCGGTTTTCTTTTATTGTACATGTGCGAGTACAGTAATTGTTTGATTGAATACTTGCGGTTTCATTCCAATGACTTTACTGCAGTATGTGGAGAGTTTAAACGTGGTTTTAGATGTCTCAACGGGTGTTTGATGATTGATTGCCTCTTGCAATCTATTATCGGAAACTTGTGGTGGTTTACGAAATTATGAAACGACGAGTCCAACTTAGTTGCGATTGAACAAAAACTTATTTAACAGCAAGTATAATGTCCTGTCACGGTCGCCAAAATGTTGGCCAATTTCTCGGCCATATAATAAACTGCTACTCGGTTGGATTCGATGATTCAACTTCCCTTGCCACATTCTTCCCGAAACAGATTAGACGACGTTATGTAGTTTTACATTTATTTATGCGTCCGTCGCATTCGAGTTCTCTTGTTACAGTGATTTCATGAATTCTTATATGCTACGAGTGAGAGAGAGTAATTCAAAGTGAAGTGTAAAGGGAAACGCAAGAAGAGAGCCAACAGTGATGCTAGATTGAACTCTCCTTGAGCTTGCGATATATCGATACTTTAGCTATTTAACCCAATGGTTAATATTTCGGAATAATTAAATTAATGAGTTTCAATTCAGGAGTTCTCCTCCATAGTTTAAAGCTGTTGAGTCTCAGTTTAGTAGTTTTACGCTACTGACTGAGTCTCGAAAGCGTAAGAGGGCGGGAGAACGGACTCCTGATTTGTCCTTGCGTTTGCCGGTCTCCACATCTATATCGGTTCCGACCCCTTCTCAACCAATGCAAACTCCAACTCCTCAGACGATGTCTGTAGTGTATGTTTTGTCTTGGCAAGAATCTACACCCATGGATATTGCCGACAGGGATCCTAATGTTAGTAATGCCGGAGTGCCACTTGTTGCAACTGATGCTACAATTAATGCGGTAGCTGATGCAATACCTGGAATGCCGAAACCATTGGTGGGAGTGCCTCCTAAAAAACACATTTTTGTTTCGAGACTTCTCCCTGATGCTACATCGGATGATGTCATGGCCCACATTCGGGCTAAACTGAATGTCTCTAATATATCCATAGAAAAGTTTAAATTTTCATATTCTAGAGAAATTTCATCTTTTAAAATCAGTGTTCCAATTGAATTCTTTGACTGTATCTGCAGTTCTAGCTTCTGGCCGAAAAGCTTAATTGTGAAGGAGTTTACATCCAGAAAAATGAAGACACGGGGTCAAACAAGGATTCCTTCACCATCTATTCCTCTTTCTTCGTCATCTATTCCCACTCCTTCCTTATCTATTCCTTCTTCTACTCTATCAAAAAACTAACAACTTCCTTCTCTGTCGGCTATCAGAATGTCAGAGGCCTTAATACTAAACTTACTAAACTCTTTGTAGATAGTCTGTCATTTGATTTTGACCTAATTGTCTTTACTGAGACTTGGTTAAAACCTAACGTTTTTGACGCCACAGTTTTACCCTCTAATTTCAACATTTTTAGACGTGATCGTACTGATCGTAGGGGTGGTGGAGTTCTTATTGCTGTACATTCCGCCCTATCATCGGGTCTGATAACAATACCTGTCTCAAGTAGTATCGAATTTATATGCGTTAAGGTATCTTTTACTCGTTTTTCCATTTTTGTTACCTGTTCTTACATTCCGCCCCAATCAGAATGGCCACCCTACTTACTTCACTTAGAATCTATTAAATTTATACTTGAAATACTTTCTGACAGAGTCTCATTAATTGTCCTTGGGGACTTTAACCTGCCCACTATAACTTGGTCAACACGTCTGGCAGATTTCTGGATCTGATTTTTACTTCTGATCCCAGTTTTTGTGAAGTATCTAGAACTAGTCCAATGATGTTACCAGAGGATAGTTTTCATCCAACTTTAGAGTTATCTATTGAGTTTCCCAGCCAGAGTGTGATCCTACGGTACGCACCCGATGTTTTCGGAAGACTGACTTTCTCGCACTAAACAATGCCTTTCTTAATACCGATTGGACTAATTTATACACTTGTACGGATATGAGCTCCGCCATTTCTTTATTTTATACCACTGTTGACTCAATCTTTAATGACTGTGTACCCCTAGTGTCTCCTGTGGTGACGCAAAAATCACCATGGTTTACGCGGGGGCTGTCAAAACTGAAGAATCTTAAGTCTAGGTATTACAAAAAGTATAAAGTCACGGGTCTATCATCGGATCTTTCTCGTTACATGGTTGCTAAATCGAATTTTATTGTTTCTAATTCTAATTGCTATAATAATTACTTACAACGATGCAAGTTGCAATTCTCTGAAAATCCTAAAGAGTTCTATAGTTTCGTTAACTTAAAGCGACATTCTATCTCCCTTCCATCATTTGCAGTTTTTAATAATGTTTCGGCCTCTTCTGATCAATCTATTTCTAATTTATTTGCTAACTTCTTCTCGACTACGTACACATCCATTAAGTACAACTCTAGTCAGATATATCCATATCCTATAACGAAATCCAACTGCATTCTTAATTCAATTATAACGGAAAGTTCGGTAGCTAAGGAACTAATGACGATTAAGTCGTGGTCCAGACGGTATTCCCGCTTGTGTCCTGAGGTTCTGTGCGGAGTCATTGTGCTAGCCTTTACTTAAGCTTTTTGAGTTGTCCGTTACACTGTCCGAGTTTCCAACTATATGGAAGGATTCGTTTATTTTACCTCTTCACAAATGTGGCAATAAATCCGACGTCACTAATTACAGAGGAATTTCTAAATTGTCAGCGATACCGAAACTGTTTGAGAAAATTATGACGTCTCAAATACAGCATTTATGTAAATCTATTTTTTCGCCATACCAGCATGGGTTTGTCAAGAATAGGTCTACCACAACTAACCTTCTACAGTTTACAACTTTTGTAATCCAAGGTTTTAAGAAACAAAAGCAAACTGATATTATATATACGGATTTCAGTAAGGCTTTCGATTCGGTAAACCATGCCTTACTATTACATAAGCTGAATTTAGTTGGCTTTCCGGATGCTCTGCTTGCTTGGATATCACAATATCTAAGCAATAGGAGGCAGAGGGTTCTTTTTAAGTCCTCTCTTTCTAGGATCATTTGTGTTGCCACTGCCACAGGGCAGTCACCTTGGCCCATTACTGTTGACCATTTTTATTAATGATCTCCCCACCGTTCTTTTAAATTCTAGAGTTCTTATGTATGCCGATGATGTAAAAATCGCTAATCGCATTGTAGACTCTCTCTCATGTCATACCTTGCAAGCTGACCTGAATGCTTTTCAGGGGTGGTGTAGGGCTAACTTGTTATCGTTAAACTGTTCTAAGTGCAAAATTATGTCTTTTTTTAGAGGTTCTCCCCAATTAACGAGTTACTTTTTAAATAATTTCCCGTTAGAAAGAATTAATAATACTTTTTTGGTTGTAAAAGATTTGGGGATCTTAATAGACCACAAACTTAGTTTTAATCAGCATATATCGACTACTGTTAGTAGGGCTAGAAGTGTTCTTGGCTTTATAAAGCGCTGGTCGAAGGAGTTCAGGGATCCATATACTACCAAAATACTTTATACTTCTTTAGTCCGTCCCATATTGGAGTATGGATCTTGTGTTTGGTCTCCTCAATTTGAATTTTATCAAAACAAATTAGAATCTGTACAAAAACAGTTTTTAGTCTTTGCCTTTCGTGATTTGCGCTGGGATCCAACTGTACAACTTCCATCTTATTCTAGTCGACTTCAGTTAATTAACCTTCCTTCTTTAGCTAATCGTAGAACTATGCTTGGTGTAACTTTTCTTTACAAACTTTTGAATGGTGAGATTGACTCTTCCGAGCCAAATTAACATTTCTGTTCCATCAAGACACCGCTTTTACTTCCCACTTGCACAACTAACTTTTCTCTGCATGAACCTTTTCGTATACTGTGTAGGGACTACAACAGACTTTGGCACGTTATCGGTTGCGAAACATCGCTTCCCGGTATAAAAACTGCGATCTTGTCCTTACTCGCTCGTAACTAGTTGTAATTATCTTTATTTTAACCTATCTTGTTTTCTTTTTATATGTAACTTATTATCTTATTACATTTAATATTTTCTATTTCTTTTGTTTAATTTTATGTTTATATATGTAATACGCCTATGCCCATAGGTCGGAGTGGGTAGAGGTTGTAACATTAACTTTACTTAGGGTCATTCGTAACAGTCCCGGGCCTAGTGTCATATGGGACACTTGTTCGTACTGAGCGTTGTACGACTACGTCTATAAAAAAAAAATACACACGGTCACACGCTGGCCTGGCTCTAGCTCATGTTACCCTTGTGCATACAGTGCTTATGTGAATATATGTATGTGCATGTACAAATGTACATACATATATGTTCATGCTTAATTGTATGTTTACTTGAATATGTTTATGTGAATACTTCAATGTATACATATGAACCTATTCAAGTGCACTATTATATTTTATTCCGTATATGTTTAATTGATTATACTTGCAACAAAGTGTTACAAGTTGAGCTCATTGTGTTGAATGATTATTTGTATGAATATACTACACCTCCCCTCTTTAGAGAATAACGTAATATTATAGAGTTATTGTAATGATTATTGATATAGAATAGTAAAATAAAGGTAAAGTAAAGGTGTATTTAGGAATTTTTTTTTGTGTCTCTTCAGACAAATTGTCTTTCTCTTTTTTTTTTTTTTTTTTAAAATTGCATGAATTTATTTAAAATAATAGATAAATCCATAAAGATTTTTGTTTTTTTTTTTTTTTTTGTAGAATTACTTAAGTATCATGAAAATTATAAAATGTATGTTATTATTTTTACGGTTGATCATTCCGCAAATGGTTTTAGTCTTTTTTTTATGAACCTTATGGTTTTTATTCTTATTATCTGCTATTAATATATTGTCATTGTCTTCTATACTCCCTACCTCTTAAGGCCCTATATATTTAGCATCTAGTTTATGACCTATTTCTTTTCTTAATAAAACTTTATCTCCTATGCTTAAATCGAAATTGGAAATATTTTTGTCGTATTATTTTTTATTATTTAACTTATGGTTTTCTAACATTATCCTAGCTCTTATTTATTTCTATTTCTCTTTCTATTCTAAATTTTATTTCCTTAGAGTAGTCGTCTAAATTGTATATTGGATATATTCTATCTATTTTGTTAAAATCTATGAACTGATTTGGTAGTCTTCCAAATACTAGTTCGTATGGACAATATTCATGCACAGTCGAGGGTGTTGTGTTGTAACAATAAGTGAAATATTGTATCCAAGCATCCCAATCGGACTATCTGCTGATATGTATGAACGAACGGTGGTATGCTGTAGATGTTAGATTTTTAATCTTCATGTACTTGAATATATCTGTTATAATCTGGTTTTTATACTCAGTTCCCATGTCCGTAATGAGTGTTTTCATTGGACCGTACTGTAGTATACAATTTTCGAATATAGCTTTAGCTACATTACTTGCACTCTTAGATGCAACTGGAATGGCTATTAGGTATTTTGTCAGATCGCATATCAATGTGACAATATACTCATTTTCATTATCTGATTTTGGTAGCGGACCTATTGTGTCCACATAAGCTTATCAAAAGCCTTCGCTGGTGTTTCTGTTATTATCATGGGAGTCTTCGTATGTGTCGTTGTTTTTGACACCTGGCATTTACGACATCTTCCATATTTTTCCTTTTTCTTTTTCATTTTCTATTAGTCACCGGCTGGAGTAGCGCTACTGTTAATGTTTTCAATAGAGTTTTGCCCATATTTTTAAAAGAATCTATTGAAATAATTTTAAAGATCTTTTCGCTCGGTGCCAATTTTAGTTGGCTGATTTCAAGTATACCGGCTTGCATTTCAAGCCTTTGGAAGAACTGACCTAAGTCGAGAATTCCATTGGTATACAAATCGCTAACTTCAATTCTTGCCATAACTTTCTTTCCATGTTTTAGTGAATACGTATGGGAATACCTTGGGCCTAGAAGCATTTTGAAGTTTTTGCCTTTGCAAAAATTCTTCTTTATTAACTACGCAGTTTTTCCGTCTACTTTGTTGCCTGGTAGTGACTTTCAGGACTTTTATACTCATATCTTTTAATTCGGATATAATTATCCGCGATAAGGCGTCTGCACAAAATTATCTTTACCTCTCAAATACTCTACTGTAAAGTCGTACTCTTCCAATTCTAGCCGCATGCGTGTTAGTTTTGAACTCGGGTTGACCATGGAGAATAAATATGTTAATGGTCTATGGTCTGTACGCACTGTGAAATGTTTTCCATATATATATGGTCGAAAATGTGTTATTGTTGTACTCTTGTTGCTTTCACCTTTAGTGAACGCTCATGATGCATATGAAACTGGAAGCTGGAGTCCATTATAGTTTTGTGTTAAAACTACTCCATATGCTACTCCACTGCACTGTTTGCGTCATTTTACCTTCTGTATATACTTCTAAGTATATACTGGAGTTTAAATCAGAAACTTCTTTAAATGTTATCTGATGTCGCTTCAGTGCCAATGTTGCTTTTTCTTTGCAATCATTGTAGAAGGCTAGAGCTGCTGTTTGATGGTATTTGGTTTACAGAATGTTACTTCCCTCGCTTCTAAAGACTTCAATTAAATCCTGGACTATGCTGGGGTGCCTGTTGTTTGACTTTCTAAAGTACCTGTCAAAAGTGGTCTTTATTTTTGGTAGTTATTTAATCTTTTATTCGAAATTTTCTTGATTTATTATTGCTAGTGTGCATATGTATTTCTAGACCTTATCTAGATCATTAGCTTGGCTTAGAGCTCTTTTAGTTACACATCTGTTATGTAATAAGTAAGCTTTATACAGATGCGCACAATATTAGGATAATTATCAACAGTAGTATGTACGTTAACCTCATATCAGCATTTGACGATTCAATTTTATTTATGACATTTGCAGTAGAGTCC
This sequence comes from Drosophila paulistorum, assembly GCA_018152135.1. Taxonomy (NCBI): domain Eukaryota; kingdom Metazoa; phylum Arthropoda; class Insecta; order Diptera; family Drosophilidae; genus Drosophila; species Drosophila paulistorum. The sequence continues at coordinate 333,576 of JAECXG010000501.1, forward strand.
ACTGATTTTGCTTCGATCAACCCCATTGTTGGTATAACGGACAAATCACCAAATTTTCTTATACTATTATCGAACATACGTACGGATGGGATTTCTTTTTTTTTTTAAGTTTTTTCTTTCGCAACTCTAATTACAGCCCCACTGACATAGTTGTTTTTGTTGTTTATTCTCCTTCCTTGTTTTTTTAAATATTAATAGAAAATTTTTCTTTTGTATTTTTGTAATTGTAATTATGATTTTTCTTTCTATGCCATGTGGAAGGTTAATATATATTTAAAGTATTCAAGATTATACTGGAAACCAGATAAAAAAACCTTTCCAGCGTTAAATTCGAGCTGATGCTATTATAGGCAAACCTCTATATTCTACAAGAATTTCTAATAGTGATTATGATTCTAGTTGAAGCTAATTGTAAATGCAAATTTACATGTAGCCATTAAAAGATTTTAGAAGAAATGAATTGTAGAAATTAAAAGGTTTTGTTTATTTTACTTTCATTATGTTATGTTATTAGACGAATATATACATAGTGTTCAAAATTCCTCTTTTTTTTCAATTTCGTGATTTTTTTTTCTTTTTCCTTTTTCTTTACTTGTTTAAAAAAATGTATATCTTTTTCTAACCGATCAATGATCTCCTGCCTATAATTTGTACAGCCCCCCAGCATGTACTCTAAATGCACGACAATGCACGCAAGTTGTAGAAAGGACCTTCGCAGTCCGCGGTACATTGCCTCTTATATTCTGGGATAGCAGTTGGAACAGGGGGAGTTACTGGAGTATATTTATTTGTAATCTGGCGGTAGGTGCAGGATGGGTTTTGTTTTTTATTTATTAATTGCACTAGTTGTGCTTCACGAAACGAGCGCTTTTCTTGTATGGAAACAGAATCGTTCCATGCTGGCGGGTTATCTTGATTGTTCAAGATGAGACGGTCAATTTCCGACCTCAGTCTTTGTTTAACACCGCCGCGCTTTTATTTTCGTTTTTGTCGATTTTTATCCATCCGCACTCTACTCACTCAGATATTAATTTGTTTTTGTTTGTCTTAGTTGTTCTGTTGTTATTGTTCCGTTGATGGAAATTTTGTTGCTGCTGATGTTGCTATTGTTGTTGGTGATCTCGCACATAATCCCGGTTAGAATTTTGCAGGTTGGTTGGTGGTTTAGATTCATCTGTTGCTGTTCTGTCCTGTCACCGTCGGCATGTAGAAATTAAAAAGATTTGCTTGTTGTATTCGGTGTTGACGGATTCAGAATGAATCGTCTCTCTTTATTTAATAATTGACTTAGCCTAAAGTACATAATGAGGTTTGGAGTTCTGTCGCGGGAAGATTTAAAGATTCGTTCTTTAAACAAACTGGCCAAACAGCTGTCTAACGAGTGTGACTCTAGCGTACATTTATTGTCGCAATTCAAGTTTGTTCCACTTCCTGAGAAGTTGCCCAAGAAATGTACTCTTGAGTTGCCTCATAAGCAACAAATATCCTCTTTCAAAATTACAGTACCAAATGAGTATTTCTCTGCTATGGTTGACCCTAATTTTTGGCCAGAGGGCCTAGTTGTACACGAGTTGACGCCCAATAAGTGCTCCCGTTTCTTTGCCCGTCCACCTTCCGAATTTATCTTCTGCTTCAAAAAACTAAAACCGTCTAGTCTTTGTATTCATTATCAAAATGTAAGACGACTTCTTACCAAGCTCTCGAAACTATTCTGCGATAGCCAAACCTTTTCGGCTGACATATTAGCTTTCTCTGAAACTTAGCTTAACTCCTCTGTTTTGGATAATGAAATTCTTTCTAATAACTTTATTTCTTATAGGCTTGATCGTGTTGGTCGTCGTGGCGGTGGAGTACTCATTGCTGTCAACTCGAATCTGTGTTCAAGTGTTGTGCCGAGTGATCTCCCCTTAGGTGTTGAGTTTATTTGCGTCGAAGTTACATGTTCTTAGTTTAGCTTATATATCTCTTGTTCATATATTCCTCCAGCTTCTGATATCATGATCTACATGCACCATGCAGATGCATTGCGAACTATTTTTAGTCGTCTTTAACATCGTGAACATCGTGATTTTCTTATAGTGATTTCTTATATAGGTGAATTTAACTTGCCTAATATTTCTTGGCTTGTTGATGATAATCTATCTTTCTTAATTCCTTTATCTCAACATGTTTTTCTTGATAGCGTACTTGAATGTCCGCTATATCATTTGTTTTTGTCTCGGATCCCACTGTTAGTGCTGTATCACAAACACAGACCCTAGTGAAGCCTGAAGATCCTTACCATTGAAGTTACTATTTCTTCCAATTCCGTTTCTTATTCTTTTAATAACATCTTAAATTCTCAAATAGATGTTTTCGTAGAACAAATTTCAATCTTCTTAACTGCCTTATTTTCTCTTTTGATTGGTCATTTCTATTTGAGTGCTGTGATATAGATTGTGCAGTGAATTTTTTCTACTCTGCTCTTAATTCTCTAATTGATAAATGCGTTCCTTATGTGAATGTCTCTACCGTCTCCAGTGCGCCAGTCTGGTTCACACGTAGGCTCTCTAATCTATGTAGCATTAAATCGAGATATTTTAAAAGATTTAAAAAACTGTTTCGCGACTTGACTATGCAAATTATTTTGTAGCCAAATCTCAATTTTGTCTTTTAAATACTCAATGCTACAAAAATTATATCGGATCATTGGGAAGAAGAGATGGGGACAAATCCTTCATCAGAATTATAATGAACAATAAATATTTGAGATGTCTAGTAGACTCAGAATATTCAACAAATATAATGTCCGAAAACTTTTTTAATTTCAAAACATTTTTAGGAGATTCAAAAATTTACTTGATTGAAGGAGCAGTGGAAATTAAAGAAATAATTTTACTTGCACCCAGCATACTTTGTCCAACAGAACAAATCCATAAATTCCAGAACTTTCCTAAAAGCCTGCAAATTGTGCAAATAAATTATGGAAGAAGAATACGCAAAACTAGAAAACTATACATTTTATTTCAGAGATATTGAAGAAATAGAAGAAGAACATAACATAGAATGCTTGGACCCACCTACACCCTAATGAGTATAGACTCTACCATTTAAAAAACGAAGAAACACAAAAACTTAAAAAACTTGTACGAATTCAGTGATATTCAATACCGCGAAGGTGATAAATTGACTTTCACGAATACAATAAAGCACTATTCATACAAAACGTGAGGACCCAATTTGTAAACGTCCATACAAATATCCCTAAACATTTGATATAGAACTCAACAAACAGATAAATTAAATGATTGAACAGGGTATAATTCGAAAATCGAACTCAACCTACTGTTCACCCATTTGGATCGTTCAAAAAAACGAGATGCTTCCAACAAACAAAAATTCAGATTAGTCATTGACTATCGAAATTTAAATGATAATAAATTGTGAATAATTCACAATAGATGACAAATTCCCAATTCAAGTCATGGATGAAATTCTCGACAAACTGGAAAAATGCCAAAACTTCACCACCATTGACTTAGCTAAGGGATTTCATCAAATTCAAATGGATCCTGAATCTATTGCAAAAACAGCTTTCTCAACAAAACATGGCCATTACACACGTATGCCATTCGGTCTTAAAAATGCCCCGGCAACATTCCAAACATGCATGAATAATCTTTTGGAAGACATTATTTATAAGGATTTCCTTGTTTATCTGGATGACATTATAGTGTACTCCACTTCATTGGAGGAACACATACTATCACTCAGAAAGGCATTTAACAAACTAAGAGAAGCTAATCTTAAACTCCAGAATTCTTTGGTCATATAATAATACCCGAAGGTATAAAACCTAATCCAAATAAAATACAAGCAATTAAAAATTTTCCAATTCCAAAAACTCAGAAAGAAATAAAATCAATTTTAGGTCTATGCGGATTCTTCCGGAAATTCATAGCAAACTTTGCACATATTGATAAACCTTAAACTCTTGGATTAAAGAAAGCAGCTAAAATTAGCATAAACGACCCACATTATATTTTATCCTTTGAAAAATTAAAATATCTTCTTATAAACGACCCCATAGCTGCATATTCCGATTTCGAAAAAACATTTTTTTTAACCACAGATGCTAGCAATATAGCTTTAGGTGCGTTCCTCTCACAGGACCATAGACCTATTTCTTATGCTAGTAGAACACGTTACGAACATGAACTTAATTATTTAGCCAAATAAACTATAATCTATCTTATGGGCAACCAAATATTTTAGGCCATACCGTTTAGGTAGATTTTAAATCATAAGTGGTCATAAACCCCTTGTCTGGTTGGACAATATCAAAGAACCTAACATGAAGTTAGAGATTACAAAATAAAATACTTACCAGGTAAAGAGAATCACGTAGCAAATGCCCTTTCCAGAATTAAAACAGATCTAAACTTTTTAGGATCAACAGAAAGCACCGCAACTACAATACATAGTGCTCATGAGGATAATGAAATTTACATTCCAATAGTAGAAAAACACATTAATTATTTCAACAGGCAACTAAAATTCACTAGAACAGATTTTTTGGAAAAAATACAAAAATAAATTAATTAACTACATTAATCATTCATTATTATTTCTGTATTTAGTACATAAGTTGCTCTTCACTTAAGTACCTTGTGATACACGAAAACAAAACAACGCAAATGGTCTTCCGTCCCGTGAACATGCCACGTATAATTGACCATGGGAAAAACATGAATGTTCTAGATTTGAACCACAAACTTTTAAGGATTGGCATTGTGATTTGTTGATGGTCATGGCAAATGCAAGACGTATCGGAAATTGAAGTCTTTTAAATTCAAACGGCATATCGGTTGGGACCTTTTAATTTGCTTATCATTATCGTAGCGTAAATTACATTGTTCATCAATTTACTAACCACCAAACGCGTACCGTTGCACAGTTTTGGTTGGTTTATGTTTCGAAGCATGATTACTACGGAGCCAACCTAAATTTCGCCGCAAATTGTGCGGTGGTAAGCCAGGCACGTCCAAAGAGTTTAAAAATTCAATTGGATAGTTGGTGGCTTCATCTTCATTTGTGACGCATTGTTCCAATGATCTTATTTTGAATTATGTAGTTCAGGTCATCTTCATCTTTATTCTTAGCCGCTAAAATTGCTCGCTCACTCAACCATTCATTATCTTTGTAGTTAGAAATAATATTTGGAAATACATTGTTGATAAGTTCGTTTTTTGATGAGACAAAATTACAGAAATGATATTAATCCACTCGATTCATCGACAGGTACTTGACCATTACCTTAAGCAATGTAACTGTCATGTTTGTTGTCAGCTGCAGTTTCTTCACATAGTGAATAGGGATTCCCGGAGAGAAGGAAAATTACCCAGTCTTCATTCGTTGAATTCAAAATATGAACTGATTTTATTGGAAAAATTGTTGTGTATATAAATGAACTCTTAGAATCTAGGCTCGATACTCGAGGAGACAAATGTTCTTAAAAATGCTTAGCTGATCACGATTAATCTTAAAAATTCTGCAAAGGGCCGCCAAATGCGACGTTTTGGATTTTATTTTTATAGTTAGTTAGTTATCTTATGCAAATTATTATTAATATTATCATTAGTAAGATAACTATTGTTAAAGAAGCATGACCAGTTACATAATGGACGTTCAACCTAGTCAATCTAATGTTACTTTACAATTGTCACTGACTTTTCTTCTTTTTGTAATATTTGGTATATTACCTAACGGTTTCTGTTTCGGGATATCTGATGGGCATTACTGTGCTGACTTCTAGCCTTTTTATATGGTGGAGAATTTAAAAAATAACTACCTTTACTTTTTGACTTGTCCCAATGTGATTTTTGCTCCACTATTTTGAAATATCACTGATTGTTGAAATTTGAGTGGTTATTCTGTTTATTAATAAATTTTGGTCTTTTTTTTAAATTATTTTGCCATATCTGTCTTTTTGGTACTATAGTTTCGGGAAATTTGTTAACGGAATCTATTTTGATATTATTTTTTATATAATCATTATCTAATTGACCCATTGCCTTCTGAATATTCTCATTTTGTGTCTGGCTACCAGGTTTATTAAAGGTAGGCTCAGCTAGCACCATTTGCCATTTTGACATATCCACGTTTGCTATTTTTAATGGAAGAGCTTTCATTAACTTTGGCACCACAATTATTGCCTCAATCATAAGATGTCCTTTCCAAGGATTACGCGTCTTTACATCTATATTTACCTTATATTTTGATTTATTGAGGACACACCACTTATTTCTGTATATTGTTTAATTTAAGGTAATTTTAATATTTGAGCGGCCTCTTCAGACAACATAGTGCTCTCTGAACCACAATCAATCAGGGCTCTTAGAGTGTAAAAACCTCCATCGACCGGGTTCCATTGGGTTATAAATAAATTGACCGGACACGTCTGTGCCGTTTGATTGTAGTTTTGGGATTGATTCTTTATTCCAAATTATTCTTTTGCTTATGCTAAAAAACCTTCTGGTTTTTATTCTTATCATCTGCTATTAATATTTTGTCATTTTCTTCTATACTCACTACCTTATAAGGCCCTATATATTTAGCATCTAGTTTATGACATATTTCTTTTCTTAATAAAACTTTATCTCCTATGTTTAAATCGAAATTGGAAATATTTTTGTCGTAGTATTTCTTATTATTTAACTTACGGTTTTCTAACATTATCCTAGCTCTTATTTATTTCTATTTCTATTTCTATTCTAAATTTTGTTTCCTTAGAGTAGTCGTCTAAATTGTATATTGGATCTATTCTATCTATTTTGTTAAAATCTATTAACTGATTTGGTAGTCTTCCAAATACTAGTTCGTATGGACAATATTCATGCACTGCCGAGGGGGTTGTGTTGTAACAATAAGTGAAATATTGTATCCAAGCATCCCAATCGGACTTATCTGCTGATATGTATGAACGAATATACTCATTGAATGTTCTATGACTTCGTTCTATTCTCCCTAAAGTCTGGTGGTGGTATGCTGTAGATGTCAGATTTTTAATCTTCATGTACTTGCATATATCTGGTATAATCTGATTTTTATACTCAGTTCCCATGTCCGTAATGATTGTTTTCATTGGACCGTACTGTAGTATACAATTTTCGAATATAGCTTTAGCTACATTACTTGCACTCTTAGATGCAACTGGAATGGCTATTAGATATTTTGTCAGATCGCATATCAATGTGACAATATACTCATTTTCATTTTCTAATTTTGGTAGCGGACCTATTGTGTCTACTATAACCTTATCAAAAGCCTTCGCTGGTGTTTCTGTTATTATCATGGGGGTCCTCGTATGTGTCGTCGTTTTTGACACCTCCTTATGTACTCTTTGATATGGCGTCCCATATTTTTCCAATAGTAGTGTCTTTTGATTTTTGCCAGCGTTCTGGTAATGCCAGTATGACCTCCTTGAATTCGATCATCATGATATGTAGACAGTATTGCTTCTTTTTCATTTTCTATTAGGGTCACCGGCTGGAGTAGCGATACTCTTAATGTTTTCAATATAGTATTGCCCATATTTTTAAAAGAATCTATTGAAATAATTTCAATGGTCTTTTCGCTCGGTGCCAATTTTAGTTGGCTGATTTCAAGTATACCGGCTTGCATTTCAAGCCTTTGGAAGAACTGACCTAAGTCGAGAATTCCATTGGTATACAAATCGCTAACTTCAATTCTTGCCATAACTTTCTTTCCATGTTTTAGTGAACATTTAGTTTCTGTTACTCGCAAGGTCACTACTTTCCGTACCTCGTCATTATTGATGACTTCGTATACGTTGGGCCTAGAAGCATTTTGAAGTTTTTGCCTTTGCAAAAATTCTTCTTTATTAACTACGCAGTTTTTCTGTCTACTTCGTTGCCTGGTAGTGACTTTCAGGACTTTTATACTCATATGTTTTAATTCGGATATAATTATCCGCGATAAGGCGTCTGCACAAAATTATCTTTACCTCTCAAATACTCTACTGTAAAGTCGTACTCTTCCAATTCTAGCCGCATCCGTGTTAGTTTTGAACTCGGGTTGACCATGGAGAATAAATATGTTAATGGTCTATGGTCTGTTCGCACTGTGAAATGTTTTCCATATATATATGGTCGAAAATGTGTTATTGCCCAATGTATTGCTGCTAGCTCTTGTTCTGTAGAAGTCTTGTTGCTTTCACCTTCAGTGAACGCTCTTGATGGAACATTCTTTTTACATAATCTTTTTACGAATCGTCTAGCACTATCTGCATCATGTGGGACTGGATAATTCTTGATGACGTCAAATTTTGTGTCGTCTGGCAAGATTCCTTTGTCTGTGCATTTGTGACCTAGGAATGTCACCTCATGCATAAAAAATGAGCATTTTTCTGGATGCAGTTTTAGATTGTTTTTTCTGCAAAGTTTAAAATCATATACTAAATTTTTAATCATATGTTGTTCAGAACAACCAATAACGATTAAATCATCCATATAGAGGAAAGCTTGGCTGGGCTCAAGCCCTGAGAATGCTATTGTCATCATTCTCTGAAATGAATTAGGTGCTATTTTTAGACCGAAAGGAAATCGCGTGAAGCGATATGAGCCATTGCTCGTTGAAAAAGACGTTATATCTCTTCTAGTTCTATTTGATGAAAACCTGACATTAAGTCAAGGCAAGAGAAATCAATTCTGGGGAGCGGAAACTTATTTGACAGCAATTTTTTGTTTATTTGACGATAGTCAATTACTAATCGCCAGTTTTTTTCTTTAGATCCTAAAAGTGTTTTCTTTGGGACTAGTAAGAGTGGGTTATTGTAAGGCGAAACAGACGGTTCAACAATACCCTGTTCAATTAACTTTCCAACTTGTCGCTGGATCTCGTCTATTTGGCTATGCGGACTCCAGTTATTTTTCACATATACCGGTTCATAAGCCTTAAGTCTTAATTTTTGTTTATAAAAAATTATTTGTTGTGATCGGTTCGGTGTCAATTTCGAACACATCACTATACTCAGTGCATAACTTTTCAAGTTTGTCTTTGAATAGTGCTGGGAAATTTTTCTTCAATTTATGAATTACAGATTCTTTTCTTATATCTTTGGTATTTTTAACTATATCGTAGTTCGAAAGTGATTCAAATTTTAAATTGTTAAAGCCTACTATTTGGCATTTATCTGTGGTATTTAAGAATCGGACAAAAGTACTTTGAGCTGTTGCAATAGTGTTTGCAACATAAACGCCCGGTTTAATTTCTTGATTCGGAATTAAAATGTTACCTTCTGCTGAAGATAGTTCTATTTTGCGTACCACTTGGGATCTCGCTGGTAGGAGTGTTGAGTTATTTCCAGAATTGAATGTTATTGGAATATAAATTGGGTACTTTAATTTTTGATTAAAAGTTTTTATGAAATCTAATCCTATTATAATCCATCGCTTGGGATTGAATGAAGCAGATGAAATTTGTATGGAATAATATATTTATCTGTCTGCAATTCTATTGAGACTAGGCCTTTGGAGTTTATTACTCCTTCTCCTATGCCTCGAAGGTCTACAGTTTTGTTTACTTTGATGTCGTGAAATACATCAGAATTTTCTTTTATTATTGAAATATCTGCACCGGTTATTTTCTTATTGTTTTTAACATTCTTAGATGATACGAAATTATTAAGACTTAGGTTAATAGAAGAGACTTTGTTTTTTAATTTTGAGCATTTGGAGGAGCTTGTCCGTTTCCCCGGTCGCTTTGGGTAATTTGGGACATTTGTGTTGTTATAACCATTGTGTTGGTTATTTGTGTTTTGTCTATTATTATTGTGTCCACCTCCACGGCCGCTTCTTCGGTAGCGTGAATAATTTCGGCCTCGTTGGGCTCTGTGGGCATGGTTATTGCTCCAACTCGAGCCCGTCTCTACTGAAAGAGTGGTAAATCTAGTGATGTCTTTTTTAGCTGAATCAAAGTTTCCTGATACCATTAGTAACTGGACTCTTTGACTTTTGGTATGACTTACCATAGCATTTACTGCCACTTTGGTAGTGTATTTTATTGCTTGTTCAGTTGGAAGATCATCCGAAATATATGCGCCTTCAAGGGCTTCGGTCTACTCAGTAATTTCCTTTGTGTATAAAACACAGTTATTAGGGTTTCTCTGCAGATTTTTAATTTGTGCTGTTAAAAGATCCACTGATTCACCCTTGAAGATTGTTGACAGCTTTCGTATTACTTCATCAATCGGTGTTTCAGAGCTTAGCGTATTACACGCTTGACCTTTCAATTTTGATTTTATGATTTCGATGGCTAATGCTTCATGCGTTTCTTTTATGGTTTCAAGTACGCGAAGCGCCCCAATGAAACCTTGTAGGTTTTTAATATCACCATCGAAGTATGGTAGCAGCCTGGTGGCTGTGTTTATGAATTCTACCACTGTTTGAGTCATTTTGTTGCTTCCTTTTGGAATTGCTGGTTTATTATGACTTATGATTGACTGATCAGCGCTCACTGATGGTACTATTGAAGTTTCCAAATCAGGTGTTTGTTTAAATTCAATATTGTGTCTGTTTAGCACAGTTATTGCTTTTTGTTTGCAATCACTGTAGAACGCAATTGCGGCTGTTGTTTTGCCCTGATTGGTTACTGTGTCTTGGGATGTTTCGTTGTTTTGCGAGAGGCACTTACAAGATTTAGTTAATTCTTGTGCGTGTATTCTAGCTTTTCCTACAAATTTTCGAAATTGTTATTATTCCTACATCTGAGTCTGTTAAATCTATTGGTTCTGTACTCGATTCTGTCTATCAGCGCGATTGAGTACTTGAAAATGTTCATGGACCCATCCGGGCACGTCTTTACGTAAAGGAGTCTTAGCTAACAATCTACTATAAGCTACTTTTATGGATTTTTCCATAAGATCTAAAATATTTTTTGTAATTTTGTAGTTGTGGGCTATCCAATACCTTATTTCCTTGTATTTGTGATTTGTTTCACCTGATTGTATCAGGAAATCGAGGAAAGGTAAATATTTTTGTAGTTTTTTTGTTTCTATCTTATCCATATTCTACATTAACTTGTTAGGCCTATTAATATGGATGTATGTATAAGAAAGGGTCGTTTAGGCTTATTGCCTCGGTTCCTCCATTCGGTAGAAACGATATGTGCCTGCTGTATTGGAAAAACAACATACATATGGTACTGTGAGGATGAAACTCATCTGTACCCTTGAACTGGGAAAACTTCTCCCGTTGTATTAAGGTAATCTGACTTAATTTGTACCAAGTTTATTAAGTTCTGTGGTGAATTGATTTGCTCATTTCTAAAAACCTCAATTAAATCTTGAACAATACTGGGATTTTTTTTTTTTTTTATTTTTATTCGCGTGTGTGCATATGTATTCTTAGACCTTATCTAGGTCATTCAATTATCAATAACAATATGTTCGTTAATCTCAAGTCAGTATTTGATTATTCGATTTTATTAGCAGTGGAGTCAACTGATTTTGTTTCTATTAACCCCATTGTGGCTATAAGAGATATATCATCAAACTTACTTATGGAATTATCGAACATATGGAGTTTATTAAAAAAAATTTTTTTTTTTTTGTATAATTCTTATAATGGTCTCACTGACTCACGATCCTATATGAGACTATTTTAATTTAGTAAAATTAATATGACAAATACGGGGAAAAAATAGGGAACAAAAGCCCATAAAGACAGCTCGAAACCTTTTGTTTAGAAATTACTTAAAAAAATATTTTTTTTTTTTTAAGTATTTCAAGCTTTGGTCTTATTTGCTTGAATACGAATATCATTTGAATTATAAAAAATTGTTATGGATTCATGCATATTTAGGAATTTTTATTTCAAAAAATTATTATTTTTTTCTTTTTGAAAACAAAAGTAAATGAAGTAAGTAAGTCGTCTCGCCGACTTAGGTATACCATACACCAGTAAAACAAATATTTCAAATTTTTAATAACAAATGCATTTGCCTATTTTAAAAAAAATGCTGTTCACATGCTTTTTACAAGCATATCTTAGTATCTCACTCACTCATGCATATGAGCACCCTAGCGCCCCCACCCGCCAACGGCCAACTCCGGCCTTATGGAAAAATTTGAAATAAACTTGACCACTCTACAATGCACATAAATTAATAAAATTTTTTTTGGAAAATCTGATTTTTTTATTTGTTTCTAATTAAAAACATTCCAATAAGTGTAAAAATAATTTTTAAAAATTTTTAGGGAGTGCCCTTAATGTTTTACGCTTATTCAAAGTCTGCTGTTTTAGGGTTGCATTGGTTATCGAAAAAAACGCGGGAAAGCTTCTTTGACTTTCAAAGTAAACAAAACAAAAGTATTTGCATTTGTGAAAAAGTTTTATCATGGAAAAAATCCACGAAGGTATGTAAAATGAGATGCTTGTGTAGATTTTGTAGTTTTTGTTATTTATTGTCCAATTGTCCAATGTGTTGCTATGTGTATTTGTAGATCAAAACTAAAACTTGTTTGTGTGTTTCGTCAGGCCTAACTTTTGAAGCGAGAAAAGGTTAGAAAATGTATAAATAACAGGTTGTACACTAACCTTCGACTAATCCAATACTGAAAAGACTTCTTGCTCATATTTGCCCCTTTTCGAAATAATCGACATGTTGCAGTTACACACGAGTTCTGCCATTCCATATTGTTGGAAGTGTGGAACAGCAACAGTCGCGAAGAGAACGCTGTTCAAAACTATATTGTGCAGCAGCAAATAGGTCAGGAAAATCTATCGGTGGATCAACAAAATGTAATTAAGCTTAAAGTGAAACAATTCGTCAAATTCATCAAATTTAATTTGCCAAAATGCAATCGGATGGTGGAACGCTTTAAAACAAAGCACACACACGTTGGCTGGAGTCAAGTATCAAAGTTACTTCGAGTGATAGAACACTTGAAAGAGCAGGTCAAAAGCATTTAAACTTTAACGATGCAGGTCCTCGTTTAAAACGGAAATTAGCATCTGAACTTGCTTCACAGAACGACAACTCGACTCCTCTTTTAATACATGCCGCATTGCTTTCGTCAAAAAAATTAAAAGAGACAGATACATCCTTTGTTCTGAAAAAAGCCATAAGCAACGAGTATTTAAGTGAGATTAAAAAAAACTGCATTAGCTTTTTTGATTGAAAACGGATTGACTAAACAGCAATAGCTGAGCATCAAGGCCCTTAACAAATAGCAAGGATGTGACATTTATCCACCTTACGCAAAAGTGAGAGAAAGTAAGCTGAAATGTAGACCTAAAGAAATCATGTACTCTGAAACTAAAGTGGAAGTCCCGTTTCAAAATTTATTAAACCACACAGTGGATCGTATTCGAGAGATGCAGCAAGACGTTCTTGAAATATCAAATTCTTCACATTGTACATTGATGTTAAGCTACGGCTTCGATGGTTTTACTGGACAAGGCATTTACAAACAGAAATTTCAGGAAAATGACCTTATCGGATTAGACCATTCACTATTTGTTACAACGATGATCCCATTACAATTAGTTGATGAGTTCAATCAAGTCATTTGGCGTAATTCTACTCCACAATCTGTAAGATTTTGTCGGCCATTAAAACTTCAGCTTATTAAGGAAACAACCGAACTCATACTACAAGAAAAATCTAATTTGGATGAACAGATAAAAAATCTTCAAATTAATTTGTATATTTTCAAAGAATAAAGGATCCTCGTTGATTATAAACACCACATGACGTTAATTGACGGAAAAGTTTTTAACGTGTTAACTGGTACGAATTCATGCCAAGTATGCCCATTATGTGGAGCAAAGCCAAGTCAAGTGCTAAAGACCTTTGACTTCAAATCAGGAATATTTGCTGTTAATTCCAAAAGTCTGTGCAACGGAGGAAAGGAATTAGCCCTCTACATGCATGGATTAGATTTCTAGAGTTTGTATTGAAAATATCATACAGACTAGAAATAAAAAAATGGCGTGTTAAGGGATCTGAAAAGTACATCCAAAAAAGGCTTTGGAATGAAATGGGTCTTAATGTGGGCAGTCCCAAACAAAATGGAAGTGGGAATACAAATGATGGCAATACAGCACGACGAGCTTTTGAAAATGTTAATACTTTCTCTAGCATTTTAAGTTTTGATAACGAAATTCTTAAAAACTTTCATATAATATTAATTGCTATCTCTTGCGAGTATAAAGTGAACTCCAGAAAGTTTAAGGATCTATGTGAGAAGACATTTAACATGTATTTAGGCAAATATTTTTGGTATCCAATGCCTCCAACTACAAAAAACTACAATACACAAAATTTTGGCGCATGGTCATCAAATAATGGACACCTTACTATACTTCCGGTTGGAGTTTTGGGAGAAAACGCTTCTGAAGCTCGAAATAAAATTTATAAAAACGATCCAAAATCACATGCTAGAAATTGCAGCCGGTTGGAAAATATAAGTAAATATAACTTGACTCATCCGACCCACTTATTTCAAGCCTTAATTTAAAAGCACGAGCTAAAGCAAATAGGAAGAAGAAAATACCCGCAGAAGTTCTTGAACTTTTAGAGGAACATTCTTACGAATCTTTTAAAACACTTGAAAAAAATGCTGGTTCAACAGAAAGCCAAGAAGAGGAATATGATTCCCAGGATGATGAAGACAGTGATGAAGACACTGAAGTTAATTGTATTGAGTTGGAAAAAGAAGAATCAGAAGAAGAAGATGATGAAAAAGTTGAAGCGGGGGTTGGGCGTGGCCAATTTCAAAATCCGAAATTACTAAAAACTCATACTAATATACATAAAAAATTTCAGGCCTCTATCTCTTCAGGGACAATTAATGCCAAAAATTCGGCATTTTTACCCACATTGCAATGTAGAGTCTACATATTACATGAGCCAACATACCAAATTTGGTGGCTCTATTTCTAATAGTCTCCGAGATCTAGGTGTTCATATGGACAGACGGACACACGGACGAACGGACAGACGGACGGACAGACGGACAGACGGACATGGCTATATCGACTCGGCTGTTGATACTGATTAAGAATATATATACTTTATGGGGTGTGAATGCCTGTTACACACATTTTGGCGACTTTAATATACCATTTCACCGTATGGGTGTATGGTATAAAAACTTTATCTGAACTGTGTCTTGCACAGGGAGCCAAAAACGTGGAAAAAATTATAGAGCATGTGGTTGGCTCACAATTCAAATATACATGTCATTTGTTATTTAGAACTTATTTTTATACCCTTGCAGAGGGTATTATAAAATTGGTCAGATGTTTGTAACGCACAGAAGGAGACGTTTCCGACCCCATAAAGTATATATATTCTTGATCAGCATGAGAAGCTGAGTCGAAATAGCTATGTCCGTCTGTCCGTCTGTCCGTCGGTGCGTACGCGTTTTACTCAGCCATCTTAAGAGCTATCGGGATGAAATTTTTTTTGGGAGCTTATTTTTACCCGGGTGAGATAAAGTATGAAAATCATCGGGATCGGACTACTATATCATATAGCTCTGGAACAACAATTTTTGCAAAAATTGGAGTATCCCCATAAAATTTACCAATATAATAGAATTTGAATAAAAATCTCAGATCCCAAAATTTGAATTTGATCGGATAAATAGAACACAAGTTACAGTCAATACAAATCGGTTATACGTCATCAGCAAATCAAACAGAGCACATGCATACACACACACAGACGTAGCGCTACACGAACCGTATGTATGTGTATGCGTGTTGTGCTTTGCTTACGGAATGATGGAAGAAAAATTTGGAGTAAAAAGAGAAATAATTTGAATGTTTTGTTTGTGTGTTGATGAATTGAGTTGCAGAGAAAGAAATTTCAAAATGTAAAAAAATTATTGCCAAGGACTGCAAGGGTATATAAACTTCGGCATTGCCGAAGTTAGCTTCTTTGATATTTAAAAAAAAAAATTCTCCAACCACATTGTTAGTAATAGCCTAGCAGAAAGTTAGTAGTTCGCAAATTGCACTTTCGTGCTTCAACTTGCTATTAGGCTTATAATTATAATTATTAAATTAAAGGCAAGTTAAGGCTTGCCCATTTCTGCGGCCCCCTTGCGTTTCTTCGATCTTTGGCGAAGTTCAGCTTGTTCATCAAGTTGTCAACACGCTCTATGCAGCGTTGTCCTGTCACGGTCGCCATGTAAAAACCTCCATCGACCGGGTTCCATTGGGTTATAAATAAATTGATCGGACACGTCTGTGCCGTTTGATTGTAGTTTTAGGATTGATTATTTATTCCAAATTATTCTTTAGCTAATTTTACATATACATATATTCTTATGCTGCGACGAATGCATTTTCGCATTCTGCTGTCAAATGACATGTATATTTGAATTGTGAGCCAACCACATGCTCTATAATTTTTAATTATGTAATTTAAGACACAGTTGAGATAAACTTTTCATACCATACACCCATAGGGTGAAATGGTATATTAAAGTCGCCAAAATGTATGTAACAGGCATTCCGACCCCATTTTTTTTATGAAACGTCTATAATAATTGCAAAATGCAACGAAACGTCTAGCACTATCTGCATCATGTGGGACTGGATAATTCTTGATGACGTCAAATTTTGTGTCGTCTGGGAAGATTCCTTTGTCTGTGCATTTGTGACCTAGGAAAGTCACCTCATGCATAAAAAATTAGCATTTTTCTGGATGCAGTTTTAGATTGTTTTTTCTGCAAAGTTTAAAAACATCTACTAAATCTTTAATCATATGTTGTTCAGAACAACCAATAACTATTAAATCATCCATATAGAGGAAAGCTTGGCTGGGCTCAAGCCCTGAGAATGCTATTGTCATCATTCTCTGAAATGAATTAGTTGCTATTTTTAGATCGAAAGGTAATCGCGTGAAGCGATATGAGCCATTGCTCGTTGAAAAAGACGTTATATCTCTTGATTTTTCTTCTAGTTCTATTTGATGAAAACCTGACATTAGGTCAAGGCAAGAGAAATATTTTGCTCTTCCCAATTGATCAAGAATATCGTCAATTCTGGGGAGCGGAAACTTATCTGACAGCAATTTTTTGTTTATTTGACGATAGTCAATTACTAATCGCCAGTTTTTTTCTTTAGATCCCGAAAGTGTTTTCTTTGGGACTAGTAAGAGTGGGTTATTGTAAGGCGAAGCAGACGGTTAAACAATGCCCTGTTCAATTAACTTTCCAACTTGTCGCTGGATCTCGTCTATTTGGCTAAGCGGACTCCGGTAATTTTTCACATATACCGGTTCATCATTCTTAAGTCTTAATTTTTGTTTATAAAAATTTTTGTTGTGATCGGTTCGGTGTCAAGTCCGAACACATCACAATACTCAGTGCATAACTTTTCGAGTTTGTCTTTGAATAGTGCTAGGATATTTTTCTTCAATTTATGAATTACAGATTCTTTTCTTATATCTTTGATATTTTAAACTATATCGTAGTTCGAAAGTGATTCAAATTTTAAATTGTTAAAGCCTACTATTTGGCATTTATCTGTGGTATTTAGGAATCGGACAAAAGTACTTTGGGCTTTTGCAATACGCCCGGTTTAATTTCTTGATTCGGAATTAAAATGTTACCTTCTGCTGAAGATAGTTCTATTTTGCCTACCACTTGGGATCTCGCTGGTAGGAGTGTTGAGTTATTTCCAGAATTGAATGTTATTGGAAATCTGAATGAAGCAGATGAAATTTGTATGGAATAATATATTTATCTGTCTGCAATTCCATTGAGACTAGGCCTTTGGAGTTTATTACTCCTTCACCTATGCCTCGAATGTCGTCAGTTTTGTTTACTTTGATGTCGTGAAATACATGAGAATTTTCTTTAATTATTGAAATATCTGCACCGGTTTCAATTAAGAATGTTATTTTCTTATTGGTTTTAACATTCTTAAATGATACGAAATTATTAAGACTTAGGTTAATAGAGTAGACTTTGTTTTTTAATTTTGAGCATATATGCGTCCTTTTCCCTGGTCGCTTTGGGTAATGTGGGACATTTGTGTTGTTATAACCATTCTGTTGGTTATTTGTGTTTTGTCTATTATTATTGTGTCCACTTCCACGGCCGCCTCTACGGTAGCGTGAATAATTTTGGCCTCGTTGGGCTCTGTGGGCATCGTTATTGCTCTAACTCGAATTGTTATTATTCCAATTCGAGTTGTTTCTCCAGTTACCATTATTGTTATGGCTTCTATAGCTGAACCAAAGCTTCCTGATTCCATTAGTAACTGGACTCTTTGACTTTTGGTATGACTTACCATAGCATTTACTGCCACTTTGGTAGTGTATTTTATCGCTTGTTCATTTGGAAGACCATCCGAAATATATGCGCCTTTTAGGGCGTCGGTCAACTCAGTAATCTCATTTGTGTATGAAACACAGTTATTAGGGTTTCTCTGCAGATTTTTAGTTTTTGCTGTTAAAAGATCCACTGATTCACCTTTGAAGAATGTTGACAGCTTTCGTATTACTTCATCAATCGTTGTTTCAGAGCTTAGCGTATTACCCGCTTGACCTTTCAATTTTGATTTTATGATTTCGGGCTACTGCTTCATGCGTTTCTTTTATGGTGTCAAGTACGCGAAGCGCCCCAATGAAACCTTGTAGGTTTTTAATATCACCATCGAAGTATGGTAGCAGCCTGGTGGCTGTGTTTATGAATTCTACCACTGTTTGAGTCATTTTGTTGCTTCCTTTTGAAATTGCTGGTTTATTATGACTTATGATTGACTGATCAGAGCTCACTGATGGTTCTTCTTGACATATTTCTTCATCAGCCATTAGTTGCGTTTTTTCTTCCAGTACAATTGAAGTTTCCAAATCAGGTGTTTGTTTAAATTTAATATTGTGTCTGTTTAGCACAGTTATTGCTTTTTGTTTGCAATCACTGTAGAACGCATTTGCGGCTGTTTTTTGCCCTGTCTTTAGTTTGCTATAGTGCTCAGTTCATACTGCTCTAATTGCTTGGAGCTTCTCAGATATTATTTTCGCGTTTTGGTTACTGTGTCTTGGGATGTTTCTCTGTTTTGCGAGAGGCACTTATAAGATTTAGTTAATTCTTGTGCGTGTATTCTAGTTTTTCCTATTATATCATACCAAGTAACCATAGTTTGTTAAAAATAACAAATTTTCGAAAATGTTTATGGTTTTTTTATTTTTTATTCTTTATCTATTATTTCTATTTCTATTATTTTATTATTCTATTATTTCTATTATTTCTATCAGCGATTGAGTACTTGAAAATGTTCGTGGACCCATCCGGGCACGTCTTTACGTAAGGAGTCTTAGCTAACAATCTACTATAAGCTACTTTTATTTTTTTTCCGGATTTTTCATAAGATCTAAAATATTTTTTGTAAATTTGTAGTTGTGGGCTATCCAATACCTTATTTCCTTGTATTTGTGATTTGTTTCACCTGAATGTATCAGGAAATCGGGGAAAGGTAAATATTTTTGTACCTTTTTTGTTTCTATCTTATCCATATTCTACATTAACTTGTTAGGCCTATTATTATGGATGTACGTATAAAAAGGGTCGTTTAGGCTTACTGCCTTGGTTCCTCCATTCGGTAGAAACGATATGTGCCTGACTTAATTTGTACCAAGTTTATTGAGTTCTGTGCTGAATTGATTTGCTCATTTCTAAAAACCTCAATTAAATCTTGAACAATACTGGGATGCCTAGCGTTTATTCTTGCAAAATAATTATCAA
Source organism: Drosophila paulistorum (assembly GCA_018152135.1). Lineage (NCBI taxonomy): Eukaryota > Metazoa > Arthropoda > Insecta > Diptera > Drosophilidae > Drosophila > Drosophila paulistorum. The sequence continues at coordinate 353,341 of JAECXG010000501.1, forward strand.
GAGTGGCCATTGTTTTCCACAAAATTTTTTTTTTTTTTTGTATTCGCGTGTGTGCATATGTATTCTTAGAACTTATCTAGGTCATTAGCTTGGCTAATGGTTAAGCTTTATATAAAACATATGCGCACATTATTACGACAATTATCAATAACAATATGTTCGTTAATCTCAAGTCAGTATTTGACGATTCGATTTTATTTATTACATTAGCAGTGGAGTCCACTGATTTTGTTTCTATTAACCCCATTGTGGGTATAAGGGATATATCATCAATTTTTTTTTTTTTTTTTTGAACAATTCTAATAATGATCTCACTGGGTCAGATTATTTTAATTTAGTAAAATGAATATCACAAATACGGGGAAAAAATAGGGAACAAAAGCTCATAAAGACAGCTCAAAACCTTTTGTTTAGAAATTACTTAAAAAATTTTTTTTTTTTTAAGTATTTCAATCTTTGGTGTTATTTGCTTGAATACGAATATCATTTGAATAATAAAAAATTGTTATGGATACATGCAAATTACAAATTTTTATGAAAAAAAAAATTTTATTTATTTTTTTTTTTTTTGAAAACAAAAGAAAAAAAGTTTATCTCAACTGAGTCTTGCTCAGCGAGCCAGAGACGTGGAAAAAATTATAGAGCATGTGGTTGGCTCACAATTCAAAAATACATGTCATTTGTTATTTAGAACTTATTTAAAAAAAAAAAAAATCTCCAACCACATTGTTAGTAATAGCCTAGCAGAAAGTTAGTAGTTCGCAAATTGTACTTTCGTGCTTCAACTTGCTATTAGGCTTATAATTATAATTATTAAATTAAAGGCAAGTTAAGGCTTGCGCATTTCTGCAGCCCCCTTGCGTTTCTTCGCTCTTTGGCGAAGTTTAGCTTTCAAGTTGTCAATACACTCTATGCAGCGTTGTCGGTCTTCCTCCGTTGAGACGCGTTCAAGTTGCCCTCGTACAGGCCGGGAATTCTCGCAGGTTAGGTTCTTCAAGCTTCTGCTCTCTGACGTGACGGTCGTGTTTTTGTATACCTCCTGAATTTTTATTAATATATATTGTTTTCTCTCAATTTTTAATTGTGCTTAATTTTTTTCGCTTTCGCTGGTGTCGTTTGCTTGACACCCTTGTGTTTTATTTGCATAATTCGCTAAATTTAACAGTTTTTCGTGATTAGTGTTTGGTGCATTTAAATTTTTTTATTGTTGTTCTCTCTCGTCATTGCTTCTGCAGTTTCTCCCCTCATCGCCCCCATCATACCATCAGTGCTAGTGGTTTTTTTTTGTTCTCTCTGCTTTGTGCTTGTGCTCAGCTTCTCTCCCGTGTAATCACTTTTGTAAGGCCGCCTCTCAAAGCTCGTCTTATAACTGTTCTTGCACTCTCTCTTGTGCTGTGTACTCTAGCTGACTCTTTGCTTTATTTGTAATTATTGATTTTTTATCGATAATTATCTTTGTGCTGTTTATTTAAATTTTTCTATACATATATTTTTTTTTTTTTTTGCCCTGTGTTTTTTGGCTTTTTAATGGCTTGTTGTCTACCTTCTTGCAAGCATTCTGATCGTTTTGACGATCAGTATAGAGCAATATCTTGTTGGCTCTGCGATAATCTTATTCACTTAAAGTGTGCTGGCCTCAACGGCCGCGACTACGACAAATTTTCTGGTTTTTCTGCCAGCAGCTTGATTTTAGCCGAATGTACAGGGATCTTCGTTTAAAGTTTCTTTCTTTAAATAAAATGGCCAAACAGTTGTCTAACGAGTACGACTCTAACATACATTTACTGTCGCAATTCAAGTTTGTTCCACCTTCTAAGGAATTGCCCAAGAAATGTACCCGTGAGTTACCTCATATGCAGTCGCCCGCACTCTCTATTACATCTTCTCCCATTTTACTTTCGCCTACACCATCTTCTTGTCCACCTTTATGCTCTTCTTTTCAGATTGAAGTACCCAGTACAAGCCCTGGTGTACCAATCTATCCCTCACGGGAACTCTAATCAATTACAGGATCAGGCTGGCTCTCAATTACTTGCGGATCCCAATGCTCCTCCGCCTCCACTAACTGTATTGCCTCATCGTAAACAATTATTTATTTCTAGGCTTGCTCCTGAAACTTCTGAGTCGTCTGTGGCAGCTTACATTGGTAATATATGCCCTGCTAAAGTTTTAATTCAAAAGTTTAAGTTTTCTAGGATTCGCGAAATCTCCTCGTTATTTAAAAAAAAAAAAAATTCTCCAACCACATTGTTAGTAATAGACTAGCAGAAAGTTAGTAGTTCGCAAATTGTAATTTCGTGCTTCAACTTGCTATTAGGCTTATAATTATAATTATTAAATTAAAGGCAAGTTAAGGCTTGAGCATTTCTGCAGCCCCCTTGCGTTTCTTCGCTCTTTGGCGAAGTTTAGCTTTCAAGTTGTGAATACACTCTATGCAGCGTTGTCGGTCTTCCTCCGTTGAGATGCGTTCAAGTTGCCCTCGCACAGGCCGGGAATTCTCGCAGGTTAGGTTCTTCAAGCTTCTGCTCTCTGACGTGACGGTCGTGTTTTTGTATACCTCCTTAATTTTTATTAATATATATTGTTTTCTCTCAATTTTTAATTGTGCTTAATTTTTTCGCTTTCGCTGGTGTCGTTTGCTTGACACCCTTGTGTTTTATTTGCATAATTCGCTAAATTTAACAGTTTTTCGTGATTAGTGTTTGGTGCATTTAAATTTTTTTATTGTTGTTCTCTCTCGTCATTGCTTCTGCAGTTTCTCCCCCCTCATCGCCCCCATCATACCATCAGTGCTAGTGGTTTTTTTTGTTCTCTCTGCTTTGTGCTTGTGCTCAGCTTCTTTCCCGTGTAATCACTTTTGTAAGGCCGCCTCTCAAAGCTCGTCTTATAACTGTTCTTGCACTCTCTCTTGTGCTGTGTACTCTAGCTGACTCTTTGTTTTATTTGTAATTATTGATTTTTTATCGATAATTATCTTTGTGCTGTTTATTTAAATTTTTCTATATATATATTTTTTTTTTTTTTTTTTTGCCCTGTGTTTTTTGGCTTTTTAATGGCTTGTTGTCTACCTTCTTGCAAGCATTCTGACGGTTTTGACGATCAGTATAGAGCAACATCTTGTTGGCTCTGCGATAATCTTATTCACTTAAAGTGTGCTGGCCTCAACGGCCGCGACTACGACAAATTTTCTGGTTTTTCTGCCAGCAGCTTGATTTTAGCCGAATGTACAGGGATCTTCGTTTAAAGTTTCTTTCTTTAAATAAAATGGCCAAACAGTTGTCTAACGAGTACGACTCTAGCATACATTTACTGTCGCAATTCAAGTTTGTTCCACCTTGTAAGGAATTGCCCAAGAAATGTACCCGTGAGTTACCTCATATGCAGTCGCCCGCACTCTCTATTACATCTTCTCCCATTTTACTTTCGCCTACACCATCTTCTTGTCCCTCTTTATGCTCTTCTTTTCAGATTGAAGTACCCAGTACAAGCCCTGGTGTACCTCAATCTATCCCTCACGGGAACTCTAATCAATTACAGGATCAGGCTGGCTCTCAATTACTTGCGGATCCCAATGCTCCTCCGCCTCCACTAACTGTATTGCCTCATCGTAAACAATTATTTATTTCTAGGCTTGCTCCTGAAACTTCTGAGTCGTCTGTGGCAGCTTACATTGGTAATATATGCCCTGCTAAAGTTTTAATTCAAAAGTTTAAGTTTTCTAGGATTCGCGAAATCTCCTCGTTATTTTAAAAAAAGAAATTCTCCAACCACATTGTTAGTAATAGCCTAGCAGAAAGTTAGTAGTTCGCAAATTGTACTTTCGTGCTTCAACTTGCTATTAGGCTTATAATTATAATTATTAAATTAAAGGCAAGTTAAGGCTTGAGCATTTCTGCAGCCCCCTTGCGTTTCTTCGCTCTTTGGCGAAGTTTAGCTTTCAAGTTGTGAATACACTCTATGCAGCGTTGTCGGTCTTCCTCCGTTGAGATGCGTTCAAGTTGCCCTCGCACAGGCCGGGAATTCTCGCAGGTTAGGTTCTTCAAGCTTCTGCTCTCTGACGTGACGGTCGTGTTTTTGTATACCTCCTTAATTTTTATTAATATATATTGTTTTCTCTCAATTTTTAATTGTGCTTAATTTTTTTCGCTTTCGCTGGTGTCGTTTGCTTGACACCCTTGTGTTTTATTTGCATAATTCGCTAAATTTAACAGTTTTTCGTGATTAGTGTTTGGTGCATTTAAATTTTTTTATTGTTGTTCTCTCTCGTCATTGCTTCTGCAGTTTCTCCCCCCTCATCGCCCCCATCATACCATCAGTGCTAGTGGTTTTTTTTTGTTCTCTCTGCTTTGTGCTTGTGCTCAGCTTCTCTCCCGTGTAATCACTTTTGTAAGGCCGCCTCTCAAAGCTCGTCTTATAACTGTTCTTGCACTCTCTCTTGTGCTGTGTACTCTAGCTGACTCTTTGTTTTATTTGTAATTATTGATTTTTTATCGATAATTATCTTTGTGCTGTTTATTTAAATTTTTCTATATATTTATTTTTTTTTTTTGCCCTGTGTTTTTTGGCTTTTTAATGGCTTGTTGTCTACCTTCTTGCAAGCATTCTGACCGTTTTGACGATCAGTATAGAGCAATATCTTGTTGGCTCTGCGATAATCTTATTCACTTAAAGTGTGCTGGCCTCAACGGCCGCGACTACGACAAATTTTCTGGTTTTTCTGCCAGCAGCTTGATTTTAGCCGAATGTACAGGGATCTTCGTTTAAAGTTTCTTTCTTTAAATAAAATGGCCAAACAGTTGTCTAACGAGTACGACTCTAGCATACATTTACTGTCGCAATTCAAGTTTGTTCCACCTTGTAAGGAATTGCCCAAGAAATGTACCCGTGAGTTACCTCATATGCAGTCGCCCGCACTCTCTATTACATCTTCTCCCATTTTACTTTCGCCTACACCATCTTCTTGTCCACCTTTATGCTCTTCTTTTCAGATTGAAGTACCCAGTACAAGCCCTGGTGTACCTCAATCTATCCCTCACGGGAACTCTAATCAATTACAGGATCAGGCTGGCTCTCAATTACTTGCGGATCCCAATGCTCCTCCGCCTCCACTAACTGTATTGCCTCATCGTAAACAATTATTTATTTCTAGGCTTGCTCCTGAAACTTCTGAGTCGTCTGTGGCAGCTTACATTGGTAATATATGCCCTGCTAAAGTTTTAATTCAAAAGTTTAAGTTTTCTAGGATTCGCGAAATCTCCTCGTTTAAAATTACAGTACCAAATGAGTATTTCTCAGCTATGGTTGACCCTAACTTTTGGCCAGAGGGCCTAGTTGTACACGAGTTTGCGGCCAATAGGCGCTCCCGTCCTTTGCCTGTCCACCTTCCTAATGCATCTTCTGCTTCAAAAAACTAATAACGTCTAGTCTTTGCATTCATTATCAAAATGTAAGAGGACTTCTTACCAAGCTCTCGAAACTATTCTGCGATAGCCAAACCTTTTCGGCTGACATATTAGCTTTCTCTGAAACTTAGCTTAACTCCTCTGTTTTGGATAATGAAATTCTTTCTAATAACTTTATTTCTTATAGGCTTGATCGTGTTGGCCGTCGTGGCGGTGGCGTACTCATTGCAGTCAACTCGAATCTGTGCTCAAGTGTTGTGCCGATTGATCTCCCCTTAGGTGTTGAGTTTATTTGCGTCGAAGTTACATGTTCTAACTCTCTTATATATCTCTTGTTCATACATTCCTCCAGCTTCTGATATGATGATCTACATGCACCATGCAGATGCTTTGCGATCTATTTTTAGTCGTCTTAAAGATCGTGATTTTCTTTTAGTTTTAGGTGATTTTAACTTGCCCAATGTTTCTTGGCTTGTTGATGATAATCTATCTTTCTTAATTCCTTCATCTCAACATGTTTTTTTTGATAGCCTACTTGAATGTCCGCTATATCAGTTAAATTCTTTTCTTAACTCTTCTTAAAGAATGCTCGATCTTGTTTTTGTCTCGGATCCCACTGTTAGTGCTGTATCACAAACACAGCCCCTAGTGAAGCCTGAAGATCCTTATCACCCCACCATTGAAGTTACTATTTCTTACAATTCCGTTAACAATTCTTTTAATAACATCTCAAATTCTCGTCGTAGATGTTTTCGTAAAACAAATTTCAATCTTCTTAACAGCCTCATTTTCTCTTTTGATTGGTCATTTCTATTTGAGTGCTGTGATATAGATTGTGCAGTGAATTTTTTCTACTCTGCTCTTAATTCTCTAATTGATAAATGCGTTCCTTATGTGAATGTCTCACACGTTCACACGTTGGCTCTCTAATCTCCGTAACATTAAATCGAGATATTTAAAAAAATTTAAAAAAACAGGTTCGCGACTTGACAATGCAAATTATTGTGTAGCCAAATCTTAATTTAAAATTTTAATTTTAAATACACAATGCTACAATAATTATATTGTTCGCTGTAAGGTTGAATTTTATAAAAACCCCAAAAGGTTTTACAACTTTGTTAATTCCAAAACACGCTCTAATTTACTACCTTCCACCTTCAGACTTAATGACCAGACTGCTAATAATGATTCAGATATTGCAGATCTGTTTGCTAAATTCTTTCAGTCGACTTATTTTACTACTGCTTCGGATCCCACACCTTATCCGTTCTCAATTCCACATTTAAATTGTATGTTTTTTCCTAGTATTACTGAAGACTGTATTATATCTAGCTTGTCATCTATGACGTCTTCTCTCGTACCCGGGCCTGATAATATACCTAGTTGCATCCTTAAAATGTGTTTGATTTCCCTATCTAAGCCTTTATCTCGGTTATTCTTTATATCGAGTGAGACTTGTAGCGATCCTGATATTTGGAAGGAGTCTTTTATTATTCCGCTTTTTAAAAAGGGTAGCAAATCGGATATTTCTAACTACCGGGGCATTGCTAAACTTTCGGCAATACCTAAGCTGTTTGAGAAAATTATTACGTCTTCCCTTCAACACCTATCCAGATCCACTATTTCTCCTTGTCAGCATGGCTTCATGAAAGGTCGTTCGTCGCTTACCAACCTATTAGAATTGACTACCCTTGTACACCATGGCTTCCGTAAAAAGTGTCAAACTGATGTTATTTATACTGACTTTAGTAAGGCTTTCGATACGGTTGATCATTCTATGCTTCTCATGAAACTTAACATCATGGGTTTTTCCCCGAAACTATTGGCTTGGTTAAAGTCGTATCTTATTGGCAGAGCCCAAAAGGTGTATTTTCGTTCCTCGATATCTAAAACTGTTCGAGTTACGTCAGGTGTCCCCCAAGGCAGTCATCTAGGCCCACTGTTATTTACCTTGTTTATAAATTATTTGCCTTTGGCCTTGGCTCATTCACGCGTGCTCATGTTTGCGGATGACGTCAAGATTTGTTATTCATATAATGATCCTTCTTTCCAACAGTACTTGCATTCAGATCTGGCCAATCGTTTAACAACCTTTCTCACCTTATTTCTCCTCATCTATCTGTCACTTCTCTTCGCGCTATACTTTTTAATTATCTACAGCGAAACCATTGATAACATTCAGAACTGGATATTGGATTGGCTGCAACTCATCCCTGACCACATTGGCTGTGAATCGGGGCATAGCTGGCACCTTGTTGCAAATAAAACACCTCCACCGGGTTGGGGATGTTTAGTTGTGCATATAGCTAAGCTACCTTCTTCATTTAATTATTATCTATATTTTAGCTTAAGCTTTTTCGTCGACTGCTGTGTTAGTTGTAATATAATATAATAAATAAAATAAAATAAAAATAGTGCGCAGCAAACGTTGTAGACCTAGACTAGAAAAATTCTCCAATGCAGAATAATTATAGCAAGGTTTTATATACTTGTATATATAAATATAATTCCATTAGATAATAGTTTCTCCCTGCAGAGTCGTTGTAGCTCCTTTAGGACCATGTCACGGTCGCCATGTAAAGACCTCCATCGACCGGGTTCCATTGGGTTATAAATAAATTGATCGGACACGTCTGTGTCGTTTGATTGCAGTTTTAGGATTCTTTATTCCAAATTATTCTTTTGCTTAGGCTAATTTTACATATATATTCTTATGCTGCGACTTATGCGACAGCTAGGAAAGAGAGGGAGAGTGTCAGTACATACATACATACTGTTGGAGCGCATGCATCAAAGTGCTTGGTCAGCAGTCCCACGCTGGCCTGGCTCTAGCTCATGCTACGCTTGTGCGTACAGTGCTTATGTGAATATACGTATGTGCATATACAAATGTAGATACATATATGTTCATGCTTAATTGTATGTTTATTTGAATATGTTTATGTGAATACTTCAATGTATACATATGAACATATTCAAGTGCACAATTATATTTTAACGCGTATATGTTTAATTGTTTATACTTGCAACAAAGTGTTACAAGTTGAGCTCATTGTATTGAATGATTATTTGTACGAATATACTACACCTTCCCATTTTAGAGAATATCGTAATATTATGGAGTTATTGTAATGATTATTGATATAAGAAGGTAAAATAAAGGGGAAGTGTCTCTGTCTCTTTTGACAAATTTTCTTTCTCTTGTTTTTTTGAAATTGCATGAATTTGTTTTCAATAATAGATGAATCCATAAACGTTTTTGTTTTTTTTTTTTGTAGAATTACTTAAGTTTATGAAAATTATGAAGTGTGTGTTATTATTTTTACGGTTGATCATTCCGAAAATGGTTTTAGTCTGTTTTGATGAACCTTCTGGTTTTTATTCTTATCATCTGCTATTAATATATTGTCATTTTCTTCTATACTCACTATAGAAGGGCCCTATTATAGGGCCCTATATTTTTAGAATCTAGTTTATGATCTATTTCTTTTCTTAATAAAACTTTATCTCCTATGTTTAAATCGAAATTGGAAATATTTTTGTCGTGGTATTTCTTATTATTTAACTTATGGTTTTCTAACATTATCCTAGCTCTTTTATATGCTATTTCTATTCTAAATTTTATTTCCTTAGAGTAGTCGTCTAAATTGTATATTGGATCTATTCTATCTATTTTGTTAAAATCTATGAACTGATTTGGTAGTCTTCTAAATACTATACTTCTGTTGAAATTATGGAAATATGCTATTTACATTTGTTGAAATAGGTTAATTATGCAAATTACATTTTATCGATTTATAACTTTATGATTATCCATCTCTAGCTTTGTTGCATCTCTAACTACTACGATTTTTTCTCACTTCCTTTTTCCGCTTGCTCTGAATGAAACGTTTGACTTGTACATATTAATTTATCTTGTGTTCTTATTTTACAATTTCACTGTGCAGACATTTTATACCTAACAAGTTCGTATGGACAATATTCATGCACTGCCGAGGGGGTTGTGTTGTAACAATAAGTGAAATATTGTATCCAAGCATCCCAATCGGACTTATCTGCTGATATGTATGAACGAATATACTCATTGAATGTTCTATGACTTCGTTCTATTCTCCCTAAAGTCTGGTGGTGGTATGCTGTAGATGTCAGATTTTTAATCTTCATGTACTTGCATATATCTGGTATAATCTGATTTTTATACTCAGTTCCCATGTCCGTAATGATTGTTTTCATTGGACCGTACTGTAGTATACAATTTTCGAATATAGCTTTAGCTACATTACTTGCACTCTTAGATGCAACTGGAATGGCTATTAGATATTTTGTCAGATCGCATATCAATGTGACAATATACTCATTTTCATTTTCTAATTTTGGTAGCGGACCTATTGTGTCCACTATAACCTTATCAAAAGCCTTCGCTGGTGTTTCTGTTATTATCATGGGGGTTATTCGTATGTGTCGTCGTTTTTGACACCTCCTTATGTACTCTTTGATATGGCGTCCCATATTTTTCCAATAGTAGTGTCTTTTGATTTTTGCCAGCGTTCTGGTAATGCCAGTATGACCTCCTTGAATTCGATCATCATGATATGTAGACAGTATTGCTTCTTTTTCATTTTCTATTAGGGTCACCGGCTGGAGTAGCGATACTCTTAATGTTTTCAATATAGTATTGCCCATATTTTTAAAAGAATCTATTGAAATAATTTCAATGGTCTTTTCGCTCGGTGCCAATTTTAGTTGGCTGATTTCAAGTATACCGGCTTGCATTTCAAGCCTTTGGAAGAACTGACCTAAGTCGAGAATTCCATTGGTATACAAATCGCTAACTTCAATTCTTGCCATAACTTTCTTTCCATGTTTTAGTGAACATTTAGTTTCTGTTACTCGCAAGGTCACTACTTTCCGTACCTCGTCATTATTGATGACTTCGTATACGTTGGGCCTAGAAGCATTTTGAAGTTTTTGCCTTTGCAAAAATTCTTCTTTATTAACTACGCAGTTTTTCTGTCTACTTCGTTGCCTGGTAGTGACTTTCAGGACTTTTATACTCATATGTTTTAATTCGGATATAATTATCCGCGATAAGGCGTCTGCACAAAATTATCTTTACCTCTCAAATACTCTACTGTAAAGTCGTACTCTTCCAATTCTAGCCACATCCGTGTTAGTTTTGAACTCGGGTTGACCATGGAGAATAAATATGTTAATGGTCTATGGTCTGTTCGCACTGTGAAATGTTTTCCATATATATATGGTCGAAAATGTGTTATTGCCCAATGTATTGCTGCTAGCTCTTGTTCTGTAGAAGTCTTGTTGCTTTCACCTTCAGTGAACGCTCTTGATGGAACATTCTTTTTACATAATCTTTTTACGAATCGTCTAGCACTATCTGCATCATGTGGGACTGGATAATTCTTGATGACGTCAAATTTTGTGTCGTCTGGCAAGATTCCTTTGTCTGTGCATTTGTGACCTAGGAATGTCACCTCATGCATAAAAAATGAGCATTTTTCTGGATGCAGTTTTAGATTGTTTTTTCTGCAAAGTTTAAAATCATATACTAAATTTTTAATCATATGTTGTTCAGAACAACCAATAACGATTAAATCATCCATATAGAGGAAAGCTTGGCTGGGCTCAAGCCCTGAGAATGCTATTGTCATCATTCTCTGAAATGAATTAGGTGCTATTTTTAGACCGAAAGGAAATCGCGTGAAGCGATATGAGCCATTGCTCGTTGAAAAGACGTTATATCTCTTCTAGTTCTATTTGATGAAAACCTGACATTAAGTCAAGGCAAGAGAAATCAATTCTGGGGAGCGGAAACTTATTTGACAGCAATTTTTTGTTTATTTGACGATAGTCAATTACTAATCGCCAGTTTTTTTCTTTAGATCCTAAAAGTGTTTTCTTTGGGACTAGTAAGAGTGGGTTATTGTAAGGCGAAACAGACGGTTCAACAATACCCTGTTCAATTAACTTTCCAACTTGTCGCTGGATCTCGTCTATTTGGCTATGCGGACTCCAGTTATTTTTCACATATACCGGTTCATAAGCCTTAAGTCTTAATTTTTGTTTATAAAAATTATTTGTTGTGATCGGTTCGGTGTCAATTTCGAACACATCACTATACTCAGTGCATAACTTTTCAAGTTTGTCTTTGAATAGTGCTGGGAAATTTTTCTTCAATTTATGAATTACAGATTCTTTTCTTATATCTTTGGTATTTTGAACTATATCGTAGTTCGAAAGTGATTCAAATTTTAAATTGTTAAAGCCTACTATTTGGCATTTATCTGTGGTATTTAAGAATCGGACAAAAGTACTTTGAGCTGTTGCAATAGTGTTTGCAACATAAAAGCCCGGTTTAATTTCTTGATTCGGAATTAAAATGTTACCTTCTGCTGAAGATAGTTCTATTTTGCGTACCACTTGGGATCTCGCTGGTAGGAGTGTTGAGTTATTTCCAGAATTGAATGTTATTGGAATATAAATTGGGTACTTTAATTTTTGATTAAAAGTTTTTATGAAATCTAATCCTATTATAATCCATCGCTTGGGATTGCGAAATCTGAATGAAGCAGATGAAATTTGTATGGAATAATATATTTATCTGTCTGCAATTCTATTGAGACTAGGCCTTTGGAGTTTATTACTCCTTCACCTATGCCTCGAATGTCTACAGTTTTCATTACCTTGATGTCGTGAAATACATCAGAATTTTCTTTTTTTATTCAAATATTTGCACCGGTATCAATTAAGAATGTTATTTTCTTATTGGTTTTAACATTCTTAAATGATACGAAATTATTAAGACTTAGGTTAATAGAAGAGACTTTGTTTTTTAATTTTGAGCATTTGGAGGAGCTTGTCCGTTTCCCCGGTCGCTTTGGGTAATTTGGGACATTTGTGTTGTTATAACCATTGTGTTGGTTATTTGTGTTTTGTCTATTATTATTGTGTCCACCTCCACGGCCGCTTCTTCGGTAGCGTGAATAATTTCGGCCTCGTTGGGCTCTGTGGGCATGGTTATTGCTCCAACTCGAATTGTTATTATTCCATTTCGAGTTGTTTCTCCAGTTACCATTATTGTTATAGCGGCTTCTACCGCGGTCATTATGCTGGGCATAAAAAATGGTATTATTTTGGGAACTTTCTGTGGAGCCCGTCTCTACTGAAAGAGTGGTAAATCTAGTGATGTCTTTTTTAGCTGAATCAAAGTTTCCTGATACCATTAGTAACTGGACTCTTTGACTTTTGGTATGACTTACCATAGCATTTACTGCCACTTTGGTAGTGTATTTTATTGCTTGTTCAGTTGGAAGATCATCCGAAATATATGCGCCTTCAAGGGCTTCGGTCTACTCAGTAATTTCCTTTGTGTATAAAACACAGTTATTAGGGTTTCTCTGCAGATTTTTAATTTGTGCTGTTAAAAGATCCACTGATTCACCCTTGAAGATTGTTGACAGCTTTCGTATTACTTCATCAATCGGTGTTTCAGAGCTTAGCGTATTACACGCTTGACCTTTCAATTTTGATTTTATGATTTCGATGGCTAATGCTTCATGCGTTTCTTTTATGGTTTCAAGTACGCGAAGCGCCCCAATGCTCTGCTTCCTCAATCGGCCCCGTACAATATGTGCAGTAGGGGTCTGATTCGTGCTTAAATCTATGCAAATATGATTTAAAACACCCGTGTCCCGTTAGGAGTTGCGTCAAATAAAAATCTGTTTGGCCGTGTGGCCGACTCACCCATTCCCGCACATTAGGTATAAGGCGGTTTGTCCAGCGTCCGTGGGAGGAATGGCGCCAGCGGTCCTGCCAGGTGCGAAAGGAAACCTCTTTTTTGAGCTGCTGTACTGTTGCTTCTGGCCTCTAATGCAACAATATCGAGTGGCAACATACCAGATATGACCAAGGCAGCATCTTCGGATACGGTTCGGAACGCACATATGACTCGTAACGCACTAGCTCTGTATTGCGATCTGCAGGCGCGGCTGTATGACTGGATCGCCATCGCTGGAGCCCATATCTTTGCTGCATACAGGATTACGGATCGTACCACCGTGGTGATGAGCCATCTGCTTTTCTGTCGGGGGCCACCGTGATTGCACATTATCCTTGCTAAGGCTGATGTTGCCCTTGCTGCTTTGTCGGCTACATGTTGCAGATGGTGCTTGTATGTTAGCCTATGGTCGACCATCACCCCGAGATATCTTATCGCCGGCTTGGAGCGGATGACGCATCCTGCAACATGGATGATTGCAGTCTCCCCATGTTTCCTGCTGCTGATTAATACTGCCTCTGTCTTGTGTGCCGCCAGAGACAGAGAATTCCTTTGCATCCAGGATACAATACGCTTCTCCCAGCTCCTTTGCCACTGTGACCACTGCTATGTCATCTGCAAATCCAATGATCTTCGTCCCTTGTGGCATGTCCAGACGAAGCACTGCGTCATACATGACGTTCCACAGGGTTGGACCAAGCACCGAGCCTTGTGGGACTCCGCCTGTTATTTTGTATTCCTGTTGCCCTCTGTCTGTTTCGTACATCAGAATCCGGTCTTCGAAGTAACTGCGAATCATTGCAACCAGGTACTCTGGTGTAGCTAAGCGCTGCAGTGACTCAATTATGCACTTCCAACTCGCTGAGTTGAATGCGTTTCGTACATCCAGAGTGGTGATGAGGCAGTACTCTTTGCCTCCTCCTTTCCATCGCTGGCCCTCTATGGCTTTTTTGGCTATTTCGGTGACGGTATGTATCGCGTCGACCGTACTACGCTTCTTCCGGAAGCCAAACTGGAGCTCCGAAAGTCCATTCCGAGCGACGATGTGGGCTTCTAATCTGTTGCGAATGATCGATTCGAATACCTTTCCCAGCACATCTAACATGCATAGCGGCCTGTACGGTGAAGGGTCGTCCGATTTCTGTCCTTTTGGGAGTAGCACCAGCCTCTGCCTTTTCCATCTTGCTGGAAAGACTCCTTGGCACAAACAGGAGTTGAATACATCGGCCAGTTTCGAGGGCTGATTCATTGCGATGAGCTTGATGATCCCAGCAGGAAATCCATCAGGGCCAGGCGATTTGTTGCTTTTGATCCGCTTGGCAGCCAGCACGATTTCTTCGTTGCTAATATAGCCTGGATTCGTCTCTTGTTGAGGTCCTGCAACTGGAGGCTGCAATATTGGCCGCTCTGGGAATAGCGTTTTTACTATATTTGTGAGTAGCACTCCATCTGTGGGGGGATGGGCGTTTGGCAAGTTTGCCCTTTACCAACTTGTACGCAGCTCCAAAGGGTTGGTCATCGGCATCCGCGCAGAGCTTCTTCCAACAGTCAGCCTTGCTCTGCGTTATGGCTCTATTTAGCAGTGCTCGCCGCGTCTTATAGGCTTCCAGAAGCCTTTGGAACGAGGGACTCCCTCTGGCCCGTTGCTGTTTGCGTCTGGCTTTAAGGCATTCTTTTCGCGCTTCTGCAATTTCCTGGTTCCACCAATGCACTGGTTTGCGTCTGCTTCCACCTTGGCTCTTGCGGATCATTGACGCATCACAGGCTTCGCTGATGGCAGAACACAGCCTTGTTACGCAGGTTTCTGCATCCATGGCACTCATCTGCTGTGCGTTGTTCATCATGAACAAGAATGCATCCTCGCTTAGGGTTTCTTGTGACCATAACGAGAACTTGGGCCGTGCTAAGCGCGTTGTTTGGCCACCACACTCGAATATTATTGCACTGTGGTCACTGTGCGTATATACGTCGGAGACTATCCATTTAGTATTCCGGGCCAGGCTCATGCTTGCAAAAGTAACGTCAATTATAGAATTGCGTCCTGCTCTGGTGAATGTCTGTGTGTTGCCGATGTTCAGTAAACTCACGTTCAGCGAGGCGAAGGAGTCCAGCAGTATTCTTCCTCTTGCCGTGGTTCTGACGCTTCCCCACTCCATCGCCCATGCGTTGAAGTCGCCGGCGATGATCACTGGCGGTGATCTTCTGGCTTCTGCGGCTATACAGTCAATGATAGCTGCAAAGTCGTCTATATCCACGCTTATGGCTATGTAGCAGCTAAAAATGGATATGCCGTTGCATTTCGCCCTGGTGTAGCCTCTGTGTCTGCCAATACACTCTAGATGTAACGGAGGATGTCCGCAACTCCATATTGCTGCGCCCATGGTGTTGTTTTGGACCCAGGCCGCATCCTGTTTTAAGCCATATGGTTCCGACAAAGCGCTATGTCGATGCCAAGATCAATAACAGTCTGCTCCAGCAAATCCTGTGCAGCCCTGCAATGATTAATATTAAGTTGTAGAAACTTAATTTTTGCACTTGTTTGTTGCCTTGACATACAACGGGCATCCTCTGCTCAGAGTGTTATGTGCCGCGTTCTTTTCGCCGTGCCTAGTACATAAGATGCACTTTGCGTCGTTGTTGCAGTCTTTCGATGCGTGACCGCTCTCTCCGCAGTTGAAACATAGGCTGCCGGCCTCGTGCTCCTTCTTACACCTGCACCTAGCTGATGTATGCCCAAAGTCGAGACATTTGTAGCACCTCCTTAGCTCTATCTTGGCTCTTATTCTACATTCTGCAAGACCGATGCGAACCGTTCTTGCAGCAATCATTTTCGATGCCTGATTGGCATTCAGCAGCATTGTTGCAGTTTGCGTACCCCTATATGCCTTCCGCATCTTGGGAAACGATTCCTCTGGCAGAGTTTCATCCGTTAATTTGGCGGCTGCATCAAGAACATCCTCGAGTTTGGAATAGAACGGTATATCCCTGATTTCAATTGTGACTCTTTCAGTGATAAGTTTAACCCGTCCTTCGTCACCAAGCGCTTGCTGCAACGCCTTGTGTAGTACTAACGTACCGCCGTCATCATACTTTTTCATCTCCAGGAGAAGTTCTCCTGCTGCTGTTCGACGCACTCCGCAAACTCCTTCCTTGTGTGTGAGCATGGCGGGGTCAGTCTGGACAGCCTCCAATACTTTTGCATAGTTTGCAGGGTCATTGCATTGCACCATCAAAGCATCTGGCCGTCTTCTACTCTTGCGTTTAGGTCTTTTGACCGTTTCCCATTTGTTGGCGACTTTTTTAAGGGGACGGTACCCCCTCCGATGGTTCGGCAGTCGTATTTTGGGTAGTTGGCTGTCTTACCGCCGCGCTGGGCCGTGTGACGGCTTTCCGTTCCTTTGCCCTCTGCCTTGTACCTGCTGCATTTGGTGTAGCACTTTTGGCCACGATAGCCGCAAACGTCAGAGGCCGCGGCTCCTGTTTTGGCTTATTGGACCGAGGTCTGCTTTGCAGTTGGGTTTTTACACCAACCAAAACCGTCCTCATTCTTGCCAATTCATGCCACAATTTACGAGTGGATGCTGGCTTGGTGCAGGAATAGCGACCATTGCAGCTATTTGATCGACAAGTGCTCCGAGTTCAGAGATCTGTTCTTTTAGACCTGTCTGGACGCTTCTAGGCCTTTTTGGTGCCGCTTCTGATTCGTCGGCAGGTGGACTTATTTCGCGGCCTCTTTTGGCGTATCCTCTACTGTAGCGACTGCTGCTGGTGTGAAAGCTGGCAGAGACTTCAAGTTTATGGCCGTCGGAGCCGAATGCGTAGCTGTTGGCGGCGTTCTGGCCATCAAGCTACTTCGTGAAAAGGCAGTTGCTCCGGCTGGCATTTTACAGCCATTACTGCTTGTTGCATTGTCCGCTGCATCGGCCAAGTGTGCCACCGATGCAGTAGTTTACCTGTTATTTATGGATGTAGGGGCCTCCAGAATCCGTGCCCCGGCCGCGGTTTTGTTCGCGGGTGGATTTCCACTTTTGTGGCTGCCACCTGGAGTAGTTTCGTTTTTTTCCAGCCATATTTTTTTAATTAACTATGATGCATTTTATACCTACTGCCAGGTACGAAAGTTCGTTAATATGCTGCCGGCCGATGCGACGCAGACGCAGACCACAAGCCGCTCAATATGAGGACAGACGCTATGTGGATTTAGGGCTTCCCGAAGGGAAAAAGAAAATAAGAGCAAAGAAGAAGATTGGTAGTTCGGTCGGCGATTTCCAATTTAAATTTTTTAAAATTTAAAATTTTGGCGGCCAAATGCTGCTCCCGAAAGTATGCAATGTTTTCGGCCAGCGGGGCTTTGGCGCCCTCTGGGGACCAAGATAGGGCGCTGCTTTCCAACACTGATGCACAGCTGCAGTTATCAGCTGTTGTTATCAGCGGTAGTTGGTAAAGAAAGTTTAGCAGCGAAAGGAAATGGGCAAAGCAAAGGAGAAGGAGGAGAAAGTGCCAGGAGTTCCAGCCCTTGGCGAGAGAAGCGCGGGAAAATATGGACCCCTCCCCCCTTGCGGAGCGACCCAGCTGCGAATTTTTTTCTTTTTCTTAAGGCAAACAGAAAATTTTGTTACCGGTTGCACTCCACCACGTTGGGTGGGCCCAGCTGATTTTGGTGCCAGGTGAGCGACACCTCCTCAATGAGCCTCTACTAGTATTCCCTTTGGTTTGTTGCAGGAAACACACACGAATTCAGGTTCGTTAGACGGAGCGAATACAGAACGCGACCGCACTTCACATTCAACCATCAATCCATCCTCCCATCAATCCATCCAGAAGCGCTTGCTTGTATAATATTATATGTGAGTACTTCTCAATTGAACTACGTTAAAAATTGTAAGACCTCAAAAGAAGCATGGGATGTACTACGCAGTGTACACGTGCCCACCGGGCCAATTCAAAAAGTGTTGCTTTATAAAAAACTATTGAACCTGAAAATGGAGGCAAACAGTGAAATTCCACAATATATAAATTCATTCGTGGAACTAGTCAGTAAGCTGACTGAAGTTGGAATTGATTTAAGTGATGAATTAAAAGTAATAATTCTTTTGTCAAGTTTGAACTCTGAGTATAAACATTTTGTGGTAGCAATGGAAACACGTGATTCTCTACAGTCTTTAGAGGTGCTAAAAGCGAAGCTGCTGGCAGAAGCAATTCGCATAAAAGAAAACGGTGAAAAAGCAAACGCGCAACAAGCCTTCTATGCAGGCACGAATAAGGAACAAAACGAAAAACGCGAAGCCGGTAAATTCAATGGAAACTGTTTTAAGTGTGGAAAACGCGGGCATCGATCAGTACAGTGTAGAGTGAAGAAACAAGTAAATAAAGAAGCAGAGAAGAAACACCAAATTTCTTATGCAGTGTATTCGGCAATACAAAAAGAGAAATTTGCAAACGGCAATTGGTGTATTGACAGTGGTACCACCTCGCACATGTGCTACGAAAAAGATTTGTTTGTTTCTTATACTGAGAAAAACGATATGATATGTTTAGCTGCTGATTTACAAATTAAAAGCCCTGGAATAGGAACAGTTAAAATAAATACAACTGAATGTGTAATAACGTTAAAAAATGTTCTATATGTGCCAGACCTCAAATTAAATTTTTTTTCTGTGAGTGCATCGCTAAGCTATGGTCACACCGTTACATTCAAAGAAAATTGTGCGATTGTACGGTAGTTCAATGATTAGAGCTCTAAAGCAAGACAATTCTGTTTTTGGAAACGTTTTTAAAAAGAAACACATTGTCTTACTTTAAAGCTCTAATCATTGTACTGTTGTAAGAGAAAGAAATGTTGTGGCACCACAGATATGGTAACCTAAATTTTCGAAGTTTGAACGAAATAATAGATAAACAATTCGTGACCGGCATTAATTTAAAACATTTTTCGGCTGATACTAACTGTAATACGTGTAATCAATCTAAAATATTCTCGCGACCATTTGCTCAAAGTTTAAATTGTGCATCGCAATTGTTAGAATTAATACATACAGATGTATGTGGCCCAATAAACACTCAATCGGCGATATGTCAAAGCGTGTTTTTGTTTATTTTATGAAATCAAAGAATGAAGCATTAGAAAAATGTCAAATATTCAAAAACTTAGTCGAGTGTCAGACAGAAAGAAAGATAAAAGCCATACGTAGTGATAATGGCGGAGAATACGTTAACAAGAATTTTGATATTTTTCTAAAAGCTCACGGCATAAAACGACAACTAACCGTACCGTATACCCCCCAACAAAACGGCGTGGCAGAAAGAGCGAATCGCACCCTTGTAGAAATGGCGCGCTCAATGATGGTTCAATCAAAGGTGGAAGAATCCTTATGGGCGGAGGCTATAGTAACTGCCGCATATTTACGCAACAGATCTCCTTCGCAGGCGCTAAAAGGTACAACGCCTCTTGAAGTTTGGAGTGGGCACAAGCCTTCGGTGTCCCACCTTCGTATATTTGGGTCGAGTGCTTACGCGCTGGATAAAATACATCATCACAAATTTCGGCCTAAGGGTAAACTGTATGTTTTTGTTGGATATTCTCTAACTGCAAAGGTCTATCGGCTCTATGACAGAGATTAGAAGCAAGCCATCGAGCGGCGTGACGTAAAATTTGTTGAAGACGAAGTTCCTATACAAATGAATCGAATACTAACAATTTTACATCGTTTGTTATAGACAATCATAATGCAAACGATTTGACCCATGAAGATGATTTGTTCCCAAATGAAGCACAAGTTTTGACAACTGGAGAAACAGAAGACTACACCAGAAGAAGCAACTCAACATTTATCGCAAAAAGAAGAAGTCGAAATGGATGAGACACTTTTCAACGAAAACGAGCAGTACGTGAGTTTTAACGAGTCTGCAGCATCCAACGACCCCGAGGAAGAAAATGAGCCTGAACGTCGTGGACCTGGAAGGCCATGTCTTATACGCACCGGACAGCCAGGTAGACCAAAAAAACAATACAACATGCTTCACAATATGGTTGCCTGTCACGATATCGAAACCCCCAATACGGTCAAGCGAGCCTTACAAAGCAAACATTCGTTTGAGTGGGAGAGGTCTATGAAGCGAGAGTATGATGCTCTCATTGCCAACAAAACCTGGTCATTGGTCAACCTACCACCTGGAGAAAAAGCAATCGGTTCCATGTGGGTATTTCGAGTTAAGAGAAATAATCAGGGCAACATAACAAATTTTAAGTCGAGACTGGTAGCTATGGGCTGTATTCAGCAATATGGAATAAATTATCAAGAAACGTTTTCGCCAGTTATACGATATGAAAATATTAGACTTGTTTTAGCTGTTGCTGCAGAAAAAGAGTTGTATTTACATCATGTAGATGTTTCAAATGCGTATTTAAACAGTAATTTAACTGAAACAGTGTATATAAGGCAACCAGAACATTTTGTTAGTAAAGATCATCCACATCGTGTTATTAAATTACAAAAAGCATTATATGGCCTTAAGCAATCGGGTAGAGCTTGGAATAGCACACTTAGTGAAGTATTACAGAATCTAGGATTTGAAGCTACAAAAAATGAGCCATGTTTATATAAGAAGATTGATAAAAGTTCCTACAGTTTAATAGCTGTCTACATAGACGATCTAATTATTCCCTGTTCAAAGAAAAATGATATTGCTGACATAGTAAAAACATTGAAGTGTTCTTTTGATATTAAAGATTCGTCTGAGTTTCCTTGGTATAGAAATTCAGCGTCAAGGAGAAGTTGGTTCTATTTCAATATGTCAGAAGCAATATATAAAGTCCTTGTTAAAAAATGTCGTTCAGTATCAACACCTTTAGATCCTGGTTTTAAGATTAGCTGCAACGATGAGAAATGTAAGAGGGTAGATGTGACCCAATATCAATCCCTAGTTGGCTCTTTAATGTATCTCGCTACACGTCCCGATATTGCTCACTCAATTAGTAAACTGGCGCAGCGAAACAATGATCCACATATCGAGCATGATTCAGCGTTGAGGCATATTTTGCGTTACTTGTCCAAAACAATAGATTTGAAGCTGCACTATTGCAAAACTGGAGAACATTTGTATGGATTTGTTGATGCAGACTGGGCAAACGACAGCCTAGACAGAAAATCGTATACAGGATATGGATTTTATTTTGGTGGAGCAGCTTTTTCGTGGGAATCGAAGAAACAAGGTTTGGTTGCCCTCAGCAGTACGGAAGCTGAATACGTCGCAATGTCTACAGCAGCAAAGGAAGCCCCCTATCTACGCAGACTTTTAGAAGAAATTCGCTGTCATCCTTCATCACAACCAATTGGGCTTAAATGTGACAATTTGATTGCACAACATATACCAACGAATCCAGTGCACCATAAGCGAACTAAACATATTGATATTAAGCACCATCACATCAGAGAAGTTCTAGCAATGAAAATAATACCAATTAACTATGTTCAAATTGATGATAATGTAGCTGATATACTTACTAAAAACTTACAGAAAGAAAAACATGTAAAGTTTGTAAAGCATCTTGGAATGATTGAATAACTGAATTTTTGTATTTTTGTATTAAAATGTAATTTGAGAAGAAGTTTTGAAATTATGGAAATATGCTATTTACATTTCTTGAAATAGGTTAATTATGCAAATTACATTTTATCGATTTATAACTTTATGATTATCCATCTCCAGCTTTGTTGCATCTCTAACTACTACGATTTTTTCTCACTTCCTTTTTCCGCTTGCTCTGAATTAAACTTTGACTTGTATATATTAATTTATCTTCTGTTCTTATTTTACAATTTCACTGTGCAGACATTTTATACCTAACATTGGTTATGGGCCCAGGTCTAACAGAATGCAAAATTTAAGAATTGTAAAAGATGAGTCAAAGTTTCCAAATCGAAAAGCTCAATGAGCATAATTATGATGTGTGGAGTATACAAATGCGAAGTATACTAATTCACCAAGAACTATGGAAATTTGTGAGTGGAATAGAAGTCGTCGATCCAGCAAAATCGGTAATACCTGATGAAAAAGCGCTTGCTTTTTTTTTTTTTTTTTTTTTTGTATAGGGGGGAAAGCATTGAAAGCCGAAAAGTGTGGGACTTGGTATCGACCTTGGTTAGGGGTCACCGCACCGCACTAAATCCTACCCTACTTCCGTAGCCCTCTCGCGGAACCAACGCTGAAGTTATTACTTCACGAGGGGGAGATGGCATGAAAGCCTCATCTAGATACTCATCTAGAGTTTGAATTCTGGTTGCGCTGACGTTCAGCGCGACGCAGGGACTGCATGATCACCGCAGCTAGGTGGCTAACTGCGAGCCAATTGTTTTGCGAGCTAAGTAAGATATCCATCAAGTCATGGACTACGAATGGCCTCCCAATGCCTTGGCTTAGCTCTTCCCTTTCAGCGGTGAATCGCGGACAGACAAAAAAGACATGCTCTGCTTCCTCAATCGGCCCCGTACAATATGTGCAGTAGGGGTCTGATTCGTGCTTAAATCTATGCAAATATGATTTAAAACACCCGTGTCCCGTTAGGAGTTGCGTCAAATAAAAATCTGTTTGGCCGTGTGGCCGACTCACCCATTCCCGCACATTAGCTATAAGGCGGTTTGTCCAGCGTCCGTGGGAGGAATGGCGCCAGCGGTCCTGCCAGGTGCGAAAGGAAACCTCTTTTTTGAGCTGCTGTACTGTTGCTTCTGGCCTCTAATGCAACAATATCGAGTGGCAACATACCAGATATGACCAAGGCAGCATCTTCGGATACGGTTCGGAACGCACATATGACTCGTAACGCACTAGCTCTGTATTGCGATCTGCAGGCGCGGCTGTATGACTGGATCGCCATCGCTGGAGCCCATATCTTTGCTGCATACAGGATTACCGATCGTACCACCGTGGTGATGAGCCATCTGCTTTTCTGTCGGGGGCCACCGTGATTGCACATTATCCTTGCTAAGGCTGATGTTGCCCTTGCTGCTTTGTCGGCTACATGTTGCAGATGGTGCTTGTATGTTAGCCTATGGTCGACCATCACCCCGAGATATCTTATCGCCGGCTTGGAGCGGATGACGCATCCTGCAACATGGATGATTGCAGTCTCCCCATGTTTCCTGCTGCTGATTAATACTGCCTCTGTCTTGTGTGCCGCCAGAGACAGAGAATTCCTTTGCATCCAGGATACAATTGATTGCACGGCGTCGTTAGTCCTGGCCTCCGCTTCTCCCAGCTCCTTTGCCACTGTGACCACTGCTATGTCATCTGCAAATCCAATGATCTTCGTCCCTTGTGGCATGTCCAGACGAAGCACTGCGTCATACATGACGTTCCACAGGGTTGGACCAAGCACCGAGCCTTGTGGGACTCCGCCTGTTATTTTGTATTCCTGTTGCCCTCTGTCTGTTTCGTACATCAGAATCCGGTCTTCGAAGTAACTGCGAATCATTGCAACCAGGTACTCTGGTGTAGCTAAGCGCTGCAGTGACTCAATTATGCACTTCCAACTCGCTGAGTTGAATGCGTTTCGTACATCCAGAGTGGTGATGAGGCAGTACTCTTTGCCTCCTCCTTTCCATCGCTGGCCCTCTATGGCTTTTTTTGGCTATTTCGGTGACGGTATGTATCGCGTCGACCGTACTACGCTTCTTCCGGAAGCCAAACTGGAGCTCCGAAAGTCCATTCCGAGCGTCGATGTGGGCTTCTAATCTGTTGCGAATGATCGATTCGAATACCTTTCCCAGCACATCTAACATGCATAGCGGCCTGTACGGTGAAGGGTCGTCCGATTTCTCTCCTTTTGGGAGTAGCACCAGCCTCTGCCTTTTCCATCTTGCTGGAAAGACTCCTTGGCACAAACAGGAGTTGAATACATCGGCCAGTTTCGAGGGCTGATTCATTGCGATGAGCTTGATGATCCCAGCAGGAAATCCATCAGGGCCAGGCGATTTGTTGCTTTTGATCCGCTTGGCAGCCAGCACGATTTCTTCGTTGCTAATATAGCCTGGATTCGTCTCTTGTTGAGGTCCTGCAACTGGAGGCTGCAATATTGGCCGCTCTGGGAATAGCGTTTTTACTATATTTGTGAGTAGCACTCCATCTGTGGGGGATGGGCGTTTGGCAAGTTTGCCCTTTACCAACTTGTACGCAGCTCCAAAGGGTTGGTCATCGGCATCCGCGCAGAGCTTCTTCCAACAGTCAGCCTTGCTCTGCTTTATGGCTCTATTTAGCAGTGCTCGCCGCGTCTTATAGGCTTCCAGAAGCCTTTGGAACGAGGGACTCCCTCTGGCCCGTTGCTGTTTGCGTCTGGCTTTAAGGCATTCTTTTCGCGCTTCTGCAATTTCCTGGTTCCACCAATGCACTGGTTTGCGTCTGCTTCCACCTTGGCTCTTGCGGATCATTGACGCATCACAGGCTTCGCTGATGGCAGAACACAGCCTTGTTACGCAGGTTTCTGCATCCATGGCACTCATCTGCTGTGCGTTGTTCATCATGAACAAGAATGCATCCTCGCTTAGGGTTTCTTGTGACCATAACGAGAACTTGGGCCGTGCTAAGCGCGTTGTTTGGCCACCACACTCGAATATTATTGCACTGTGGTCACTGTGCGTATATACGTCGGAGACTATCCATTTAGTATTCCGGGCCAGGCTCATGCTTGCAAAAGTAACGTCAATTATAGAATTGCGTCCTGCTCTGGTGAATGTCTGTGTGTTGCCGATGTTCAGTAAACTCACGTTCAGCGAGGCGAAGGAGTCCAGCAGTATTCTTCCTCTTGCCGTGGTTCTGACGCTTCCCCACTCCATCGCCCATGCGTTGAAGTCGCCGGCGATGATCACTGGCGGTGATCTTCTGGCTTCTGCGGCTATACAGTCAATGATAGCTGCAAAGTCGTCTATATCCACGCTTATGGCTATGTAGCAGCTAAAAATGGATATGCCGTTGCATTTCGCCCTGGTGTAGCCTCTGTGTCTGCCAATACACTCTAGATGTAACGGAGGATGTCCGCAACTCCATATTGCTGCGCCCATGGTGTTGTTTTGGACCCAGGCCGCATCCTGTTTTAAGCCATATGGTTCCGACAAAAGCGCTATGTCGATGCCAAGATCAATAACAGTCTGCTCCAGCAAATCCTGTGCAGCCCTGCAATGATTAATATTAAGTTGTAGAAACTTAATTTTTGCACTTGTTTGTTGCCTTGACATACAACGGGCATCCTCTGCTCAGAGTGTTATGTGCCGCGTTCTTTTCGCCGTGCCTAGTACATAAGATGCACTTTGCGTCGTTGTTGCAGTCTTTCGATGCGTGACCGCTCTCTCCGCAGTTGAAACATAGGCTGCCGGCCTCGTGCTCCTTCTTACACCTGCACCTAGCTGATGTATGCCAAAAGTCGAGACATTTGTAGCACCTCCTTAGCTCTATCTTGGCTCTTATTCTACATTCTGCAAGACCGATGCGAACCGTTCTTGCAGCAATCATTTTCGATGCCTGATTGGCATTCAGCAGCATTGTTGCAGTTTGCGTACCCCTATATGCCTTCCGCATCTTGGGAAACGATTCCTCTGGCAGAGTTTCCTCCGTTAATTTGGCGGCTGCATCAAGAACATCCTCGAGTTTGGAATAGAACGGTATATCCCTGATTTCAATTGTGACTCTTTCAGTGATAAGTTTAACCCGTCCTTCGTCACCAAGCGCTTGCTGCAACGCCTTGTGTAGTACTAACGTACCGCCGTCATCATACTTTTTCATCTCCAGGAGAAGTTCTCCTGCTGCTGTTCGACGCACTCCGCAAACTCCTTCCTTGTGTGTGAGCATGGCGGGGTCAGTCTGGACAGCCTCCAATACTTTTGCATAGTTTGCAGGGTCATTGCATTGCACCATCAAAGCATCTGGCCGTCTTCTACTCTTGCGTTTAGGTCTTTTGACCGTTTCCCATTTGTTGGCGACTTTTTTTAAGGGGACGGTACCCCCTCCGATGGTTCGGCAGTCGTATTTTGGGTAGTTGGCTGTCTTACCGCCGCGCTGGGCCGTGTGACGGCTTTCCGTTCCTTTGCCCTCTGCCTTGTACCTGCTGCATTTGGTGTAGCACTTTTGGCCACGATAGCCGCAAACGTCAGAGGCCGCGGCTCCTGTTTTGGCTTATTGGACCGAGGTCTGCTTTGCAGTTGGGTTTTTACACCAACCAAAACCGTCCTCATTCTTGCCAATTCATGCCACAATTTACGAGTGGATGCTGGCTTGGTGCAGGAATAGCGACCATTGCAGCTATTTGATCGACAAGTGCTCCGAGTTCAGAGATCTGTTCTTTTAGACCTGTCTGGACGCTTCTAGGCCTTTTTGGTGCCGCTTCTGATTCGTCGGCAGGTGGACTTATTTCGCGGCCTCTTTTTGGCGTATCCTCTACTGTAGCGACTGCTGCTGGTGTGAAAGCTGGCAGAGACTTCAAGTTTATGGCCGTCGGAGCCGAATGCGTAGCTGTTGGCGGCGTTCTGGCCATCAAGCTACTTCGTGAAAAGGCAGTTGCTCCGGCTGGCATTTTACAGCCATTACTGCTTGTTGCATTGTCCGCTGCATCGGCCAAGTGTGCCACCGATGCAGTAGTTTACCTGTTATTTATGGATGTAGGGGCCTCCAGAATCCGTGCCCCGGCCGCGGTTTTGTTCGCGGGTGGATTTCCACTTTTGTGGCTGCCACCTGGAGTAGTTTCGTTTTTTCCAGCCATATTTTTTTAATTAACTATGATGCATTTTATACCTACTGCCAGGTACGAAAGTTCGTTAATATGCTGCCGGCCGATGCGACGCAGACGCAGACCACAAGCCGCTCAATATGAGGACAGACGCTATGTGGATTTAGGGCTTCCCGAAGGGAAAAAGAAAATAAGAGCAAAGAAGAAGATTGGTAGTTCGGTCGGCGATTTCCAATTTAAATTTTTTAAAATTTAAAATTTTGGCGGCCAAATGCTGCTCCCGAAAGTATGCAATGTTTTCGGCCAGCGGGGCTTTGGCGCCCTCTGGGGACCAAGATAGGGCGCTGCTTTCCAACACTGATGCACAGCTGCAGTTATCAGCTGTTGTTATCAGCGGTAGTTGGTAAAGAAAGTTTAGCAGCGAAAGGAAATGGGCAAAGCAAAGGAGAAGGAGGAGAAAGTGCCAGGAGTTCCAGCCCTTGGCGAGAGAAGCGCGGGAAAATATGGACCCCTCCCCCTTGCGGAGCGACCCAGCTGCGAATTTTTTCTTTTTCTTAAGGCAAACAGAAAATTTTGTTACCGGTTGCACTCCACCACGTTGGGTGGGCCCAGCTGATTTTGGTGCCAGGTGAGCGACACCTCCTCAATGAGCCTCTACTAGTATTCCCTTTGGTTTGTTGCAGGAAACACACACGAATTCAGGTTCGTTAGACGGAGCGAATACAGAACGCGACCGCACTTCACATTCAACCATCAATCCATCCTCCCATCAATCCATCCAGAAGCGCTTGCTTGTATAATATTATATGTGAGTACTTCTCAATTGAACTACGTTAAAAATTGTAAGACCTCAAAAGAAGCATGGGATGTACTACGCAGTGTACACGTGCCCACCGGGCCAATTCAAAAAGTGTTGCTTTATAAAAAACTATTGAACCTGAAAATGGAGGCAAACAGTGAAATTCCACAATATATAAATTCATTCGTGGAACTAGTCAGTAAGCTGACTGAAGTTGGAATTGATTTAAGTGATGAATTAAAAGTAATAATTCTTTTGTCAAGTTTGAACTCTGAGTATAAACATTTTGTGGTAGCAATGGAAACACGTGATTCTCTACAGTCTTTAGAGGTGCTAAAAGCGAAGCTGCTGGCAGAAGCAATTCGCATAAAAGAAAACGGTGAAAAAGCAAACGCGCAACAAGCCTTCTATGCAGGCACGAATAAGGAACAAAACGAAAAACGCGAAGCCGGTAAATTCAATGGAAACTGTTTTAAGTGTGGAAAACGCGGGCATCGATCAGTACAGTGTAGAGTGAAGAAACAAGTAAATAAAGAAGCAGAGAAGAAACACCAAATTTCTTATGCAGTGTATTCGGCAATACAAAAGAGAAATTTGCAAACGGCAATTGGTGTATTGACAGTGGTACCACCTCGCACATGTGCTACGAAAAAGATTTGTTTGTTTCTTACACTGAGAAAAACGATATGATATGTTTAGCTGCTGATTTACAAATTAAAAGCCCTGGAATAGGAACAGTTAAAATAAATACAACTGAATGTGTAATAACGTTAAAAAATGTTCTATATGTGCCAGACCTCAAATTAAATTTTTTTCTGTGAGTGCATCGCTAAGCTATGGTCACACCGTTACATTCAAAGAAAATTGTGCGATTGTACGGTAGTTCAATGATTAGAGCTCTAAAGCAAGACAATTCTGTTTTTGGAAACGTTTTTAAAAAGAAACACATTGTCTTACTTTAAAGCTCTAATCATTGTACTGTTGTAAGAGAAAGAAATGTTGTGGCACCACAGATATGGTAACCTAAATTTTCGAAGTTTGAACGAAATAATAGATAAACAATTCGTGACCGGCATTAATTTAAAACATTTTTCGGCTGATACTAACTGTAATACGTGTAATCAATCTAAAATATTCTCGCGACCATTTGCTCAAAGTTTAAATTGTGCATCGCAATTGTTAGAATTAATACATACAGATGTATGTGGCCCAATAAACACTCAATCGGCGATATGTCAAAGCGTGTTTTTGTTTATTTTATGAAATCAAAGAATGAAGCATTAGAAAAATGTCAAATATTCAAAAACTTAGTCGAGTGTCAGACAGAAAGAAAGATAAAAGCCATACGTAGTGATAATGGCGGAGAATACGTTAACAAGAATTTTGATATTTTTCTAAAAGCTCACGGCATAAAACGACAACTAACCGTACCGTATACCCCCAACAAAACGGCGTGGCAGAAAGAGCGAATCGCACCCTTGTAGAAATGGCGCGCTCAATGATGGTTCAATCAAAGGTGGAAGAATCCTTATGGGCGGAGGCTATAGTAACTGCCGCATATTTACGCAACAGATCTCCTTCGCAGGCGCTAAAAGGTACAACGCCTCTTGAAGTTTGGAGTGGGCACAAGCCTTCGGTGTACCACCTTCGTATATTTGGGTCGAGTGCTTACGCGCTGGATAAAATACATCATCACAAATTTCGGCCTAAGGGTAAACTGTATGTTTTTGTTGGATATTCTCTAACTGCAAAGGTCTATCGGCTCTATGACAGAGATTAGAAGCAAGCCATCGAGCGGCGTGACGTAAAATTTGTTGAAGACGAAGTTCCTATACAAATGAATCGAATACTAACAATTTTACATCGTTTGTTATAGACAATCATAATGCAAACGATTTGACCCATGAAGATGATTTGTTCCCAAATGAAGCACAAGTTTTGACAACTGGAGAAACAGAAGACTACACCAGAAGAAGCAACTCAACATTTATCGCAAAAAGAAGAAGTCGAAATGGATGAGACACTTTTCAACGAAAACGAGCAGTACGTGAGTTTTAACGAGTCTGCAGCATCCAACGACCCCGAGGAAGAAAATGAGCCTGAACGTCGTGGACCTGGAAGGCCATGTCTTATACGCACCGGACAGCCAGGTAGACCAAAAAAACAATACAACATGCTTCACAATATGGTTGCCTGTCACGATATCGAAACCCCCAATACGGTCAAGCGAGCCTTACAAAGCAAACATTCGTTTGAGTGGGAGAGGTCTATGAAGCGAGAGTATGATGCTCTCATTGCCAACAAAACCTGGTCATTGGTCAACCTACCACCTGGAGAAAAAGCAATCGGTTCCATGTGGGTATTTCGAGTTAAGAGAAATAATCAGGGCAACATAACAAATTTTAAGTCGAGACTGGTAGCTATGGGCTGTATTCAGCAATATGGAATAAATTATCAAGAAACGTTTTCGCCAGTTATACGATATGAAAATATTAGACTTGTTTTAGCTGTTGCTGCAGAAAAAGAGTTGTATTTACATCATGTAGATGTTTCAAATGCGTATTTAAACAGTAATTTAACTGAAACAGTGTATATAAGGCAACCAGAACATTTTGTTAGTAAAGATCATCCACATCGTGTTATTAAATTACAAAAAGCATTATATGGCCTTAAGCAATCGGGTAGAGCTTGGAATAGCACACTTAGTGAAGTATTACAGAATCTAGGATTTGAAGCTACAAAAAATGAGCCATGTTTATATAAGAAGATTGATAAAAGTTCCTACAGTTTAATAGCTGTCTACATAGACGATCTAATTATTCCCTGTTCAAAGAAAAATGATATTGCTGACATAGTAAAAACATTGAAGTGTTCTTTTGATATTAAAGATTCGTCTGAGTTTCCTTGGTATAGAAATTCAGCGTCAAGGAGAAGTTGGTTCTATTTCAATATGTCAGAAGCAATATATAAAGTCCTTGTTAAAAAATGTCGTTCAGTATCAACACCTTTAGATCCTGGTTTTAAGATTAGCTGCAACGATGAGAAATGTAAGAGGGTAGATGTGACCCAATATCAATCCCTAGTTGGCTCTTTAATGTATCTCGCTACACGTCCCGATATTGCTCACTCAATTAGTAAACTGGCGCAGCGAAACAATGATCCACATATCGAGCATGATTCAGCGTTGAGGCATATTTTGCGTTACTTGTCCAAAACAATAGATTTGAAGCTGCACTATTACAAAACTGGAGAACATTTGTATGGATTTGTTGATGCAGACTGGGCAAACGACAGCCTAGACAGAAAATCGTATACAGGATATGGATTTTATTTTGGTGGAGCAGCTTTTTCGTGGGAATCGAAGAAACAAGGTTTGGTTGCCCTCAGCAGTACGGAAGCTGAATACGTCGCAATGTCTACAGCAGCAAAGGAAGCCCCCTATCTACGCAGACTTTTAGAAGAAATTCGCTGTCATCCTTCATCACAACCAATTGGGCTTAAATATGACAATTTGATTGCACAACATATACCAACGAATCCAGTGCACCATAAGCGAACTAAACATATTGATATTAAGCACCATCACATCAGAGAAGTTCTAGCAATGAAAATAATACCAATTAACTATGTTCAAATTGATGATAATGTAGCTGATATACTTACTAAAAACTTACAGAAAGAAAAACATGTAAAGTTTGTAAAGCATCTTGGAATGATTGAATAACTGAATTTTTGTATTTTTGTACTAAAATGTAATTTGAGAAGAAGTTTTGAAATTATGGAAATATGCTATTTACATTTGTTGAAATAGGTTAATTATGCAAATTACATTTTATCGATTTATAACTTTATGATTATCCATCTCTAGCTTTGTTGCATCTCTAACTACTACGATTTTTTCTCACTTCCTTTTTCCGCTTGCTCTGAATAAAACGTTTGACTTGTACATATTAATTTATCTTGTGTTCTTATTTTACAATTTCACTGTGCAGACATTTTATACCTAACAAGTTCGTATGGACAATATTCATGCACTGCCGAGGGGGTTGTGTTGTAACAATAAGTGAAATATTGTATCCAAGCATCCCAATCGGACTTATCTGCTGATATGTATGAACGAATATACTCATTGAATGTTCTATGGCTTCGTTCTATTCTCCCTAAAGTCTGGTGGTGGTATGCTGTAGATGTCAGATTTTTAATCTTCATGTACTTGCATATATCTGGTATAATCTGATTTTTATACTCAGTTCCCATGTCCGTAATGATTGTTTTCATTGGACCGTACTGCAGTATACAATTTTCGAATATAGCTTTAGCTACATTACTTGCACTCTTAGATGCAACTGGAATGGCTATTAGATATTTTGTCAGATCGCATATCAATGTGACAATATACTCATTTTCATTTTCTAATTTTGGTAGCGGACCTATTGTGTCCACTATAACCTTATCAAAAGCCTTCGCTGGTGTTTCTGTTATTATCATGGGGGTCTTCGTATGTGTCGTCGTTTTTGACACCTGGCATTTATGACATCTCATTATGTACTCTTTGATATGGCGTCCCATATTTTTCGAATAGTATTGTCTGTTGATTTTTGCCAGCGTTCTGGTAATGCCAGTATGACCTCCTTGAATTCGATCATCATGATATGTAGACAGTATTGCTTCTTTTTCATTTTCTATTAGGGTCACCGGCTGGAGTAGCGCTACTCTTAATGTTTTCAATATAGTATTGCCCATATTTTTAAAAGAATCTATTGAAATAATTTCAATGGTCTTTTCGCTCGGTGCCAATTTTAGTTGGCTGATTTCAAGTATACCGGCTTGCATTTCAAGCCTTTGGAAGAACTGACCTAAGTCGAGAATTCCATTGGTGTACAAATCGCTAACTTAAATTCTTGCCATAACTTTCTTTCAATGTTTTAGTGAACAATTAGATTCTGTTATTCGCAAGGTCACTACATCCCGTACCTCGTCATTATACGTTGGGCTTAGAAGCATTTTGAAATTTTTGCCTTGGCGAAAGTTTTTATTTATGAACTGCGCAGTTTTGCTGTCTACTTTGTTGCCTGGTAGTGACTTTCAGGACTTTTGTATTCATATGTTTTCATTCGTTTATAGTTATCCGCGATAAGACGTCTGCCACAAAATTATCTTTACCTCTCAAATACTCTACTGTAAAGTCGTACTCTTCAAATTCTAGCCGCATGCGTGTAAGTTTTGAACTCGGGTTGACCATGGAGAATAAATATGTTAATGGTCTATGGTCTGTTGGCACTGTGAAATGTTTTCCATATATAACGGGTGTTTTTTTACGCTTTTGGTTTTTCACGTTGACATCACTGACATACCGCATGATGTTCATGACAGCTGTGAACGTGAAAAATGCTCAGTTTAGTTTGCCATTTTATCATGGAAATACTTACGCCCGAACAACGTTTACAAATCATTGAAGTTTATTATCAAAATTCGTGTTCTGTGAAAAATGTGTTTCGCAAATTACGTCCATATTATGGTCGACACAACCGACCAACCGAGCAAGCCATAAAGGCAATTGTGGACAAATTTCGCACACATTTTACTTTATTGGACATTCAACCATCGAATCGTGTACGGAGAGTGCGCACAGAAGAGAATATTGCAGCTGTAGCGGCCAGTGTCAATTGGTGCATTGGAAGACAATATCAGTCGTGTTATTGACAAAATTCCCTTAGACATGCTGGAAAAAGTGGTGCAAAATTGGACCTTCCGTGTTGATCACTTGAAACGCAGTCGCGGCCAAAATTTACATGAAGTCATTTTTAAAAAATAATTGGCAATAATATTCAAATTTTGTGTGTTTCATTTCAATTTTAAAAACCAAACGCTTAAAAAAACACCCGTTATAAGGTCGAAAATGTGTTATTGCCCAATGTATTGCTCTTGTTCTGTAGTACTCTTGTTGCTTTCACCTTTAGTGAACGCTCTTGATGCATATGAAACTGGAAGCTGGAGTCCATTATAGTTTTGTGTTAAAACTGTTCCATATGCTTGCTTGCTTGCATCTGTGATTATGCAAAATTCTTTGCTGAAATCTGGATACTGCAATAGATTAGGTTGAACGAGCTTTTCTTTTTCGCATTCTGCCGTCCATTCGAATGGAACATTCTTTTTACATAATCTTGTTATGTGCCGGGAATATTCGGAGAAATTTTTTATGAAACGTCTATAATAATGGCAAAATGCAACGAATCGTCTAGCACTATCTGCATCATTTGTGACTGGATAATTCTTGATGACGTCAAATTTTGTGTCGTCTGGCAAGATTCCTTTGTCTATGCATTTGTGACCTAGGAATGTCACCTCATGCATAAAAAATGAGCATTTTTCTGGATGCAGTTTTAGATTGTTTTTTCTGCAAAGTTTAAAAACATCTACTAAATCTTTAATCATATGTTGTTCAGAACAACCAATAACTATTAAATCATCCATATAGAGGAAAGCTTGGCTGGGCTCAAGCCCTGAGAATGCTATTGTCATCATTCTCTGAAATGAATTAGTTGCTATTTTTAGATCGAAAGGTAATCGCGTGAAGCGATATGAGCCATTGCTCGTTAAAAAAGACGTTATATCTCTTCTAGTTCTATTTGATGAAAACCTGCCATTAAGTCAAGGCAAGAGAAATATTTTGCTCTTCCCAATTGATCAAGAATATCGTCAATTCTGAGGAGCGGAAACTTATCTGACAGCAATTTTTTGTTTATTTGACGATAGTCAATTACTAATCGCCAGTTTTTTTCTTTAGATCCCGAAAGTGTTTTCTTTGGGACTAGTAGGAGTGGGTTATTGTAAGGCGAAACAAAGGGTTCAACAATACCCTGTTCAATTAACTTTCCAACTTGTCGCTGGATCTCGTCTATTTGGCTATGCGGACTCCGGTAATTTTTCACATATACCGGTTCATCATTCTTAAGTCTTAATTTTTGTTTATATAAATTATTTGTTGTGATCGGTTCGGTGTCAAGTCCGAACACATCACTATACTCAGTGCATAACTTTTCGAGTTGGTCTTTGAAGTGCTTGGAAATTTTTCTTAAATTTATGAATTACAGATTCTTTTCTTATTTCTTTGGTATTTTAAACTATATCGTAGTTCGAAAGTGATTCAAATTTTAAATTGTTAAAGCCTACTATTTGGCATTTATCTGTGGTATTTAAGAATCGGACAAAAGTACTTTGGGCTGTTGCAATACGCCCGGTTTAATTTCTTGATTCGGAATTAAAATGTTACCTTCTGCTGAAGATAGTTCTATTTTGCGTACCACTTGGGATCTTGCTGGTAGAAGTGTTGTTATTTCCAGAATTAAATGTTATTGGAACATAAATTGGGTACGTTAATGTTTGTGGTCTAAGTATAAACCAATCTTCTGAATTGCTGTAATATATTTTGCAATTAAAAGTTTTTATGAAATCTAATCCTATTATTCCATCGCATGGGACTGCGAAATCTTAATGAAGCAGATGAAATTCGTATGGAATAATATATTTATCTGTCTGCAGTTCTATTGAGACTAGGCTTTTGGAGTTTATTACTCCTTCTCCTATGCCTCGAAGGTCTACAGTTTTGTTTACTTTGATGTCGTGAAATACATCAGAATTTTCTTTTATTATTGAAATATCTGCACCGGTTATTTTCTTATTGGTTTTAACATTCTTAGATGATACGAAATTATTAAGACTTAGGTTAATAGAGTAGACTTTATTTTTTAATTTTGAGCATTTGGAGGAGCTTGTCCGTTTCCCTAGTCGCTTTGGGTAATGTGGGACATTTGTGTTGTTATACCCATTCTGTTGTTTATTTGTGTTTTGTCTATTATTATTGTGTCCACCTCCACGGCCGCTTCTTCGGTAGCGTCATTATGCTGGACATAAAAAATGGTATTATTTTGGGAACTTCCTGTGGAGCCCGATTCTACTGAAAGAGTGGTAAATCTAGTGATGGCTTCTATAGCTGAAAGTTTCTTGATTCCATTAGTAACTGGACTCTTTGACTTTTGGTATGACTTACCATAGCATTTACTGCCACTTTGGTAGTGTATTTTATCGCTTATTCATTTGGAAGACCATCCGAAATATATGCGCCTTTTAGGGCTTCGGTCAACTCAGTAATCTCCTTTGTGTATGAAACACAGTTATTAGGGTTTCTCTGCAGATTTTTAATTTATACTGTTAAAAGATCCACTGATTCACCCTTGAATATTGTTGACAGCTTTCGTATTTATTTATTTACGTCAACTAAATATGCAGTCGACGAAAAAGCTTAAGCTAAAATACATATAATAATTAATTCACGAAGGTAGCTTAGCTTTCTGCACACCCGTGGAGGTGTTTTATTTGCAACAAGGTGCCAGCTATGCCCCCATTTACAGCCAATATGGTCAGGGATGAGTTGCAGCCAATCCAATATCCAGTCCAGAATATTTTCAGTGGTTTCGCTGTAGATAATTAAAAAGTATAACGCGAAGAGGAGTGACAGATAGATGAGGAGAAATAAGGTGAGAAAGGTTGTTAAATGATTGGCAAAGAACACGAAAAGGTTCGTGAAGAGAGTAGTTAGTCAAACATCTACTAAGGTGAAGAGGAAAAAAGTTTCTGGTCCGACGTGAGGGATATATGGTCAACCATAGCTGAGAAATACCCATTTGGTACTGTAATTTTAAACGAGGAGATTTCGCGAGGCCTAGAAAACTTAAACTTTTGAATTGAAGCTTTAGCAGGGCATATAGGGCAGGGCAAGAGCATAAAGAAGGACAAGAAGATGGTGTGGGCGAAAGTAAAATTGGAGAAGATGTAATAGAGAGTGCGGGCGACTGCTTGAGGCAACTCAAGGGTACATTTCTTGGGTAATTCCTTAGAAGGTGGACCAAACTTGAATTGCGACAATAAATGTATGCTAGAGTCACACTCGTTAGTCAGCTGTTTGGCCATTTTATTTAAAGAAAGAAACTTTTAACGAAGATCCCTGTACATTAAATGAATAAGATTATCGCAGATCCAACAAGATATTGCTCTATACTTATCGTCAAAACGATCAGAATGCTTGCAAGTTGGTAGACAACAAGCCATTGAAAAGCCAAAAAACACAGGGCAAAAAACAAAAAAAAAAATATATAGATAAATTTAAATACACAGCACAAAGATAATTATCGATAAAAAATTCATAATTACAAATAAAACAAAGAGACAGCTAGAGTACACAGCACAAGAGAGAGTGCAAGAACAGTTATAAGACGACCATTGAGAGGCGGCCTTACAAAAGTGATTATACGGGAGAGAAGCTGAGCACAAGCACAAAGCAGAGAGAACAACAAAACCACTAGCACTGATGGTATGATGGGGGCGATGAGGGGAGCAACTGCAGAAGCTATGAAGAGAGAGAACAATAAATAAAAATTTAAATGCACCAAACACTAATCACGAAAAACTGTTTAATTTAGCGAATAATGCAAATAAAATACAAGGGTGTCAAGCAAACGACACCAGCGAAAGCGAAAACTGACTAAGCACAATTAAAAATTGAGAGAAAAAAATATATATTAATAAAAACTCAGGAGCTATACAAAAACACGACCGTCACGTCAGAGAGCAGAAGCTTTTTTTTTTTGCTTTATCAATCGTTGTTTCAGAGCTTAGCGTATTACCCGCTTGACCTTTCAATTTTGATTTTATGATTTCGATGGCTACTGCTTCATGCGTTTCTTTTATGGTGTCAAGTACGCGAAGCGCCCCAATGAAACCTTGTAGGTTTTTAATATCACCATCGAAGTATGGTAGCAGCCTGGTGGCTGTGTTTATGAACTCTACCACTGTTTGAGTCATTTTGTTGCATCCTTTTGGAATTGCTGGTTTATTATGACTTCTGTTTGACTGATCAGCGCTCACTGATGGTTCTTCTTGACCTATTTCTTCATCAGCCATTAGTTGCGTTTTTTCTTCTAGTACTATTGAAGTTTCCAAATCAGGTGTTTGTCTAAATTCAATATTGTGTCTGTTTAGCACAGTTATTGCTTTTTGTTTGCAATCACTGTAAAACGCATTTGCGGCTGTTTTTTGCCCTGTCTTTAGTTTGCTATAGTGCTAAGTTAATACTCCTCTAATAGCACTTACAAGATTTAGTTAATTCTTGTGCGTGTATTCTAGCTTTTCCTATTATATAATCCCAAGTAACCATAGTTTGTTAAAAATAACAAATTTTCAAAAATGTTTATGGTTTTTTTTTTTTATTCTTAATCTATTATTTCTACATCTGAGTCTGTTAAATCTATTGGTTCTGTACTCGATTGAGTCCTTGAAAAGTTCGTGGACCCATCCGGGCACGTCTTTACGTAAAGGAGTCTTAGCTAACAATCTACTATAAGCTACTTTTATTTTTTTTCCGGATTTTTCCAAAAGATCTACAATATTTTTTATAAATTTGTAGTTGTGGGCTATCCAATACCTTATTTCCTTGTATTTGTGATTTGTTTCACCTGATTGTTTCTATCTTATCCATATTCTACACTAACTTGTTAGGCCTATTAATATGGATGTACGTATAAAAAGGGTTGTTTAGGCTTATTGCCTCGGTTCCTCCATTCGGTAGAAACGATATGTGCCTGCTGCATTGGAAAAACAACATACATATGGTACTGTGGGGATGAAACTCATATGTACCCTAGAGCTTCCTTGAACTGGGAAATCTTCTCCCCGTATATTAAGGTAAGCTGACTTAATTTGTACCAATTTATTGAGTTCTGTGGTGAATTGATTTGCTCATTTCTAAAAACCTCAATTAAATCTTGAACAATACTGGGATGCCTATCGTTTATTCTTACAAAATAATTATCAAGAGTGGCCATTGTTTTCCACAAAAATTTTTTTTTTATACCCTTGCAGAGGTTATTATAAAATTGGTCAGATGTTTGTAACGCACAGAAGGAGACGTTTCCGACCCCATAAAGTATACATATTCTTGATCAGCATGAGAAGCTGAGTCGATATAGCCATGTCCGTCTGTCCGTCCGTCCGTCCGTCTGTGCAAATCAACTTCACGCTGGCATCTTAAGAGCTATCGGAATGAAATTTCATATTTGAGCTACTTTTAGCCGGGAGATGATACAGTATGAAAATTGTCAGGAGCGGACTACTATATCATATAGCTCTAGAGCAAAAATTTTTGCAAAAATTGGAGTATCCCCATGATCCATCCATCCAATATAATAGAATGTGATATAAAATCTCAGATCCCAAAATTTGAATTTGATCGGATAAATAGAACACAAGTTACAGTCAATACAAATCGGTTCTACGTCATCAGCAAATCAAACAGAGCACATGCATACACACACACAGACGTAGCGCTACACGAACCGTATGTATGTGTATGCGTGTTGTGCTTTGCTTACGGAATGATGGAAGAAAAATTTGGAGTAAAAAGAGAAATAATTTGAATGTTTTGTTTGTGTGTTGATGAATTGAGTTGCAGAGAAAAAAATTTCAAAATGTAAAAAAATTATTGCCAAGGACTGCAAGGGTATATAAACTTCGGCATTGCCGAAGTTAGCTTCTTTGATATTTAAAAAAAAAAATTCTCCAACCACATTGTTAGTAATAGCCTAGCAGAAAGTTAGTAGTTCGCAAATTGCACTTGGCGATATGATTTCTGCCGCAAAGCCTTTGCCCAAATATGAGCTCCGTAGAGCATTATTGATCTCACCACGTTTACCAGTAGTACCCGTTGCCGTTGGCTTGGGCCTCTGGAGTTGAGCAAGAACCGCGTAATGCAGCGGCCTATTTCTGCAGGTTTTATATTTGCGTGCTCCAAGTGTTCCTTGAAACTAAGGCGGGAGTCTATTAAGATGCCTAGATAGCGTATTGCCTTGGATGACTTTATTTTGCACGTATCCAGAGAAATTTCAGCTACTTCCACGATTTTGCGACTGCTGATCAAGACAGCTTCGGTTTTTTGGACTGCAAGCTGCAAGCCAACATTGTTTAGCCATCCTTTGACTATGCCGACTGCCACGGCCGTTTTGTCCTCCGTCTCATGTAGGTGCTTCGCTACCACCACTATCGCCACGTCATCTGCAAAGCCGACGATATGGGTTCCAGATGGTAGAGAAAGCCTAAGCACGCCATCATACATCACGTTCCATAGGATTGGACCCAGACCGGAGCCTTGTGGGACACCTCCTTTGACGACATGTGTGCGCCAGCCACTTTGGGTATTGTATCGCAAGATTCGATTTCGGAAATAGTCTTCCACCATGAGGACTAGGTAATCTCGTACCCGAAACTCCCGAAGAGAGCTTAGGATCCGACTCCAGTTTGCGGTGTTGAACGCGTTTCTCACATCTAGAGTGGTGACCAAGCAGTATTCTTTCTTGCCACCCTTCCATCGCTGGCCCTCAATGGTATTGCTGCCTATGTCAACTACCGTTTGTAGCGCGTCGATTGTAGACTTTGCGCGTCTAAACCCAAACTGCATCGGTGAGAGGTCGCCAGAGTGCTTGATGGCGGACTCAACTCTCTGCACCAGCAGTTTCTCAAACAATTTAGAGATCGAGTCTAAAAGGCAGATTGGCCTGTATGCTGATGGGCTTGTTCGGCTTTGGTAGAAGCACCAGATTTTGCAATTTCCAAATGTCTGGAAAAATGCCATCGTGCATGCATTTGTTGAAAACTTCTGCAAATTTTCCGGGCTGGAGGCGTGCGGCCAGTTTTAGCGCCTTGTTTGGTATCGCATCGGGTCCTGGATCCTTTCGATCCTGTAACTTTGCGACGACTGCCAGAATTTCATCGGGGCTAATGTCGCATACGTCCCGTAAAGTAGCGATCCGAGTGGGTCTTGGCGATATAGCTGAGCTGTTCGGGAACAGAGTCTCCACGATGAGCTTCATTTGGGATTCGTTCTCGGCGGCGTTGCACATTTCTAAGAAGCAGTTGCGTTTACTCTCCTTAATCGCGAGTTTTAGTTCTCTTCGCCTAAGCTTGTATTGGGCCTGGAGGCTAAAGAACTCTGGCGTCCCACGCGCTCTCTGGTATTGTCGTCTGCATTGAAGGCACCTCCTCCTCGCCTCGCTTATAGATGCATTCCACCAATAGCCTTTTGCTTGCTGTGGCATCTACGGGCAGCCATACTGGCATCACAGGCTGCTAGTACGGCATCTACTAGCGTTTTAGCGAACTTATTTGCGTCGCCAGTGAATTCTGGGATTCTGAAGGATTCCTCGAATGTTGTAATATTTAGAGTATCCACTCTAAACATTTTAGCGTTTTGGTCTGTGGTTACGTTTTCTGCGGGACCGCTGCCGAAAGTGAACAAAATGGCTTGATGGTCGCTAGCCGTGTAGTGGCTACACAATTGCCAGTTGGTCTGTGCTGCTATCTGCCGGCTTGCAAATGTGACGTCAATCACTGATCCGTAGCCAGCTCTGCAGAACGTGTGTTTGTTGCCCGTGTTTAGCATAACAAGTTCGAGTGAGGCGAGGCTCTCAAGAATTGTGCGGCCCCTGGAGTTTGTTCGGTGACTACCCCATTCCGTGGACCACGAGTTGAAGTCGCCTGCAACGATTGTTTTGCCCTTTCCTCTTGCATCCAGAGCCAGCTGGTCCAGTGTCGACTCGAATTCTTGGAGAGTAAGACTTGGTGCCAAGTAGCAGCTGTACACCCATATGTCGCCTATGTATGCTCTGACAAATCCTCTGTTTGCGTAGATGTGCTGCAAAGGCGGAGTACGATTGCCGCACAACCAGATTGCAGCTTTCCCCGAAGAGTCTGTTGCCCATGAGCTGCCAGGCCGAATTCTATATGGCTCGCTCAGAATCGCCACGTCTATATTTAACTCCCTTACTGATTGCGCTAGTAAATCATGCGCCGCCGCACAGTGATTCAAATTTAATTGTAGAAACTTCATAGCGTTTGCTGCTGCTTCGCTCCTGCACTCGCCATTGGGCAACGTCGGCTGCCAGTGTAATGCCCCACCTGTTGTCGTTTGGCGTCTAAGCAGTTGAAGCAGACTGGAAAGTTGCTGCATGAGGCTGCCTTGTGATCTGTCGCCCCACATTTGAGGCACCAATTGGTGCGATCTATTGAGCTATTGCACTTTGCCGCCGTGTGGCCGAAGTTTGAACATTTGTAGCATCTTTGCTTTGATTGCCGTTCCCGAATCGGGCAGAGCGTCCATCCTATTGCAATTTTTCCCATCTTGAGTAAGGAGTCAGCAGTCGAGCGCGGCATTGATAAGACAGCCAGCTGTGTATCACCAAAAGTGTGGCGCAAGCTTCGGACACGCACGTTTGCGGTGGCATCGCCAATAATTTCCGTTATGGCTTCTGTAATGTGGTCCGCTGATACCAAGGTGTCGAGATTGCGTATCTCGATCCAAACTTCGGTTCCTACTGCCCTTACCGCTGCTTGCTGGCCTAGAACTTGGCTAAGCTCGTTTCTTAGTTTTTGGCAGTCAGGAACGCCGTCTCGCTTGAGTTCTAGAAGCAGCTCGCCCTTGGCAGTCTTCCTTGTACGCTTTACATTACTCTTGACTCCATCGAGTTTGCCGTCGGTTCGTCTTGTAACCATACCAAGAATCTGAGCGTAGGAGAAGCCTTCCTGGGCCTGTATCACAATGGCCGCGGGCTTGTCCCTTCTAGCTGGTTGCTTGCTAGGCCGCTTTCGAGACACCGTCTGCCATTCTGCATGCGCTTCGGCTGCGTTGACTGCCGACCATTTGGACCATTTTTGCGGGGTGGCTATCGGTAATTTTTCGGCACAGTGTTTCGTGCAGCTCCATCATACGCACTATCGAGTTCTTTGTACTCAAATTTACATGGCGAACTGGCTTTCTCCCATCGTCAGCTCTATTGAACATACTGTCCAGCTGCCAGATCAGGTTTCCTAGCTCGTTTAGCTCTTCTATTTGTGAGGTTACTGTTGGGGCATCAAAGTTGTTAATTTCATGCACCTGAATAGCTCGTGCCTCTGTATTTTTAGCAACATTCGCATTTGCTGGCGTGTCTGTGCACGGAGGCGGTGACCGCAAGAGCCGTGGACGACTGCCGAAAGCAGACACTTCCCCTTGTATATTCTGCACATCTGCCATTGCGCATCGGGCTTGATGGTCGATGGATACCACAGATTTATTCATATGGCTGGCGAATATCGGTTTCAACTTGTGACATTTGAATTTGAATTTGAATTCGGCGGAAGAAGAAGCTTTAAAGCGGTTTGCCCAGAGGCGCCACCTGCCGATTTCTGGCCAGGGGCTCCC
The DNA here is from genome assembly GCA_018152135.1 of Drosophila paulistorum. Lineage (NCBI taxonomy): Eukaryota > Metazoa > Arthropoda > Insecta > Diptera > Drosophilidae > Drosophila > Drosophila paulistorum. The sequence goes on from JAECXG010000501.1 coordinate 396,334, forward strand.
CTAATTCTATCCTCGTTTTCCAACACTGGTACGATCAGGAAGGAAGACGTTGCCCAACAGCAAAGAAAGTTTTGGAGAAAGCTGGATAAAATGAATATATTTATGTGAATACTTCATAATGGTCTTATATCCTCCATTTACATTTCTTTCTTGTATTACAGCTGTGGCCAACAGTGTTCTTCAAAATGGAGTAAGGTATGGTGTTCCTTACTGCACAATGAACAGACCATTTCATTAGTGCACACCTTATTGCTTGAATGTTTCAAGCATCTTATGCATAGCTGCACTTTTTTGGCTATTTCATACCTTTCAGTAGGTGTCAATCCTTTAAACTTATAGCATTTATATGCTTTGTGCCCGGCAATTTTGCAAATCGGACATTTATCTTCGACTTCCGCATAATTTAAAACAGTTTGTAGCCGTTTTTTCTCTACTTTGCTCTTACCGAGCAATATCTTTTCTCCAAGTATTCCATGACATCAGATAGCAATTGTATCTGCTTTGTTTTTCTAATTTGACTCTCATATAATTGTAGAGTCTCTCTGTCAAATTTCCTTAGTAGGAGTTGTGCGAATTTTACGTCAACTTCATCCGAAAAATTTGGTTTTATTTTAATTCAGTAAACTGACACATTAACTATGTCAATCACTCCTTTAACACTATTTGCGGAATCATAGTTGATCATCGGTAAATCAACGATCCGACTTAATTGTTCGGAAAATACCCTCCGATTATTTTCATACCGCTTGTTTAACAATTCCCAAGCAGCACTATAGTTATCAGCTGAACCTGACAATAGATGAGCTACCATGCTCCTTGCTTCGCCCTTTAACGCGGATTTTAAATAATTGAACTTAAGAGCAAGACTTAAATCCTCTCTTTTTTCAATCAGTTCCGCAAATAATACAAACAGGTCCCATTCTCTAGGTTCTCCAGAAAACGTGGGTACCTGTATTTTCGGCAACACCGGTAGTTCGCCTCTCGCGGTTACATTCTCAATCTTACTTTCCTTATTGTTTATTTTCATTTCTAACACTGATACAGAATTCCGAACATCGAATTCTAAATCCTCCATAGTATTTTTAAATTTTGCATCTTTCAACACAACCTGGCACGCCTGTACTTTCTCCCATAAATAATTGATATATTATGCATGCCTCATTGCCTGTTGAATTATCTATAGTGCGTAAATCTTTGGTTACCAAATATTCCTGGAGCTGTCGGACTCTATCCATAAATATCTCGTTGTTACCACTAGCTTTTTCATTACTGGAGATCGCATTCCCTCGCGACTCTCCTTTGCTATCATCAAACATTTCTTACATATTCGCTTATGCTGCAACTAACACTGACTCTGGTTTTTCTGACTCTCCTGTAGCTATTATTTTGTCAACTATCTTTAACATTCCTTCATGTATTTTTCCCTTGCTGTAGCAATTTCCTATGATTAGGTGACCATCGATTCCTAATCTCTTTTACTTCCTCGATCCCCTTGCTAGTTATGTTTCTGGGATCTAGTGCTTCTAACTGCCTATACAACTCCTGGTATACAACTCTGACTGATTCCCTAAAAACTTTTCAGTTTTGCTAAGAAACATTTTGTATGGTGTATGTAAATATATTTGACAATAAATTGATTTTTTTTTTATGTATTTACTTATATGAATGTATTTTTTTTTTTTTTATATATATATCTTTATATTATTATTGACCCTTCAACGGGCATCTTGCTTATAAATAAATTGAATTTTTCTTTTTTAATGAATTTTATATTTTTACTTTCCCTACTCGATCATCGCAGTGATCTCCTGTCTATTTGGCGTGTGGCTTTACGGGCCACACTCTAGACCGAGCAATGCAATTATTGCTCAGTTTAACATAGTAACATATTTCTTTTTTGCAAACAATTTTAATTTATGATGTATTTGATTGTTGGGCGATCTTTGTAGCGCTACCGGTCCTACTGCATTCCGGGCCTAGCTTGACGCGCTAGACGTTGCTTGTGCTGGTCTTCGCACAGGCTCCGGGGTCTAGCTTGTCGCGCTAGACGGTGCCGGTGCTGGTCTTCGCACAGACTGTTGGGGCGCCGATGCTGGTCCTCTTGACACAGGTGTACTCGCAATATGGCGAATATAATGGTCCAGTGCAGTCCGCCGGGCACTTCTTCTGTGGTGCGGTCTGGATTTTCTTCTTGGGTTCTGCTTTTTTGGATTCGTATGTATTAATTACTTTTATATTTTTATGTAACAGGCAGAAGGAACTATTTCCGACCACATAAAGTATATATATTCTTGATCAGTATCAACAGCGGAGTCGATCTAGCCATGTCCGTCTGTCCGTCCGTCTGTCCGTCCGTATGAACGCCTAGATCTTGGAGACTAGAAGAGATAGAGCCACCAAATTTGGAATGTAGGCCCGCAATTCAAAAAAACGTTTATCTCAAAAACTATTGCAGCTAGAGACACCATATTTGGTATGTATATTTGCTTAGTAAATGCGCACATTTTGTATGTATAAAGATTTTGCCACGCCCCTTTCCGCCCCCAAAATTTGAAAAACTCGATTACCTCCCGTAATTTTTTACCTTGTGCAATCAAATTTGGCACACTTAAATTTGATACTAATACCCAGCAAAATACCAAATTTGACAAATCGGACAAAAAATAGCCAAGTTATGCATAAAACCGTTTTTCCATAAGGCCGGAGTTGGCCGTTGGCGGGTGGGCAAATGCATTTGTTATTACAAATTTGAAATATTTGTTTTACTGGTGTATGGTATACCTACACCTACGGCGAGACGACTTACTTACTTCTTTTTTTTCCAGACCATGTGTATCCATTCCGCCATGTGATGATTCTACTCCTTTTTTTTATCGTTGCTCAGCTGCTTTTTTGTTTTATACTCTGTCTCTTACCACTGGTGGGGGAGAACAGAGGTATTTTATTTTTGCTACCTTTAGCTGATCTTAGCATTTACACTTGCATAAGAATTCAGACTTAAAGGCACTGATTCACCCTCTGAGTCTCTTACCACTGGTGGGGGAATACTACAGAGTTCCTTTTTTCGAAGGACCAAAATGAATAGGGATTCCCGGAGAGAAGGAAAATAACCAAGTCTTCATTCGTTGAATTCAAAATATATATATATGTATAATAATATATATATATATATATATAATAATATAATAATATAATAATAATATAATATAATATATATATAATAATATAATAATATAATATATATATATATATATATGTATAAATTAACTCTTAGAATCTAGGCTCGATACTCGAGGCGACAAATGTTCTTAAAAATACTTATTCTAATGCCCCACGTCTTCGGGGTTGAAAATTTGTTTATATTTCATGCTCAGCGTTTGGCGATTGATAATTCGTAGTTGTGGTCTTAAGTGTTAAGTGTCGACAGAGTGCGGATGCATGTGTGTTTGGTTTTAAGCAATAATTGTCATATGCACTTTATGACTTACTTTTGTTTGTATTGTATATTTCTTTGGTCAATCTGATTTGGTGAAGCCATTTCAGCTGACCACTATGTGTTATCTTAAACACATAGCGCCATAGATTTGACGATTTGAGGCAAGCGTTTATTTCATCGTCAGCCGTAGATCTTGGAATTACTGGCAGTATTTGGCAGAAATCGCCAGACAGTAAAATCAATGACCAATGCTTGCTCCTCCAAAACATCTCGAGTCATTGCGTAAATCTTTTAATGTTCGGTTAAGTGCTTCTAATGCACGTTTATGCGTGTTATACCACGTTTTATAGTGACTGACGTTTCATGTCAAGTCACACGGGAACGCTGTCGAACGGGATAAAATGTATCCTACATATGTCCATCTCCTGGCTCTAAGCTACCTACCTACCAATTTTCAGCCAAATCTGTTCTGCCGTTCTTGAGTTATAAGTGGTGTAACTAACACGATGTTCTTTTATATATATAGATTAGAGGTTTAGAAGACAAAGCAGAAACAATAACTGATTTTCATAAATCAAACATACAAAGAATGACCAATGCTTACGTAAGGGATATACATAATCAAAAGATATCTTTGCAGTAAGAAAACTGTACTATATTTTCATAATGGACAAGATTTTCACATATTCCAAAAAGCCTTTACTGAAATAATAGGATAGAACGCAAATACAAATTTCAAAGAATCTAACTTGGGCTTTGCCGAAGTTTATAAAATCTTGCAGTTCTTTATTATATTTAATCCAAAAACAAAAGTGAAATTTCATACATCAACAGCATTAGTTATCGTATTATGAAAATGGTCAAATATTTTTTAACTTGTGTTCTGTTTATCCGATCAGAGGATCTGAGATTTTATATCCAATACTATCATATTAGTTAATTTTATGGGGATACCCCAATTTTTCCAAAAATGTTTGTTCTAGAGCTATATGATATAGTATGTAGAGCAATATGATATAGTAGTAGTCGGATCCCGATGATTTTCATACCTTATCTTACCCGGGTAATGAAAAGCATCCAAAAAATTTCATCCCAGTGGCTCAGTAAAACGGATACGCACCGACGGACATGGATTTACCGGCTCAGCTTCTCATGCTGATCAAGAATATATATACTTTATGGGGTGTGAAACGTCTCCTTCTGTGCGTTACAAAGATGTGACCAATTTTATACTACCCTCTGCAAGGGTATAAAAACCTCGAAACCTAGCATTAAACGTTTGCACAATTCAATTCACAATTAAAACAACATAAAGAATTATTACATCCAGGAATCGAAAAAACGATTAATTTGTTTAAAGAAAAATATTATTTCCCCGATTTTCAAAACCTAATTCGAAACATTATAAATGGATGCTTAGAATGCAATATCGCAAAGATAGAAGATAAAAAACTAACTTTTGAAATAACACGAGAAACGGCAATGTCGAAGTTTTTATAAACTTGCAGTCCTTGGCAATAATTTTTTTACATTTTGAATTTTCTTTCACTGCAACTCAATTCATCAACACACAAACAAAATATTTAAATTATGGTGAATATTTACTTACGAGATTTCAGTGTTGGAAAATCAAAACCTAATTCAAAACATTATGAATGGATGCTTAGTATGCAATATCGCGAAAATAAAAAATACAAAACTAACTTTTGAAATAACACGAGAAACGGCAATGTCGAAGTTTTTATAAACTTGCAGTCCTTGGCAATAATTTTTTTACATTTTGAATTTTTTTTTACTGCAATTCAATTCATCAACACACAAACAAAATATTTATATTATGGTGAATATTTACTTACGCTACTCGAGATATCAGTGTTGGAAAATTAAAAACGGCTAAAAATCAACTAGATTGCATTTCAGTGTTGGTAAACGCAGTAATTCTACATTTTGGCGTTGACAGATTGTCTTGGTTTTGGCGCGTATTTTGAACAGTGTTTTTGTTGGCAGGTCAGTTTACGCCGTGATGTTAATTACAATTTTTTTTTCTCCAACCCAGTACTACAAAAAAAAAAATATGAAAAATATTACTTAAAAATAAGACTGCTAAATACTGATTTAAAATAGATATTAAAATATTAAAAACAATAAGAAGCTAATTTCAAAAATTAAAAAAATTTATATATGTTAAAGATAAGATAAATAAAAAAATCATCAAAAAGTCGGATGATGAGTTTAGTCCCTCAACCTGAGTTACCAGAACTTTAGAGGACTAAAATCTAAACTTCCTAATCTCTATGTAAATAGTCTTTCTTTTGAACATAATATTCTTGCTTTTACGGAGACGTGGCTAAAACCTGACATTGCTGATGCATCGGTCTTTTCCACAAACTTTTCTATATTCAGACGTGACTGGATTTCTCGCGTATGCGGTGGCGTTCTGATAGCTGTTGATGCTGCTTTATCTTCTGAAATAATTCAATTTTCGGTAAATATTTACTACAGCTACTCAAAATTTCAGAGTTAGAAAATAAAAAACGGCTAAAAAATACGCTAAATTGCATTTTAGTGTTGGTTAACGCAGTTATTTTAGGTTTTGGCGTTGCCAGACTGTCTTGTTTTTTTGGCGCGTATTTTGAACAGTGTTTTCTTTTGGCGGGCAATTTAAACCGTATTGTTAATTTCATTTTTTTTCCCCCCAACCCAGTACTGCGAAAAAAAGATGAAAAATATTACTTAAAAATAAGACTTAAAATACTGATTGAAATATTAAGAACAAAAAAGAGTTAATTTCAAATTAAAAATATTACTTAAAAATAAGACTTAAAATACTGATTAAAATATTAAGAACAAAAAAGAGTTAATTTCAAAATAAAATTAAAAAATATCAAAGAAGCTAACTTCGGCGATGCCGAAGTTTATATACCCTTGCAGTCCTTGGCAATCATTTTTTTACATTTTGAAATTTCTTTCCCTGCAACTCAATTCAACAACACACAAACAAAACATTCAAATTATTTCTCTTTTTACTACAAATTTTTCCATCATTCCCTAAGCAAAGCACAACACTTATACACATACAGTTTGTGTAGCGCTGCGTCTGTGTGTGTATGCTCTGTTTGATTTGCTGATGACGTAGTACACATACAGTTTGTGTAGCGCTGCGTCTGTGTGTGTATGCATGTGCTCTGTTTGATTTGCTGATGACGTAGTAGGCAGCAAGCAGCGCTGCCGGCAGCGCTTGAACCGATTTGTACTGACTGTAACTTGTGTTCTATTTATCCGATCAAATCAAATCAAATTTTGGGATCTGAGATTTTATACCAAATTCTATTATATTGGTAAATTTCATGGGGATACTCCAATTTTTGCAAAAATTTTTGTTCTAGAGCTATATGATATAAGTAGTCCGATCCTCACAATTTTCATACTTTATCTCACACAGGTAATAAAGAGTCCCCAAAAAAAATTTCAACCCGATATCTTTTAAGATGACTGAGTAAAACGCGTACGCACAGACGGTCGGACAGACGGACAGACGGGCATGGCTATATCGACTCAGCTTCTCAAGCTGATCAAGAATATATATACTTTATGGGGTCGGAAACGTCTCCTTCTGTGCGTTACAAACATCTGACCAATTTTATAATACCCTTTGCAAGGGTATAAAAAATCTCAAAAAATTTGGGGCCGATCGGATAATGTTTAATGGGCGCGGAACTCACCTAAAGTTTTCAGTGTGATGCTCCCATATAAGCATACATAGCACCATACAAATATCATAGGAGTGAGCGAGATGGCATGCTATGAAATAAAATGTTAGTACCTTGTGAACACTGTTGATGATATTTTACAAAAAGAAAAGAAGAATAGAAACAAATGTTTGTTAATTAATATTTTTAACGTAAATTTTTATTATTATCGCTGAATCACTTTTTTTCGCAGTGGGGTATTTTTTTTTATAATTGTTTGTGAGAACTCTGTTGCACTCCTGCATACATTTGACTCCTCTTTCGGCCATATCATTTATCCAAAGAATGGGCAGTTTCATAAACCTTTCTTAAATTCACATGTTTGCTTCCAGTTCGATGGATCTAGTTCAAATGAAGTAAGTAAGTCGTCTCGCCGACTTAGGTATTCCATACACCAGTAAAACAAATATTTCAAATTTGTAATAACAAATGCATTTGCCAATTTAAAAAAATTTTGTTCACATGCTTTTTACAAGCATATCTTAGTATCTCACTCACTCATACATATGAGCACCCTAGCGCCACCACCCGCCAACGGCCAACTCCGGCCTTATGGAAAAACGTTTATATGCATAACTTGGCTATTTGTCCGATTTTGATCAAATTTGGTATTTTGCTGGGTATTAGTGTCAAATTCAAGTGTGCCAAATTTGATTCCACAAGGTAAAAAATTACGGGAGATAATCGAGTTTTTCAAATTTCGGGGGCGGAAAGGGGCGTGGCAATATTTTTATACATACAAAATGAGCGCATTTACTAAGCAAATATACATACCAAATATGGTGTCTCTAGCTCAAATAGTTTTTGAGATAAACGTTTTTTTTGAATTGCGGGGGCGAAAAGGGGCGTGGCAAAAATTTGAAATAAACTTGATCACTCATCATACTACACGAGCCTACATTCCAAATTTGGTGGCTCTATCTCTTATAGTCTCCGAGATCTAGGCGTTCATACGGACGGACAGACGGACATGGCTATATCGACTCGGCTGTTGATACTGATCAAGAATATATATACTTTATGGGGTCGGAAAAGCTTCCTTCTGCCTGTTACATACATTTTGGCGACTTTAATATACCATTTCACCCTATGGGTGTATGGTATAAAAAGCAATGAGGTGTCACAGGACACCCGGGTAGAGCGAAGCTCTGTAGGAATTCGTCGAGTAAACGATGAACTACAGTCATATACAATAGCTGAAATGAATGAACATGAACAACAAATGAAAGCAATGGTATTTTTCTGATAATTCTGATAAAATATAATATATTTCAGCTTCACGCAGTATTACAAAGCTTTATTTATTTATCTTCGTTTAAATTTGGCTCGTTTAAATATTTTCCCGAATATTTTCGTAAAACCTATTGGTTTATGGTAACTGAAATATGAAATGTATGTTTGTGATTGGATGTGGGTTAGAAAACGTGAAAGAACAGCATCTATGGTTGTGTTATATCTTGTTGTAGATTCTGCAGGATTACTGCTCATTGTTAAATTTAATTCTTCGAAAAGAAAAGTTTTCAGCGGCGCAGACTTTTCATCTGCAAAATTGACATTGAAGTCTCCCGCCAAAATCAGTGGGAGTTTATGAAAATTTTGTCCAAGTAGACGAGAACCTTCCTCAGTATACTCCAGAAGTGTTCGGTGGATGAACAAAATTATGTCCTCAAGTCTATTACCCGGCGATATGTAAAGGACAACTATAACTAGTTCAGTACCGTCATCCATCCTGCATGTGGCGGCACAAATGCCCCGTTTATAGTTTAATAAACGATACTCCTTTATCAAGTCGAACTATAACTCGCAGGACCGAGGAAGTAGGCCAATACTTATACTCAGAAACTAAAAGACGAATAGAGGACTCTGCCTTCTTTTCAATTTGTTTGGATGAAAGCATAGATATTAGAAATATTAGTCAAATGGTTATTTGTGTTAGGACTATTGATTACGACTTTAAAATTTGCGATGAATTTCTAAACTTACATTCTTTTTACAGTCATGTAAATGGAAAAAGTACGTTTGATGGCTCTGAGAAGCATGTACTTTCATTCCAATTATCATATAAAATGTGCTCAATTTGCACTGATGGTGCCGCCACCATGAAAGGAAAGAATGAAGGATTTCTTGGCCATGTCAATAGAAAAATAGGAGAAATACCATTTTTCCATTGTTTCATCCATCAGCAAGCATTGTTTGCAAAAATTTTTCAAGTTGTGGATGCAATGGGTGTAGCAATTAAAATTATTAATCGCATTAAAGGTGGTCATAATTCGCTAACCCATAGAAAGTTTAAATCCTTTCTCTCAGAATTCGGCGCTGAGTACGAGGATCTTTGCCTTTTTACTGATGTTAGGTGGCTGAGCCGAGGCCAAGTTTAGACAGACTATACAGTCTTCGTAATGAAGTTATTTCTTTCTTAGAAAGCGAAAATTTTGAAAAAGATAAAGATTTGTTAGCTTCTCTAATAAATCCATTATTTATTTTAGACTTGGCGTTTCTAACTGACATAGTCCTTTTCATTAATCAATTAAATATTCAGCTTCAAGGCCGTAACAAACTTCCGTCCGATTTAATTGCAGCAATCAATAAATTTAGTCGCAAAATTAATGGTCTTCAAATTCAAATGAAAAACAATGACCTGTTCAGCCTTCAGCGAACTGCAGAAATTGTTGCATTGTACCCTAACCCTACTCGAATTCAGGAGTACGCAGAGGCAGTTAATACCCTTTCCTCTGAAATAGCGGAAAAATTTTCTGATTTTAAACAAATCAATTGGCTCATTGCAGTTTTTAATAACCCCATAGAAGCAGAATCTGAATCAATTCCAGAAGAAATTATGGAGAAATTACAGGTCATGAAAACTGACTCGATGCTGCCACTAAGTAGTGGAATAGAATTTTGGCGAGAACTTCCGATAGATAAATTTCCGATTTGCAAAAAGGCAATGTTAAAATTATGTTCTATGTTTACCACAACATATATTTGTGAAACAACATTTTCCACAATGAAATTAATAAAAAATTCTATTCGAAACAGTCTAACAGCCATTTAGAAGATCTCCTTCGGATAAAAAGTTATCCAAATAATATAGAAGTTAATGAAATAGTTGAGTTTAAAAAAAAAAAATATGAATTCAAAATTATTGGTTTTCCATCGCATTTTACATTTTTCTTGCTTTCGTCACATGCAATTTGCGCAGTGTAAAGCAACTTACGCACACAAGCAAGCGCACACATACAACTACATCTTTTTAGTGCTCTCTTTGTGCCGGGCCCTGATTGAGACAGACTATTCCAAGGCCCGGCACAAAGAGAGCGCTTGAAAAGTGTAGTTGTATGTGTGCACTTGCTTGTGTGCGTATGTTGCTTTACACTGCAAAAAATGAAAAATTATAAAATTCTATATCAAATCAAGTAAACGAACGCAGCCGATAATCTGATGCAAGAAAAAGATAGAAAAACAAAGCAGCGATCAATTTTTTCATGTGTGTTCTCTCTCGAAATGCTGAGAGAAACTAAATCCACCCTCATGCTTTTGATTTTTTTGTGTGAGGACTTCGGAAGCCGTTCGGCTTACACGCAGAGGTGCCGAACGTGTTCGGCTGACGCGCTGCAGATCTGACGTTTTTTAAAAAAATTTTCCTACCCCAATGCGCCTAAGTGAGCTTCGCTCTAAAAACAGTAGTAATCATTAGTAGTGTTTAAGAATAAACATCGTGTTCATCTGAACTGGCTTCACCAAATCATATGCACCAATGAAATATACAAAACGAAACATAAACAAACGTAAGTCATATGACAATTATTGTTTAATACCAAACAAAACATGCATCCACACTCTGTGGAAAACACTTAAGATTATAACAGCGGCGCGGTATCAAGTAACCAGCGCTGAGCATGAAATATAAACAATTTTCAACCCCTGAAAACGTGGCGCATTAGAATAAATATTTTTAAGAACAATTGTTGCTTCTTAGAATTTAAGAGTTTCTAAATAAAATCAGTTCATATTTTGAATTCAACGAATGAAGACTGGGTTATTTTCTTTCTCTTCGGAAATCCCTATTCAAGTAGTAATGCTACTGTATTAAGAAAATAATATTCAAGTATTCATAAAAATATAGTATATATATAGTATGTGGTTAAATCTTTAAATTTCAAATGCTATCAATTTGCTCTATTTTAAATGAAACCAAATAATCTTATTTTTAGCCTAACTAACACATTAATAAAATTGTTTTATCGTTGCAGTGCTAGGATACCACGAACAAATTAATTAAAAATTAATTGAGTTTAAATTAATTGATATCAAAATAAATAATATGTAAACGAATTTTTAATTAATTTGAACTTTAATAGCTGTCATTCCGACACAAAAAGGTTTGATAATAACGCGATCAAATTGTTAAATACCAAGCTTGTTTTCTATTCCCTATTTTTTCTTATTTAAATTCAATATTCCATTTAGGTAAATACATATGTAGGTAAACATATGTATTTCAACCTTTAACTTTACGTCACTGAAATATAACAAATAACTCACTATTATATACATATATAAATTTCTGCCAATTGTCTTTTGTAAAAATACAATTTTTTTTGTCAAAAATTCATTTGAATTTGCCGCATAAATTTAAATATTGCGCCAATTTTATACCAGAAAATTTGGTATCTGGCAACGCCACTTGGCGCGCTTTCCAACATTGACGTAATATTTGGCCACACTATTTTAGCTGTAAACAGTTGGATTCAGCTATTTTTAGCTTTAATACCGCTAAAAAATTCAATTTTATTTTGTTAATTACACAAAAACTACGAAATAAATCGCCAAGGCGCACCTGAGGTCGTGCTCGTGGAATTTTTCTCTTTCGTTTAATACCAAAATTATGTAGTTAAGGCGCGTTTTGGGCCCGAGTAGCTGTAGTAAATATTTACCTGCAAATCGAATCTCTTCATCTCGGGGACTCGTTAAGGAAATTCCAGGACAAAGTTGAAACTCCACAACTTGGGGGCTCGTCCGAGAACGTTAGACGGTAGGACTATCCATCAATCATTAAATTGTTGCAGTCTGAAATCCGTTACTATACATCAGTCATCAAATTGTTGTACAAAAAAAACGTTAAATCCATGGAAAAAATTGGGAAATTCAACCAATTCTTGGAATAAGTCGCACACAAGTAAGAGTGAGACAAAGCACACCGAGCGTCCACTGAAAATTTTTGGCGCCATGTCGTAAGAAAAAAAACAAACAAAATCCACAAGAGCGACAGAGACAGCAACACGGCAGCAAACCACGGAGAAAACGACATGATCGTTCGAAGCTGAACGAGGCAGCAACAAGACGAAGACCTAAGAGAGCAGGCAACGAGGCACTGAGTGTGCAAATACGAGGCACTGAGTGTGCGAACGAGACGAAAGAGCAACATTCCCCAGAAGTGTGCGTGACATGACGAGAAGAGCAGCAAAATGAGATAGCGACAAGACAAAGACCTAAGAGAGGACGCAACGAGGCACAGAGAGTGGGAACGTCGAGGTACAAAGAGTGCAAAACCGAGACGAGAAGCACTCACACAGACGACGGCATCAACCATCGCAAGTGGGAGTAGAAAAACGTAGAGTGTGTTATTGAGGCCGACAACACACAAAGAGTATCCAGAGAGCAGCATTCACACAAACGACGACAAAGAGTTTCCAGAGAGCAGCATTCACACAAACGACGACAAAAACTTTCCAGAGAGCAACACTCACTCCGACGGCGGCATCAACCCCAAAAGTGTGTGTGGCGCGACGATCGAGTACAGAGGCGATTTTGGCTTACGAGAGGGACGGCAACAGAGTCGAGATACAAGAGCAAGTATTAACTGAGCAAGAAAGGGCCATAATCGAAGAGTAAAATATTTGTATAACATTGTAGATTGATATCAATTAACTTAACCCACTAACGTTAGCTTAAGATACATATTCAAAATTTGTTATATAATTTGTTTGAATTTAAATTATGCCACACGACGAAATCTTGCAACTCACGGTAGCAGAGCTTAAAGAAAAGTTGAAAGAAAATAATTTGAGTATTAAGGGAAACAAGGCAGAGTTACAAGGAAGACTAATATCCTTTTTCGAGTCACGAGTTGAAGAAGCATCCTTCTACCAGGACTCACTAGAGCGTAGCTTACAAGTAGTAAACGATCAACAAGAGGTACAGAGTATAATGGCGTTTACACTAAGAGATATCCAAGATTCGTTAACTGTATTCGATGGCAGCCAGCGGCAAGATGTCGACAATTGGCTTGCAGATTTTGAGAACTGTGCAGAGACAGTCAAATGGAACGATTTACAGAAATTCATTTATAGTAGACAATTGTTAAAAGGGGCTGCGAAATTGTTTGTCAGTAGCGAAGACGGTCTTACCGATTGGATTAGTCTAAAATCAGCTTTAGAGAGAGAATTTTCAGAGAAGTTGTCCGCAAAACCAGTACATAAGCTACTCGAGAATAGAAAGAAAAAACAGAGTGAGAGTTTGATGGAGTATTTTTATGAAATGAAGAGTTTGGCGAAAAAGAGCACATTAGATGAAGAAAGTCCTAGAGATCATTTCAAATTATAGTCCGATCAAACCAGCTAACTGTCCAGTGGAAATGAAGATTATACTTACTGATGAAATACCGGTATATCAGAAACCAAGACGCTTATCGTACGAAGATCAGAAAAGAGTCGATCAACAGGTCAAAGAGTGGTTAGAAGAAGGAATAATTCGCCACAGTGTATCTGAGTATTCTTCTCCAATTGTCTTAGTACCGAAGAAAGATGGGGAAAAGAGATTATGTTGCGACTATAGAAAGGTAAATCAGAAAATCATAAGAGATAATATTCCCACTGCAGTGATTGATGATGTATTACATAGGTTACAAGAAGGAAGAGTCTTTACAACTCTTGATTTGTGTAATGGCTATTTCCATGTGCCAGTCGAAGAAAACTCAAAGAAACTTACCTTGTTTGTTACTCAAAATGGGCAATTTGAATTTAATTTTGTACCGTTCGGCATTAATCATTCAGCAGCTGTGTTTACTAGATATATTTTTGCAATGTTGAGACCGTTGATTAATGAAGGCATATTGATGTTGTACATGGATGATATCATTATTCCAGCAAAAAATGAGTTTGAGGGTATTGAGAGATTGAAAAGAGTTAAAAGTTTAGCAGAAGAGTCGGGATTAAAGATAAAATGGAAAAAATGTCAATTTCTTCAGCGTAAGGTAAATTTCTTAGGACACATCATAGAAAATGGCATCATCAAACCGTCAAAAGAGAACACAAGTGCCGTTGAGAATTTTCCAGTTCCTCGGGATGTGAAAGGAGTCCAACGGTTTTTGGGTCTCACTTCATATTTTCGTAGGTTTATGAAGGATTTCGCTACGATAGCTAGGCCATTAACAAATTTGGTGAGAGTTGACGTACCTTTTAAAATGGGCGTAGAAGAGCTAGTTTCTTTTGAACAGTTAAAAGCGGGATTGAGTAATCCACCTGTTTTACGTCTTTTTAATCCTAGAAGTGTGTCAGAAATTCATTGTGATGCGAGTATGTATGGGTACGGCGCGATTTTACTTCAAAAAGATTCAGAGGATCAACAATACCATCCGGTTGAGTACATGAGCAGACAAACTACCCCGGCTAAGGAAAAATATCACTCGTACGAGTTAGAGGTTCTAGCTATAATTCAAGCATTAAAGAAGTGGAGAATATACGTGATGGGCATAAAGATAAAGATAGTAACCGATTGTAATGCTTTTGCGATGACGATAAAGAAACGTGACGTTCCGCTAAGGGTGGCCCGATGGGCTACATTCTTGCAAGACTATGATTTCGAAATTGAGCATTGGTTGCTCATCAACAAGGGCACTTTGGAGTTAAAAAAACGATTGATCTAGTAGAAAGAGAGTATTATATTCCTGGTCTGTTGAGCAAAGTAGAGGTAGTGGTGAGGTCGTGTATGGAATGTATCGTGAGCGAGTCGAAACAGGGTCGAAAGGAAGGTTTCTTGAATGTTATTGATAAAGGAGATGAGATAAAGGAGATAACTTTTCGCGTGGACCATGTCGGGTCGATGGAGTTGACTAAGAAACGATATAACCACATATTGGTAGTAGTCGATGCTTTTTCGAAATACGTATGGTTATATTCGACGAAAAGTACAGGTTCAGAAGAGGTTGTTGAGAGATTGCAGAAACAGTCTGAGTTGTTTTTTTAAAGAATACTGCGAGTCGCAGAAGATATAACACTTAGTGATTGCGACAGGAGTTCCGAGAGGAAACGGGCAAGTAGAGCGAGTTAATCGGATATTTATAGCATTATTGACGAAACTGTGTGTCAATGATCCCGGAGCATGGTAAAAACACGTAGGTAGGGTGCAACAGTTTATAAACTCGTCACCACCTAGAAGCACGAAGATATCACCCTTTAAAATATTAACTGGGGCTGAGATGAGGACTAGCTACAATTTAGAACTAAAGGATATGTTGGAAGAAGAGTTATTAATCGGGTTAAAAAACAATAAGTCCGAAATACGTGACGCAGCGAAAAGGAACATAAGCAAGATGCAAGAAGAAAACCGTAAAACGTTTGATAAATGTCTAAAATCTGCAAGTGAATATGAGGTTGACGAGCTGGTGGCTGTCAAGCGGACGCAGTTTGGTTCGGGCCTTAAGCTTAAAGGAAAATATTTGAGACCTTATCGGGTTGTTCGGAAAATGAGGCATGGTCGCTATGCGGTTGAGAAAGTAGGAGATGGAGAAGGTCCGAAATGTACTACCACCGTCGCAGAATATATGAAAAAATGGTGTCCATCATTCGGGGCGAATGTGGAGGTCGGATGGCCGAATGTAGGATCGCGGTATGGTAGAGATGACTTCGAGTGAGAATCGGTATCGATAGAATATCGATAAGCAACGATATACGATGCATGAGAAGTGTGTGCAGTACAGTCGAGAAGAGTGAGTCCGAAGAGCAGAGTCAGTCGAATGGACTGAGCCGGTAAAGTTGCGTCTCGAAGTGTGTGCAGTGCAAGAGAAATATTGTGAAGTAATTAATAAGTTGATCAAAAGCTAATAAACTAACAAAATACGTACAATAAAGCTGATAAAAATAAAAACCCAGTGTGTGCAAATCGAATCTCTTCATCTCGGGGACTTGTTAAGGAAATTCCAGGACAAAGTTGAAACTCCACATATCTCTTTTGAATTACTATGAATTTATGAAACTATATTTGTTCTAATTATCGTATTTCAATTTATTTTTGTCTATATTTTTTTTATTTTTTGCCTATCTTTATTTTGTAATTTCTTAGAAAAATAAGTCCTTCCGTCGCCTGAATCCATGACTATGCTGCCGTTACAAATTGTTTAAGATCGTTTAAGTGTCTGTTAAGGGCAATCAATTAAACCCAATAGTTTGCCAAGGTAGATAGGGTACAGAAAGGGTTAACGAGCAACACCTTTAGCTAATCCGCAGAGAAGTCTTCCGCATAATTCATAGAATCCCGATCTGGTTCAACATTTTGCTTTTTACATCCTTTTAGTTTCTGATAGTGCACTTATATTTTTTTCCTGTATGATCCGTGCGTATGCCTAGAGTAGGAAAAAACCCCCCCTCATCCGACGAGCTAAGCAAGACCAACGCTAGAAGTGCACGACTCCGATCTTTAGCATACACTTGTGTTATAGTCAGCAAAGTATAAAAATTATGCAGCTATCAACTACACGTGCACAGGTAGACCACTACAGAAATGGAGCCCAACGTGGGGCCCGAAAATCTTAGAACACCACTACAGAAATGGCTCCCAAACGTGAGGCCCGAATAACTTAGAACACCACTACAGTAATGGAGCCCAATTAGGAGGCCCACATAAAACGTATGACAACACCCACTACTAATCGGATATATGTAATCGTGATTTAACGATCGTTACTATAGTTATTTATTTATTAATATTTGAATTGTTTGATGACAATCGAGTTCAATATATTGTTAAGATTTAAAAATAACACTGGACTACTTATGGACCTTGACGTGCGACTTAGTGGACAGTCTCTTCGCGAATGACCCGCGGCCTCTTTAACAAGCTCTCTCTCAACTTATATAATGATCGTATGCCCTGCTGTCTCTCAACTACTAGAATGTTCGGCCACTACGTGTTTGCCTCTTTTCTTCTATCACTTTGGATTGCTCTCTCTCAATGTCATTTCCCACATTCAGCCCTCCTGGCAGTACATTCGACCTGAATGACGGTCCCCACAATTTCATATATTCCGATACAGTTGATGTCCTATTAGGCCCTTCCGCTTGTCCGACTTTCTCTTCTTTATATCTTCCATGATTTTTAATTGCCGTTACCTTATACTTTCCTTTAAGTTTCAGACCAACGCCATATTGGGTACGCCTTTTCCCTCTTTTCTCTTTAGATTAGCTGACTTCTTGTTCTCCTCTTGAATTTGTTTTATATTTTCAACTGCCTCCATTCGTATTTTCTTCCTATGTTCTGCTAGTTCTTCGATTAGAAGATCATCGAGTAGTTCTTTGAGGTCGACATCCTCTGATCTACGCATGTCAATAACTGTTAACAATACTTCTAGGTGCCGTGTCGTTGATAATTTGCTCAACTTTCCCTATGTATTAAAACCATGAAGCAGGATTATCTAAACTCATTTTAGCTAACATTGGAATAACAATCTTGTGAATCCTTTCAACCTGCCCATTTCCTCGCGGTACTCCGGTGGTAATCAATAAATGCACGATGTCGTGATCCTCGCAATATTTTTTGAAAATATGTGAAGTAAAAGCCGCGCATCTATCAGATATCAATCGTACTGGGTTCCCGAAATTTGTCGCATGAACTTCTAAGCACCGTATCACTTTATCTACGCCTGTGCTCCTGGTGGGATACAACCAAACGTACTTAGAAAAACCATATATTATAACCAACAAGTAATTATACCGTTTATTCGTAAAATCCATTGGTCCGACGTGATCAATATGGTAAGAACAAAGTGGTTTGTCACCCTTTTCTATTGAAGTTAGATATCCCTCTCTTTTGCCAGCCTTTGCGTTAACAACAATACACTCCACACAACTATGTACCACACGAATAACCTTATCTCTCAATTCGGGAATATAGTACGATTTCGCCATCGAATCTTGCGTTTTCTTGACGGAAAAATGGCCCGGGGTATGCGCAAGTCTAATAATTTCATGTACCATTGCCGAAGGTACTACAATCAACTCACAATTAGGGTCTTGAAAGAGAATTTCGTTCTCTATATAAAAGTCTTTTCGACTAGCGTCCTTACTGCCTTGGTCCACTCATCTTGCCACTGAGCTTCTTTAATAGTGTCCTCAACAAGCATAAAACATGCGAAACTACTCAACGCATCGATGTGCCTCATTTGAGTACCTAATCGATGTACAATAACAAATCAAAATCTTGAAGATACATAGCCCAACGAGCAACTCTCAAAGGAACATCTTTCTTTTTCATAGTCATAGCGAATGCGTTACAATCAGTAACTATGGTGAATCGAGATCCTAGGACATAAACACGCCATTTGGTTAATGCTCCAATTATAGCAAGCACTTCGAGTTCGTAAGAATGATACCTTTCTTCACACAATTTTGTCTTACGACTCATATATTCAACGGGATGAAATGAATTATCCTCTGACTGCTTTTGTAACAAAGCTGCCCCAAATCTGTATTTTGAAGCGTCCGCATGTATTTCAGTTTGCAATTTCGGGTTAAACAATTTAAGGGTTAAGGGTTCTTTAGTCAACGCAGCTCTTAGTTCTTCGAAAGCGAGTTTGTGGATATCTTTAAATTCAAACTTCGAATCCTTACGCATTAAATCGGACAACGGCTTCGCGATTACTGCATAACTCTCAATAAATTTTCTAAAACAGGAAGTTAGACCCAAAAATCTTTGTAACCCCTTTTTGCTACTTGGGATGGGAAAATTCGAAACAGCTCTAATCTTTTCTTTCCTCGGCGTTATGGTACCATTTTCTACATCATACCCTAAAAATAGAACTTTTCGTTGCAGCATCTGACATTTACTCCAATTAATTCGTAACCCGTTTTTGCTGACACGTCTAGTACGCGTTTTAGCTTGGCCAAACCATCATCTATACCTCCACTTGGAATGATGATGTCGTCCATGTAGACTACACAATCATTTGCTTTAATCAAATCTTGTAACACAACCATTATGAATCTTGTAAATACAGCTGGTGAATTAGAAATACCGAAAGGAACATACAGGAATTCATACTGTCCACTCTGAGTAACAAAAGAAGTGTATTTCTGAGAGCTTGCTACTACCGGTACATGGAAAAATCCGTTTGTTAAGTCTAAAGTTGAAAACATATTGACACCTTGCAACTTTTCTAAAACGCTGTCCATATGAGCCATGGGAAAGTTATCATTTGTTTGTCAACGATTTCCTGGTCACAAAGGGCTAAACGTCTCGGGTGCTGATAGACTGGTATTTCGTCGCTCAATATAATTTTCATGCTTACTGGTGCGTTTGCATTTCTTTTTGGTTGGTAGTTTCGAATTAATTTCTCTACTTCCCCTTTTATCAAATGGTTCAAATGCGAAAGATTTATGTCTGGACTCTTATCCCTCTCTTCAATATTTTGTGATGAAGATATTTCCAATCTCTCCTGCCCACTGAGTATCTGACTCATTTTGTTCTCTCTTTGGTATACTATGGGTGTGACAAACTTCTATATCGTTGTGAATAGCAAACTTAGATCCATTTGCTGTTAGACTTATATTGACAGTGTTCAATATCGTTCGACCCAGTATAGCATCAAAACTTATGTCCTGATCTGGCACTACATGGAATTCTATTTTCATAACTAAACCATCCACTTCCACTGGTATTATAAAACTACCGAAAGTCAACACCTTACTGTCGCCAATTCCTGTTAAGTGTGTAGCTCCGCCTAATAACGGTTTCGATCCAATCATAAAATAAATTTTTCTTCGCATAAGACATAAACCAGCGCCAATATCTACAAGTCCTTGAAATATAACGTTAGAATAAACGATGTCTTTAAGTTCTAACACTGACGGAGTAAATTCGCTTGACGGCTGTATTACTACATCTGTTACTACTACTGTATTACTTTTCTACCACGTTTGTATTTCTCTCGTATTTAATTGCATTTTCTGGTTTGCACTGGGCCATTCGATGTCCTACTTTACCACATTTAAAACACTTTTGATCGTTCTTTGGACAGTCTCGTCAGATATGTGATGTATCACCGAATCCGTAGCACTTTCGATTCTTAGATGTATCTATTATTGTACCCTGATTAAACCTTTTTCCTGACTGAGCCTCAAACTTGTTTATCGACTTGTGTGAAGAACGCACTTTCTGATGTGTTTCTATTTGAAATTTCAGTTGTTCTAGATTCCTGGCTTGAAATACAATAGCTTTATTTACTTGTGAGTCTGGATTGCCCTTTACAAAGTATTCTATCAATCTCTCATCGTCCAAATTCACTGGTTTGGCAATTTCCATTAAAGCATACAAATATTCATGTAAAGTCTCCTCTCTTTTCTGAAAACGTTGCGATAATATTCTATGAATCTCAGCTGCTGATCGTTTCGAACCAAATTCCTTGCGCAATGCTGCTTTTAATATCTCCCAATTGTGTATACCATGTTGACTCCGAATAAATGATTTAGCTGCCGCAGCTAACAACTGTTTGGCTTATATAAAGGTCTGTAGCTTGTCCCATAGTACTGTAATAGCACACTCTTCTATCTCTTGCACCCACAAATCAATATCGGGACTACCTGAGCCGGAAAAATAGGATACACTGCCCTCAACATCTTTTAAGGTGTACCAAGATCGACCAAAATTATTTGTAGGCAGTTCGCCTGTAGCTGTGACTACTGATTCTACTTCTTCCTCGCTATCCTGGTATTGAATATTGTAATGAGTAAGAAGTCTATTCTGTAAATCACGTTTTCTTCCCACTGTGCTTAGGTTCAATTCGGCCATATTAAAATATTTTCTTTTGTTCGATACCAATAATTATTGCTAAGGTTAGTTTTAGTAAATTCAATTAAGGTTAGAACTATCTACATATAGTCCCCAAAAATTTACCCAACTCCGCTCCTGTCCCACGAAGTCTTCTTTTAAATTCTGCCAGCGTATTGTCTGGCCTCTTCTAACGTTTTGTCTCTTGCCACACCACCTTTGCCTCTGCCAACGGGTTGCCTCTGCTTACGCTTTGCCTCGCGCTACGTCCGTTTTTGCTTCTGCCAACGGGTTGCCTCTGCCTCTGCTGACGTTTTGTCTCGATTCGCTCTGTCCAAATGTTTCTAGACTGTTCTAGAAAGATTCACTGATCGCCGTCCGTTACCAAACGTGCTCGTGCATGTAGTGCCTGCTTCGTAACGTAGTTGGGCAAAACGATTTTACGCAACAAATCTAGCACAGCCTACCTCGCTTGCTCTTACACAATGATGCCGACACAAAAGGTTTTTGCTTTGTCACTTCGTAGAACTTTATTTGTTGTCTCTTTCACTCACGCGGTGTTATTTGTATGTTAATTTCTTTAAACAATATTTCGGGCGAGCCCCCAAAAATGTAGTGGTGATTTAATTTCCTATATTTATTTATTTATTAATATTTGATTTGTTTCTCTTTCTCAATGCCATTTCCCACATATATACACCACCAAAGTATCCACACACATATTATTGCTCATTATCATCCATTAGATTCATTTTATTTTCAAGCTAGTTATGAAGACTCGTAAGGCGATGGTGCCCGTTTTAGATTGGTGTGTGAATCGCGATAGTAATTCGAGAATTTCGGATTTGTCGACCAGAAGAAACTATTGGCGGCAACAGCATCGTATGACGTATCCTTGTATGACTAGGCGGGAACGCAAATTTGATGATCCTTGTAGCTTGAGGCTATCGTTAGGAATTGCAGTTGCAACTCGGTCATATCGGGTTGACTGACCAATGAAGTCGTTGAAAAGTTACAATATTATAAAATAGGCGAATGCCTAGGAATCTAGGAATCTAGATCTTAAATTTGTGTAGAGTGAAAAGAACCTGGACCAGGAATAGCATATGACTGGCGTATGTCGGCATATGACCAGTTTAGGAAATCGTCATTCAGACAAATCGGCAATAGGAATTTTTGTTTAAGATTTAATAGAAATCTTTTTTTTGTGCAGATCGAATCAACTTAGTAAACGGCAATAGGATTAGATAATGATGGCGGATTCCAAATTCATATAATTTAAATTAATTAAAGAAAAATTCAAGTAAGTCTGTTAGACACGCGAGCTTTGCAAGAAAATTACCCATTTTGCGGCATTTGCCAAGAAACTTTAAATGAAAACGAAGCAGTTGCTTCGTCGCCTTGTAAGCATAGATTTTACAATAAATGTATTACCGAGTATTTATGCCCCACATGCAAGCATCCTTGTACAATGAAACAACTTGTAAGATCAAATATTGACTTGGAAACGGAACTCCAAGAAGCTAGAAAAGCGGGCGAGCCCACAACTCAGCCTGTGACCCCTTATAATATTCGCTCAGGACCTGGTCGACCTGCCAAGACCAAACCTATTTGTAATCAGGGAGCAAATCAAAAGAGAGGGATCGGCACGAAATCTTCGACCACCTCACATCAACAGAGGCCACCGGCTACTTAAGCTAGTAGTCCAAGACCACGTACCCCTCCGGACTACACAACTTTGATACAAACTGCTATCCAAGCACAACAGGAACAGTTGGTAAACCATTTAGCTTTGTTGATTGACGACAAGTTATTGAACTTGAGCGCAACGAACCAAACCCCATTCCGGAACGATCTGCAGCGTTCAGCCTCCCGGCAACGAGACAAGATAACCACACCCAAACATCGAGAAATCTTAGTAGTCAGACTCAGAACTCAAATAGAGTATCGCGAGCAAATTCGACATTGTCACTCGAAAAAGTAGCAAGCATTATGCAAAGTTGGCGAATAAAATTTGATGGTTCTAAAGAAGGAATGCATTATGACGATTTTCTGTACAGAGTTCGTTCATTAGCAGAACAAAATTTAAACGAAGATTATCAAGTACTTTGTGATCATTTGTATTTACTTTTCGCAGGTAAAGCGAATGAATGGTTTTTAAAGTTTCATCGAGCACAACCAAATTTCAATTGGAATAAATTTTGTGTAGAATTTAGAAAGAAGTTTGATGAAGTATATAACGATATGGACACCTGGGAACTGATTAATAGCAGACACCAGGGCGAGAATGAAACCTTTGAGGATTACCAGTTTAATGTCAAAAGGCTAGTAGGAAGATTAAACACACAGCTTTCAGAGGATTCTTTAGTCAAGTTATTAATTATACATTCGAAGTCCCCAATTCGTTATGAACTTATGCATCTAGGAATTTTTACCTTATCTCATCTGAGACAGGAAGTACGCACCCACGAGCAATTTGCTAAACAAATGAAAAGCATACCGACCAAGAATAGTTTTGGACATCGTTCAAAGATCGCTGAATTACACTCTAATTCAAATTATCACCAGTCTTCACCCCAGCTAAGGTATTGAGGAAGGTCAGTTCGTCTTATTATGAATTTGTTAACGAGCAGAATAAATCTCTCGGTGTATATCATTTGAAAGACATAAGCACCTAAATTAGTGACGAGATAGAGAGGCTTTTTTTTCAGTTCATGACTCCGTCAGCAGGCTTCCGTAGCATTAACTGTGGTGTAGTAGCCCTCTTTAATAATAATAATAATTTTAATTGCATTTCGGAAAAAAAAAATATTTTTTTGTTTGCAAGAAATAATGAACAACCCCCTTTGCGTACTACGCACATGTCTTCACTTGGTACGGTTCTCACTCTCATTTCGCACAGCGAACACAAAGCGTATGCAAAGAAGAGAGCATGGAAAAGATCCGTTAGAATTCGTTCGCATGCATTGCTTTCGCTTAGAAACAGAGTTTTTGGTACAGGCTTTTTCATTTAATTTGATACTTGATTGCGAAAAGACGTGAATATGAATATTCACAGAAAATTGATGTACTATATATAAAGTGAAACACGTGTACATTACGTCACAAAAAAAGTACAGTGACTGTACATGGTAATATACTTATTTGAATAAAGTGAATAAAAATATTAGTGAATAGTCGAGGAATAAGGTGATATACATAACATTAAATTTAGCGAAAATATTAGACATTAAACGCGCGTGCCGTCGACCAAGCGACCTTTGGGCTTACAAGCACCCTTGGATTCTTCTTTTTCTTTGGGACAATTTCTTTTTTGGACCCCAGCCCAATCGCTGATATTTTCTTCGTTGGAACAAAAAGAGACCTCTTTGGGATAACCAAGACACCAACGAGCCACGGATTTACATTATCAACCCTTCCATTTAATCAATAATCATTGCCATGGACCAGGCTTAAATAGTCTGGTGATGAAATGACGCAATTCCCCGGCTAACACCGACATTATTTTTGGAATTAAACTCATAACTCGAAATTCCGTCATGTTTGCTTAAACTAATTCTTTGAGGAATCCGTCGCTGCCGTTACAAATCGTCTAAGATCGTTTAAGTGTCTGTTAAGGGGCAATCAATTAAACCCAATAGTTTGCCAAGGTAGGGTGGGCACAGGAAGGGTTAGCGAGCAACACCTTTAGCTAATCCGCAGAGAAGTCGTCCGCATAATTCATAGAATCCCGATCTGGTTCAACATTTTGCTTTTTACATCCTTTTAGTTTCTGATAGTGCACTTATATTTTTTTTCTGTATGATCCGTGCGTATGCCTAGAGTAGGAAAGAACCCCCCCTCATCCGACGAGCTAAGCAAGAGCAACGCTAGAAGTGCACGACTCCGATCTTTAGCATACACTTGCGTTATAGTTAGCACAGGTAGACCACTACAAATCATAAAATACTTACATATACTCATATACTTATGTATGTATCTATTTATGTATATATAATATATTATATTTTTTTCATAAAATTTCTTGAGTGCTAATTACTATGGAGCAAAACCTAAAGACCTACACAAGCATTTGTCCTTCTATCCACAGTTCAAAGGATTTATTTTAATAGAAATCATAACATATATGACGGGGTCATAAAAAATGACGAGAGCAATTCAAGTAGTTGTCATAGAGACACAAAACTTACGCCACGCCCCCATTAAAGAGCCTCCAGCAAAGCCTTCCTTTTTTTCTTGTCACATAAATCAAGACAAAAAATAGACAAAAAAAAAATATCAAAAAATAATGAACCAACAGACCGCAAATTGTACGAAGGTCTCGTCATAATAATATATGTACAATGTGAATAGGGGAAGGAATATAACCGTCTTCATTCGTTGAATTCAAAATATGAAATGATTTTATTTAAAAACTCTTAAACTTGATACGGCGCCGCTGTTAAAATCTTAAGTGTTTTCCACAGAGTGTGGATGCATGTTTTGTTTGGTATTAAGCTATAATTGTCATATTAATTTTATGACTTACTTTTCTTATTGTTTCGTTTTGTATATTTCTTTGGTCAATCGGATTTGGTGATATTTAATCTTAAACATCTTTGCAGAGGCAAAGGGCCACCAAATGCGACGTTTTGGATTTTATTAAAAAGGGTATATTAATTTTGGTCAGATGTGTGCAACGCATAGAAGGAAGCATCTCTGACCATATAAAGTATATATATTCTTGATCAGCACGACGAGACGATTTCAAATAGCCGTGTCCGTCCGTTTGGATCACCACGAACTCCTCGTATACCGTGAGAGCTGCAGAGCTGAAATTTTGCATGTAGGCTTGTATATACTGCAGGGGTTGTATATTTTGGATTCAGCCGGTTCGGAGCACTATATTATATAGCTCCCATACAAACGGCAAAGTCACGAACAGTGACTTTTCTGAATAACTTTGTTTATTTCAAGAGCAATTGTCGTGAAATTTCATTATGGTGAGTTTATTACAAATATTAATGAATGTTCCAAATTTGATCAAGATCGGGTGACTATATCATATATCTGCAATAGGAATGATCGGTCGAGAACAGTGACTTTTGTCAATAACTTCGTTACTTTTAAAGCGATTGCTTTCAAATTAAACAATTGATAGTTTAATATATCTGTTAATGACTGTGCCGAATTTGGTAAAGATTGGGTAACTATATCATATATCTCCAATAAAAACGATCGGTGGAAAACAGTGACTTTCATCAAAAAGTTCGTTATTTCCTATACCAAGATTGAAGGCCTTTTTTTTTTGCAAACGTTATCCTTTTTATACCCTTGCAAAAAGTGTATATTAATTGTAGTCAGAAGTGTGCAACGCATAGAAGGATGCATCTCTGATCATATAAAGTATATATATTCTTGATCAGCACGACGAGACAAGTTCATATAGCCATGTCCGACGATCGGTCGAAAACAGTGACTTTTGCCAAAAAATTCGTTGCTTTTAACGATTGCTTTCAAATTAAACATTTGATTGTTTAATATATCTGTTAATGACTGTGCCAAATTTGGTAAAGATCGTGTAAATATATCATATAGCTCCCATAGGAACGTGGAAAACAGTGACTTTCATGAGAAAGTGCGTTATATCCTATGCTAAGAGTCGAGGCCGTTCATTCGCCAACATTAGCCTTTTTATATAAAACAGTAAGATTAGATAAAAGAGTTACTAAAACACTTTCAAGGGTATACAAACTTTAACGCGGTCGAAGTTACCCCCGGTCCTCTGGTTTTTATAGTTAGTTGTCTTATGCAAATTATTATTAATATTATCATTAGTAAGAAGCCTAATGTTAAAGAAGCATAACCAGATACATGATGGACGTTCAACCTAGTCAATCTGACGTTCCTTTACCGATTTTAACTGACTTCTTACGTATGTATTACTGAGTTGGCTTCTACTATAAATTTTTTATATTAACTAACAATTTCTGTTTCGGAATATCTACCCACTCCTGATGTGTATTACTCTACTGAATTCTAGCCTTTTTATAAGGTAGAATTATCCTTTTATAATGAATTTTTTTCCATATCTGCCATTTTGGTACTACAGTTTCTGATAGTTTCTTACCGGAATCTAGATTATCTAAAAAATAATATCAATTATTTAATTGAACCATTACGTTCTGAATATTCTCATTTTGTACTGTCACTGGGATATATAATTTTTCTTCCCCAATTTTCACGTTACCTTCAATGTGAGGTCCTGCCGGCGGCCATAAATTTATTTCTTTAATTTTGTTTTTGTATTTCTTTGGAATTGTGTTGTTTTTATTTTGAAATTTACCTTTCTTCTCCCAACGTTATTCAAAACCTGTGACATGTATTATTGTTGCCACTACAGATTTATTCTGATTTGATCTGGTGCATCCCGAGACGATCCAACCAAATTGAGTATTTTGGCCTAGCAGGCCATCAATCTTTGTAATTCCCCCTTTTAAGATTTGGGTATATACGTTTACTCCCATTTGTTGGCCAATTTCTCGGCCATATAATAAACTGCTACTCGGTTGGATTCGATGATTCAAACTTCAAACCTTGCCACAATCTTCCCGAAACAGATTAGACGACGTTATGTAGTTTTACATTTATTTTTTGCGTCCGTCGCATTCGAGTTCTCTTGTTACAGTGATTTCGTAAATTCTTATATGCTACTAGTGAGAGAGAGTAATTCAAAGTAAAGTGTAAAGGGAAACGCAAGAAGAGAGCCAACAGTGATGCTAGATTGAACTCTCCTTGAGCTTGCGATATATCGATAGTTTAGCTATTTAACCCAATGGTTAATATTTCGGAATAATTAAATTAATGAGTTTAAATTCAGGAGTTCTCCCCCAACATGCTCCCCCTGTTGAAAGAACCAACTTTCAAATAAATGATTCTGGAAGCGGAGCGATTTTGTGAATTGGCCTTTTCAAGATTCCTTTTGCAGTCCCAAGTTCGACCACTCGAATTTTGTCATCAGGTCCGGCATTTACAGACACTATTCTTGCTAAAGGCCAATGTTGAGCCGGCACGTTGTCTTCGTGTACTATAACTAGTTGTCCCAAGGCCACATTTGGTTTTCCGTAAATCCATTTGCTGCGTTGTTGTAAGTTATGAACATAATCCCGTACTGACGTTAATTCGGTTCCAATCAGCAAATGCCCAGGAGTGAGAGCATTGAAATCGTTGGGGTCATCTGAAGTGGGTGCTATTGGCCTTGAATTAAGGATAGCTTCCACATCCGAGAACACAGTGAGTAATTCCTCGAAAGTAAGAGATGCACTTGAAATATTCTTCAGAGCCAGTGTCTTCGCTGATTAAACTGACGCTTCCCAGAGGCCGCCAAAGTGTGGAGCTTTAGGGGGAATAAAGCAAAAGTTAAATCCTTTAATTGAACTATATGTTTTTATGTGACCTATGATGTCTGAGGTAAACAATTTTGTCTTAAACTCAGCTAGCCTTGTAGCAGCGCCAAAAAAATTTGTGGCGTTGTCGCAAACCATGCGCTGTACCATTGCGCCAAGGCGCGCTACAAATCTACGTATACAAAGCAGAAATGCATTTGTTGACAATTCGGACTCTAATTCAATATGAATTGCCTTTGAAGCAAAACATACAAAT
Organism: Drosophila paulistorum; assembly: GCA_018152135.1. Classification (NCBI taxonomy): domain Eukaryota; kingdom Metazoa; phylum Arthropoda; class Insecta; order Diptera; family Drosophilidae; genus Drosophila; species Drosophila paulistorum. The sequence goes on from JAECXG010000501.1 coordinate 425,197, forward strand.
ATTGCCGCATATGTTTTGTACGGCATCCTTCCGCAAAAATCTACTCCTGTTACTAGGAATGGTCTTTCAGCTCGTAGTCGATCAGCGGGTAGATTGCCCATCAGTTGAGTTATGAGGCGAGATTTAAAGTGAAAGCAGCGGATGCAGCTTCGCACAACTTCTCTTATCAACGCTCGTGCGTTGATTACCCAAATTCGTTCTCGTAAAAGAGATAAAATAAACTTTGGGCGCCAGCATGAAGATTTTTGTTGTGCAAGAATTCGATGTATAGCTTGGTAAAACGATGACTTTGAGGTAGCAGGGCCTGATGCTTGGCGTTGAATGGAAGGTCTCCATTTTCAAGACGTCCTACGACTCTCATTACACATACTGCAGTTTGTCCAAATGTCATTGTGTGCATGAATGGTGTCAAACGCTGTAGACACGGTGTCTCAGTAATGTGAATATCGGCTATTGATGATGAACTTAGAGTGCGATCAGGCTTCACTTTGTGCACGCTGCGATAGAGGTATGAAACAATTCGAACGATTCGAATATACGATGAGGAATTATTTATGTGGTATTTATTTATATTCCGGTTTCTTTATTGGCATTTATGTTAGTGTTACAATTAAATATTATAGCTTTTACAAAATAAACGGACTGTAGGTCTGTCCCGAAACGTGTGCTCGCTGGCGTTGCAACCGTCTTTTGTTATTATATTCTGCTGGCTTAGCACTACGAACTGGCTTTAGAAACGATGACCGCTTCTGGTTACTGCGGTCTTTATCAATTACGTGCAAATTTTCAATTTGTGGTTGAATATGAGTAATTTGCCTATAATGAGATTCAAGTATTTGAAGTCTGCAGTCTTAGTTTGTCTGTTCCCTTTGAGCTTACGGGAGTATTAGAACCGTCTTTGCCCATAATGCTTCAATAAACGCCAGCAACACCTCCAAGTAGCAGAACCGAATGTTGATTAGTTATATGTACATACATATACATATGTTCGCAAACTTAACTGGTTTTTGATTACAGTTGGCGCAGGCACTCACGCTCGTGTGTTTGGGTATGTAGAGAGTGGAATGACAAACGACGAAAATATAACTGTTCGGTTTTCTTTTATTGTACATGTGCGAGTACAGTAATTGTTTGATTGAATTCTTGGGTTTCATTCCAATGACTTTACTGCAGTATGTGGAGAGTTTAAACGTGGTTTATGATGTCCACCTTTCTTTCTAGATGTCTCAACGGCTGTTTGATGATTGATTGCCTCTTGCAATCTATTTTCGGAAACTTGTGGTGGCTTACAAACCGCTTGGTTAACAGTTCAAGAAATGAGCTACCATGCTCCTCGTTTCCCCCTTTAACGCGGATTTGAAATAATTGACCTTAAGAGCAAGACTTAAATCAACTCTTTTTTCCTAGAGGTCCCATTCTCTAGGTTCTCCATAAAATGTGGGTACCTGTATTTGGCTAACATTAGCGTTCTCATTACTGGAGGTCGCGTTTCCCCGCGACTCTCCGTTGCTATCCTCAACATTTTCTGACATAGTTGCATCTGCTTCAATGTTTTCCGAAGCAACAGTGCCCTGCCTGCTTGACTCTCCTTTGGCTAGTAATCTGGTTGCCATATCTAAGTCTTCCTCATAATTTCCATCTTACTTACTTCATTAAGAATCTTGCTAGTTAACTTACTAGCATCTAACTGATTTTTTTTTGTTTATCAATTTTAAATATATATTTTTAATGTATTTGATTGTTGGACGCTCTTTGTAGCGCTACCGGTCCTTCTGCATTCAGGGTCTAGCTTGTCGCGATAGACGTTGCCGGTGCTGGTCTTCGCAACTGCTGTTGGGGCACCGGTGCTGTTTTCTCTGATCTCGTTGCTCGTCGTTGCTGAGTTGCTGTTGTCCAGGGTCTATGGGCTCGGCGGTACCGGTTCCGGTCATCGCACCAGATTTTCTTGTATTTTGCCTCTTTTTTGCAACTATCTTATTGCTTTGCTGCAACTAGTTGCTGTAGTTGCCGACTTGCAACTACATATACTATAGAAATGATGAAGCTAATATTCAAATATACTTTTCTATTGTTTTAATTAAATTTCATATGTTGATTATTTATTTATTCTTTGATTATTTTTTCACTGCAACACCGGGACCACATGCACAAAGTTGAAGTTTTTACAAAAAAAGAGGAAGTCATAAAATAAAGTGTGACCAGTCATTGAAAAGATCCGGTTAGCAAGTCATCCACATATAAGCCGTTGCGTAATGTTTTAGCTCCTATAGGATGATCATGTGAGTACAAATCGGCAAAATATGGTGAATACCTCTGATGGCTAAGAAGGGTGCAGCTGACATGCCATATGTCACGGTGTTGAGCTCGTAAGTTTTTAGTTCTTCTGTTTTTGTTGGTCGCCATACAATGCGCTGATATCTCCGGTCTCTTGGATCTATGACAAATTGGCGATACATCTTCGCTATGTCGCCTGTAAGTGCATACCTGTTCAGACGAAATGATAGAAATGTTATAAATAGGTCTTGTTGAATTGTGGGGCCAATTATTAACAGCTCATTTAATGATTTTACAGATTTTACAACTGCATTTTTACAAAAATGGCTTTCGGATTCCTGTTTTTCTTGGTTTGCCGGTTACCAACAAACTCACAGTCTTCAATTTCCCAAAATCTCTTAACTAGAAGATCAAGTGATGGGTTGTTGTGTGACAATAAATATTGTTGGCGAGGCCTTTCGTGTGTGGTTTCCAAATTTCCACCAACTATCCATCCATATTCCGTGTTGATTAAATATGGCATGTTTTCGCCCAAGCCTTGTTGACCATCGAGGATTGCTGCAAAAAGCCCATTAGTGTTTATTAAACTTTGTATCTTGTGGGGCTCATTGAAATACGGATCGGCTAGATTGATATCCGTAGGTATGGTCCAATTTGATGTATCGATATGCTCGTGTGGTTACTGAGCACAAATTTTCTTAATGACGGCAAAGTTAGCGGACCACTTAAATGATGAATGCCTAGAACGTATTGTGGCAAACGAATTGTGTTTAATGCCTTGACTGCTTGCGGTAATGCCGCTGAATTCTTGAGATACGCGAGTCCTATCCAGATTTAGCCGCTTGGCAGTCTCTTCTGTAATAAAATTAAGTTCAGAACATGAATCTAAAAGTGCCCGTACAGTATATAATTGGCAAGACTTATCCATTATGTGAATCAATGCTGTAGGAAGCATCCCCTTTTTATCAGTGTTCGTTAATAAAGAAGTGCTTTGTGAATTAGTTATTGGATTACCAGATTGAATCGATGATGATAGATTTTTTATCGGGGTGGAGGCGAATTGATGCAATAATGTATGATGAACCGATCGGCACACCTTGCACCGAGAGAGTGAGGGACAATCCGTGACGCGATGTCCAGTTCGCAGACAGTTAAGACATGCATTGGTCCGTTTGACTGTATCGAACCTTTGCTGTAGCGATAACTCTCCAAATGACTTACAATTACTAACATAGTGCGCCGTCGAATGGCAGTGTAAGCATTGAGAGTTAATATTGAGGAATGCCTTTGACGTTGATGGTCGTTTTCCTCCTAGTGAACTATTGCGCTGACCGAGTTGTCTGATGACTTTCTAGGAACTGGCAGCGGCGATGAAGAATTGTGTAGAATTCCTCCCCCGTTGAAAGCTTCTCGAAGCTTTGCTTTTCGTCGTAGACGCTTTTGGTCTCAGCATCAACCTTCGAAGAAGTATGTGAATTATGATGTTATTCATTATTTCCTCAGTTGATCCTAGTGTAAGAAGTGATCCGCGTATAGCGGACGCATTATCGATGAGCTTCTGCAAAAGTCTTGTTTCTGGTTGCTTGACTAATGGTAAATTGAACAGACTCGATATACAATCATGGAAGATTAGATCGTCGTTGTCGTGGCGAGCTTCTAATCTTGACCAAGCTTGACTGTAGTTTTGTTCGGTGACTTGGAACGACTGCACGACCTCAAGTGCAGGTCCCGATAACATTCAAGAAGATAATTGAACTTATCAATTGTTGGCATGTGGTGATCGTTGTGAATTAGATTCAGGAAAGACGATTTGAATCTTTTAAACGCTGAATATTTGCCATCGAAACTGGGTAATTTCAGTTTAGGCCATCGTTGACTGTGAACCACTGTAGGAGACATTGAAGAACTCATAAAACTCATATCCGATGTGTTAACTGGACCCGTTGAACGTTTTCTTTGTGAAAGAGACAATAAATGTACCTTGACCTTTATGTACATTTCATCCAAATTACTGCGGTCTTTATCAATTACGTGCAAATTTTCAATTTGTGGTTGAATATGAGTAATTTGCCTATAATGAGATTCAAGTATTTGAAGTCTGCAGTCTTAGTTTGTCTGTTCCCTTTGAGCTTACGGGAGTATTAGAACCGTCTTTGCCCATAATGCACAGTGGTCGCCGCCATAGGCCAAAAATAAAAAAAAAAAAGTTAAAATTTTTACTTAAAGTGTGGCAACGCTGTTTTATAATAGATCAAACTTTTTAAATCAGCTGTTATTTTTGTTTTGTTCCCGCTGTCCTCTTTAAGAATAACTGTTAAACATAGAGAAAAAAAATAGACTGGGTTTGAAGCGCACGCAACTTGCAAGTGAGATTACAAGTAAAGTAATTAAATCAATTTAAATTGAGGTTGATCGAACAATGGAAGTCTTTAATATTTTAAATAAAGGTATTAACTACTATATTAAATTATTTTCATCAACCCAGTGTTTTATGTATATTTTTAATAATTAATTTAATATAGGTTCAATTTCACTAACAATTTATATGTTAACTTAAATTTTACTTAGACTTTTAATTGTGAAGTTAATCGAAGTTAACGATCAAACTTATACTGAAATATTACCTTATATTTACAGATTATTTTGAGCAAATTTCAGCTGCTAGTTTTTGCTAGCCGCTGCGTAACCTTGAAAAAACCAAAGCAGTCTTGCCGTTTTCTCGTTACTTTTTTCGTTTGTGTAACTGTGCTTTTTGTGATGTGTATTGCAATTATCGTCTTTGTCTTCGCCTTCGTATCTGTTTTCGTCTTTGTGCGTTTTGTTGTGTTGTTTTGTGATTTTCATTTTTATTTATTTGTTCATTTTCTTTTATTTATTTATACATTTTATTAATTTCAATTTATATTATTACTTATTACTATATTTGTATAGGAGCTTCATACGAATGCGAATTTAACCGTATATATATATTTAATAAGTGGTGTTCCGAGACAGGTGCAAATCCAATCAGGGTTCAAAGCATTTTCCAATCTTTGAAATTAAGAGTAGAGAATGATGGATATATAGTGGGAGCTGAATGTTTGGACCACTTAGAAAAACGCATTGATTACTGCTGCAGGAGAATTGCTATATTTTGGCGTGACTGCAAGCGAAATAAAGCATTCGTTTTGGAAAAGCATACGGATTGGCTTTCGACAAATGAACAGTTTTCATTTAAATCCGATGCACTTATTACACCTGATCGTAGCATTGAACGTGGCCGCCCAAAAATTAGTTTCTCCGAGTGTTCAACCCGAACCAAGAGAAGACGGATTGCCGAGATTGCTGATTTGGATGAATCCGCTGCTGAATATTTGCGTTCCGCTGCTGTTGAAGAAAAAATCTTGCCTGCAAGTGCTAATGAGGTTATTTCGCTTATAATGGAAGCGAATTTAACAAAGCACCAATACATGCTCATTAGAGAGTTTGTTAATAGCAAAATTTCTTCTGAGCTGTTTTGCAGCTATGATAATGTTTTAAAAGAAAAAAAGAAATGTTATCCGGAAAAAATTACAGTTAGTGAAGCACATGCAGAAGTGGAGCTTCAAAGTTTATTGGACCATACAACAAAGCGCATAATCGAGTTGCAAGAAAGTGTTATAAGTGATGTAGTCGCCGATCCTATATGCAACCTAAAACTAATAGGGAAATGGGGCTTCGACGGCAGCTCTGGGTACAGCGAATACAAGCAGAAAGTGGAGAACAATAATTTGGAAGACAGTCACTTGTTTGTCACGTCATATGTTCCCCTTGCCCTATTAGCAACTGATGATACGTCCAAAATTGTATGGAAAAACCCACGACCAGCATCCACACGATATTGTCGACCTGTGCGATTTCAATTTATTAAAGAATCAACTGAGTTAAGTATAGAGGAGGAAAAATATTTCAAGTGCAAAATTAAGAACCTTGTTCCGACGAAAATAGCTGTTGGCAACAAAACATTATTCGTTGAGCATATTTTGCAACTTACAATGGTTGATGGTAAAATTTGTAATGCCTTAACCCAAACATCATCCTCAAAATGCTATATATGCAACGCCAAGCCCACAGAGATGAACAATATTCAGAAAAGTTTGCAAAGAGAAGTTCATCAGGATCGGTTTCAATTCGGGTTGTCACCACTTCATGCATATATAAGATTTTTTGAATATTTCATTCATTTATCCTACAGACTTGATGTTCAAGTCTGGCAAGTTAGAGGGGACGAAGGAAAACGTAAATTTTTGGAAAGAAAAAGAAAAATTCAAACAGAATTCCGTATAAAAATGGGATTGATTGTTGATAACCCGAAGGTTGGTGGATGTGGAACATCGAATGATGGAAACACTGCCAGAAAATTCTTTAGCAATCCTGGGTTATCCGCCGAAATAACAGGCCTAAATGAAGACCTTATTGAACGGTGTGCAACAATATTGCAAGCACTTTGTTCAGGATACAAAATTAATGTGGAAAAATTTAAGACATTTGCACTCCAAATAGCGACTGATCTTACAAGGACATATTCATGGTATTATCTACCGCCGACTGTTCATAAAATTTTAATTCATGGACCATCCATAATTGAAAACGCTCTGGTGTCGATTGGGGAGTTGTCAGAGGAAGCTGCTGAGTCGAGAAATAAGGACATTAAGAAATTTCGTCTAAATCATACGAGAAAAATTTCTCGAGTGGCAACAAATGAAGATCTACTCAATCGATTACTTCTTTCTTCGGATTCATTCATAACGGGACAACGAAAGTTACCCCCTAAAAATAAGTCTGTTTTTAATAAAAATGTTTTTCATCTTTTAGAATAATATATTAAATAATAGCGAACCATATGTGAAAAAATTTCAAAAAAAATCATTATTTTTTATTTTTAGATAGGGAGCAGAGTGTATAACTTTAGTAGGGGGCTGAATATGAATGATATTTTTTGAGTTTTTTATTTATTATATTTTTATTAAATTTTAGAAAAAGTTTCAGATTTTTAACACCACTAGAAGTATTTTTGGCCGCTCGCTCCATACAAGCCCGACCACTGTGTATTGGTTGTCGTAACAATTTTAGCTACCCGATTAGCGACAAATGATTTCGATGTGCAGGGTGGCTTATATAACCCCGACAGAACGACTGTGGAATCTGACCAATAAAATGCCTCAGCATTATCAACATGGCGGGTCAATGAAACCGTTTTGACGTGGGCTACCCTAGATATCGCTGCAAGAAGGCAGCACGATATGCCTTGGTCATTGCTACCTCGCACGTAAATTGCGGCACCATTGGCCCGCTGTGACGCATCACAAAAACAATGGAATTGGATTTCGGAACTTGGATCATGAAGGACCCACCGAATTCGAATCTTGTGAAGAAAGGAGTAGCTCTTTGTAAATTCCTGTTACCTGTGATGGAGTTCACTGTGCAATTGATCATCCCACCCTAGCTCATATAGCCAAAGCTCTTATAGCATAGACACCATCTGCCCTAGGACATCCCGCTTAGTATAAGCTGACTTCATATCTTGGGGTGAGATGACAAAATAAAACTCATCCGGTGCCGCTTTCCATCGGATTCCAAGTGTTTTTGCTGTGCTAGCCTCTTCAATATCGAGGAAATCAGCATTCAGTAAATGACACTTTGGGATGCAAAGCCAGCTGAACCAAGAGCATCTTGAAGTTCATTGACCATTGCGATTGCAGTTGATTCTTTGTGAGCCCCTGCCAGGACCTTGTCGACATACATATAGGACTTGATAATATCGCTAGCCAAAGAAAATTTGGATAGGACATCAATTGCGAGTTGTTGAAGTACTCGGATGGCTAAGAACGGAGCACAGTTAATGCCAAACGTGACGGTTTAAGCCCGTAATCACCAAGATGGCCCTCTTTGTTTCTGAACAAGATTCTCTGAAATAGCCTATGGTTTGGATCGACCATAATTTGTCAGTTCATTTTGGTGATGTCGGCGTTGAAAACGACTCGGAAAAAAGACCACTTGCGAATCTGAGTAGTAAGATCAGAATGAAGTACCAGACCAGGGTAAAGTATGTCATTGAGGCTTACTCCGTTTGTGGACTTGCTAGAGGCGTTAAAGACTACCCGTACGTTTGTTGTGGTACTGTCGGGCTTAAAAACCGCATGGTGGTTTTGTGGCTTCAAATGTTATAGCCTTTCGGGTGACTGGAGAGGATTTCGCGGAGGTTTCGATGTGGGATCCGAAATAGCCATTGCAGTTGTATTTTCAACTGCTTCGAGCATACGAAACCGCTCGCTGAGGAAATCGCCCATCGTTTGCCACTCTGTGGCCACTGTGGCAGGCTACAGTGCTCAAAAGCACAAATGGATGCCTGCATAGCATTCTGATGATCTTGTAGTGCCTTTCCGGACTCATGGGAAATTTGAAGTCAAGAAGTGCTCGGAATTGGCTGTTTACGATAAGTCCCTTATATTCGAAACGCTGTTTGAGTGCGTTCCATGCCGTTTTAAAACCATCTTTTGTAAGCGGGAATTTTGCTACAATAAGGTTGGCTTCACCCCTTTTCGCTAGGAGATGGTACAGCTTTTCAACGGGAGAATTTCCGAATCGTTTATGTAGATGACCGTCAACAAATGGAACGTGGACCATTTGAGGTAATCTCCCATAAAGACTTCTGTGTCAAAGGGTGGCAGTCGACAGACTCGTTCTGGTGGTGCAGAGGTAGACCCATGACGGTTCGGAGGAGTAGGAGCAGACGCTTCGTGCATAAGCTCGTTTAATCGAGACGTGCATCGCTTGTCATATTTAGCTTGGATGGCTAAATTTTCAGAGCTACCGTCTTTACTATCTGGAAGTGACTCGCATTTCTCATATTCCTGCTCGACACTCTCCCACAACGAACTCAAACTCGATCACGAGTGACTTGGAGCATAAATATGCTGACCTCGGACAATGAAGTGACTTGGGTGTCGACTTCAAACCGAATTAGTTTATTTGGCTTGCTTGACGGGGCTCTGACGTGGCTTGCTGAGAAGTCATGCTTAATGGTGCGGACGTGAGCGCTAATGGACTATTAAGGGTCTGAACCGCTCGGGAAGGAGGAGTAGTGCTGGTGCTCCTGATACGCTGAATTGGAGCAACAATTGAAGCCTCTCTGGTCTTAGCCTCTTTATCGACTTTTGGCGGGCTCGTGCTCATAACCCACAGAATGGCGTTATAATAGTAGTGAGCTGGTTTTGCACGGCTTGGAAATTACCTGGAACGCAAACAAACCACCCAAGGAACGGCTTGTAATTGAATAAAAAATACAAAAACACGAGTTGAAACGTTTGGGGTAACTTGGATCGCTGCCAAAAACCCTAGGAACGGCTTGGAACATCTTGGAATTCAAATATAGAACCAAAGATACGACTTGTAACGCTTGGAGCACTTTGGAATTCAAATATAAAACAAAAAATTCGACTTTGAACGCTTTGATCGGTATAAAATGCCCATTCACGACTTGGGACGATTGGAATCTTGGGAATTCAAATTTAAAAACCAAAGATACGACCTGGAACTCTTTGGAATCGTTATTAAAATCCTGGGGATTTCACAACATAGAAACGATTGGAACACTTTGGAATTCGAAAATATAACCAAAGATACGACTAGCAAAACTGTGAATTGGAACAACCGAGATTGGATATTCGGTGCCAACCGCCACGCGGGGATTAGAACGCAAAATAAAGAGTGCACGTTTTTTTTATACCCTTTGCCATTGCCGAAGTTAGCTTCTTTGATATTTTTTTTTTTTTGAAACAGTGGAACTGTGACGGAAAATTTTGCAAAGTTTCTGGTCTGCAAAGCGACACGATTGGGACAAGAATTCAGCAAAATTATGAAAAATTAATTTTCCCGACGCATAGAAATAAGCTTTGCCCTTTGAAACGAAAAGGGAATTGGAACGGAATCTCTAATATTCGGAATAAAAAGTCGCGGAATACAAATTTTTAATAATTAAATATTATTCGACTTCCCTCAACGTAAAATTCACCAAATATACTCCACAAAGTGCCTGCCAACCTAGGGTATAAAGCACAGATACTTTTGATGGTTTCCTTTTTGCCGGTCTTTTGGCACATGACCTTGCAGCGGTGCCTGTATACTGCAGTTAAGCGGGACTTATGTGTGCACGTATATAGGTTGCAAGGGGTTGCGGGATTTTTTTCCCGCGGCGATGGAAAAATATATCAAATTTTTAATTTTAATTAATTAAAATTTTGTGGAATATGTATATGTGTATGGATATGAATATGAATATGTAAAACTTTATATATGGAAAATATGTACACATATATATATGTATGGATATGAAAAAATGTTATATGTATATATATACTCATGTATGGATATGTATATTTTTTTATATCCTTGCAGAGGGTATTATAAAATTGGTCAGATTTTTGTAACGCACAGAAGGAGACGTTTCCGACCCCATTAAGGACATATATTCTTGATCAGCATGAGAAGCTGAGTCGATATAGCCATGTCGGTCTGCCGTTTGTCATCTCAGCCATCTTAAGAGGTATCGGGATGAACATTTTTTTGGCCGCTTTTTATAACGCGGATGGGCATAGCGACATATCTCCGACGACATATCTACATTTTTCTGGCGGAGATATGACATATCGACATGTCTCCACCCAGTACATTTTTCTGGCGGAGATATGTCGCTTTTAAAACGGCGAAGATATGACGTTTTGAAACAACATATCTCCGGGCAGATCACCGGCGATGATATGTCGTTTTGCAACGCCGTTATGTCGACATAATTTCGAAATTATGTATATATGTACATTCTAAAAATGAACTATCGTCTCGAACTTATTTCGAGTATGTATTCGTAATAACTAAAGAGATATTACAAAGTTTTAAATCAGAATAATCAATTCCTTTACAGAAATTATAAATTCAATTTATTTGTTCATTTTACATTTTTTTTCCCGTTTTGTGACTGACTTTGGGTTTGTTAAGCATACAATGCATGGGTTCATTTGAACAATTGATTCATCTGATAGCTGACTTAAGTTAGAAGCATCCGAAGACAGCGATGACGTTGAAGATTTCAGTTCAGGCGACATCTTACATAAATTTGTTTTACTGTCCACACTGTAGAATAGATCCTGTTTCTCTCATTGAGGGCCACAATGCGCGTCAAAAACACAAAAATATCGATATCTCCCTTGTCTAAAAGATCCATAGCGTCCATAATTTTTTGAGCACGGTCCTGTAAAGATGAGGATATTAACTTCTTAGCTGCAATAAGAAATTTCATATCCAGTCAACTTACACGTATTTTTTTTGACGCTGGCTGGTTACCAATTCCACCGTTTTGAAAAAGTAAATTAAATTCGCGACTTTTTTCATATTCGGCATCAATAATACATTGGACGAATTTAAAAAAATGCCCCTTTGCTTGAATTTTGTTCCTTAAATTCAAATTGTATTCAACAGAGCCAGTGTTCTAGTTGAACGCTTAAACACCGATATGTTTTAAGGTCCCTCCTATAAATAGTACTAAATTGTATATAATAAATTAAAAATCGAATCGAATAAATAAAAAAGTTAATATACCTTTAAAATCCACTGCTTTTTAAAATTTTTTAAAAAACGGGAAAAAACGTTCTTGTCAAAGCAGTTGCTTGAAATTCCAACATATTAAATGCTTCAAGAATATTATAATGTGGCAATAGCGGCAAATGCAAAAATTTCAGAAAAGGTATGTAGGCTTGTTTATTGTGTTTGATCAATTATTTCAGCTGCTGCACATTGTCTTTTGATATGTTGATAAAAGTGAATTTATACAACCAATTGAACTCAATATTTTCGCTCGACTTGACCGTTGGCCCGGGGGTAAGGCAGTGGCATTTAGCACATGAATTATATTATTGGCCTTCAGAAATTCTTCAAATTCGGAGGAAGTAAAGCAGGTCGATAATAATTCGGCGGGGTCCACTGTAATTTACAAAATACTGCGATTTTAACGTCTGACATACTTCACGTGAATTAGTAGTGGCGGCAGGGTACAGCTTCACAAATTTGGTGAAAGCGTCAATGACAACCAGAAGATACTTTTTCTTAAAGGGCACTTTCGGAATACTATGTAGCGTGACACGGTTGTCCGAAGCGGACGCTGAGTAGTAGATACACTTGAGGCAATTTTTAATGTAATTGTTAACTTCATACACGGGAACCAGTAATACGTCTTGATTTGTGTACAACATTTCTCAGTGGCCAAATGGCCAAGCTTTTCGTGCACTACTCGTATGACATGATTTATCATTTCGAAAGGGACATAAAGTTGGGGTACACTCGTCGAGGACAGGCGGTACACTACTCCGTCTCGCAGTTCGAAATCCGCTATCTCATGTTTCTCTAACTCATCTCGGAGTTTGACAATCTCAGGGTCCCGGTTCTGGGTTAACTGCAGTTGGAAGTCAAGGTTTAGATCGTCAACGTATGCGGCAGTTTCTATTCTGCTTAGAGCATCAGCATGGGGCATACTAATCCCCGAACGGTGTACAATCGTGTAGTTGTAATTTTCTAACAGCAGGACCCAGCGAGCAATTTTGGCGCAGTACGTCTCAAAACGTTTTAAGGAATACACGATAGCTAACGTCTCTAGTTCATAACTGTGTAGTTTCGATTCGGTGGGTGTTATTTACCGTCGCTTTGTCTCTGGAGTAGCACTGTTCCGAAACCAATTGAACTAGCATCGCAGTGTAACTCTGTTTCAGACTTCGGGTTGTAAATAGATAACACGGGGGATTCGATCAGTTTCAACTTCAGTGTTGAAAGCTTCGAGGCATTCCTCGGAGAATACATAAGGGGTATTTTTTCTTAACAATCGGGACAGCGGATACGCAATCTTAGCGAAACTAGGTACAAATCGACGGAAGTATGAGAATAAGCCTAAGCAGCGCTCGAATTCCTTGCTATTCCTTGGGATGGACAGATCCCGTATCGCCTGAACATGAGTAACCCAAGTACTCTAGTTCCCTATACGCAAAACGGCATTTAGTCAGCTTCAGGCATAGCCCGTTCACTCTTAACTTATACAGTATTTTCTTCAGAACCTCAAGGTGGGTTTCAAAGTCATGCGATGCGACTAGCATATCGTCCATATATATCACCAGTTGACCTCGGTTTATAAATTTCTTAAGGACAAATTTAGTTCTTTCAGTTTACAGAGTCTAATATTAATTTTATACAGGAGATCTCTGCCTATAATCATCGGCAGTTCGGTTGCTTTGTTCGTCAGGACTTCAAACGTATGTATGGTCTCTGTGCTGCGGAGGTGAACCCTACACTGCACTTGACCTAATGACCGAAGTTGGCTATTTCCTAAACCACGGCAGTTCAATGTACGGGGGCTAAGACGGCAGTTGGAAGGGACTTCAGATTGACGGATAAAACTCTTCGGACTGCCCGAATCTAGAAGGGAAAACATATTTATATTTATAGATGGGCAGTTTTTATAGATGTGGCCCGCTATGCCACACTTGAAACAGGAATTCGGCGGTCTGATCGGTTTCGGGCATTGGTTTTTGTAATGCCCCCATCCCGAGCAGTTAAAGCATCTGGTCTCACTTGTGGCAGTGCCTGACGATTTGTTCCCAGACGAAGCGGCAGTTTTTGCTGGCTGCACCTTCACGCTAGTGCTTTGCTTGGAGGCAGCCGCCTGCATACGTAGGCGCTCGTAGCGTTCCAGTAGGGGCTTCAGTTCAGCCACCGTGCAAGCTGAGTACAGCATGCCGACTCGAGTAGAGCTGTCCCACAGTCCATCGATGATCAGGTCGACCAGCTCGTTCTCCAGAATCGGAGCATTCATGGCAATCTCCTGCATCTCGATTGCGAATCTCAGGCATCCTTCGCCTGCCCTGATGCGCCGGTTACGCAGAGCGTGGTACACCTCCTCGATACTACGCGATACTACAAACTCTCGCAGGAGGATTGCCTTCAGTTCTCCGTAGCTGTGCACCGATACCGTGCGCAACAGCACCGCCGCCGTCCCCTCCAGCATGCGACGGCATGCAACCAAACGTAGGCGGTCATTTAACTGCAGAATGTCAAACGCGTCCTCCAGATCGTTCAGTCATTTCTTCACATCATATGCAGTATCAGCTGAGAATCGAGCCACCATGTTCTCGATGACACTCAAGTCACTGACCTGCTGCCTCGGTGCTCGGGATTCGTCCATACTCTGTTGCAGCTTGAGGATCTGCTGCTGCAGCTGTAGCAAGTCATGTTGTTTCCGTAGCATCGTCAGTTGCTCGTCCAGGCTGGGGGAGGCGGAAGCAGCCAGTGTGATGGCGGCAGCGGTAAGCATAGCGGCGGCGGATACAACAGTGGGTACGTCGGCAGCGAGTGCAGCGGTGAGCACGGCTGCAGCGGCAGGCACAGTAGTGGGTATGGCGGCAGCGGGTACAGCGGTGGCGGACCCAGTAAAGGCGGGAGCGGCAGCAGCGGGCCCAGCAGCGGCGAGTATGGCAGCAGTGGGCACAACAGAGGCGGGTGCGGCAGCAGCGGCCCCAGCAGGGGCGAATGTGCCAGCGGCGAGCACAGCGGAGTCTGGTGCGGTAGCAGCGGGCCCAGCAGGGGCGAATATGCCAGCGGCGGGCACACCAGAGGCTGGTGCGGCAGCAGTGGGCCAGCAGGGGCGAATATGGCAGCAGTGGTCACAGCAGAGGCGGGTGCGGCAGCAACGGGCCCAGCAGGGGTGAATGTTTCAGCGGCGGGCACAGCGGAGGCTGGTGCGGCAGTAGCGGGCACAGCAGGGGCGATTGTACCAGCAGGGGCAGGGGCGAGTATGGCAGCAGTTGGCCCAGCGGGTGCGGCAGTAGCGGGCACAACGGCACCCGGTACTGCAGCGGCAGGCGCAGCAGCGGCGGCTCTAGTGGCAACCGGTACTGCAGCGGCAGTCACAGCAGTGGGTGCATCAGCAGCGGTGGGCACAGTAGACTCGGTAATGGAGTCAGTGGCAGCGGCGGGCGTGGAGGCGGCCACCTTAGATGTGTATAGTGTGGCCTGCCGTGTACCGAAATATGTATCCTTTCGGGTAGTCATCCCACTTCTGAGTTGTAAACACCTATTTATTATATAAAATGTACAATGATTAATTTGGATGTCACCGATTTTAAATTTCAATTTCGCAGCGAGTGCGTCTTGTTGGTTGCGTTGCCGGAAAAGAAGAAGAAAGCTTTTCAGTGTGGCCTTAGGCCACATATCGATAATTTCCATAGGCTACTTAATACTAACCATAAATACTTAAAATACTAACTTATCACTACCAATCGATACTATAATACTGACTTATTACTAACAATCGATATATGTGTGAGCATTTAACAGAATTCGTAAGTTACTGGAATCTTGCAATTGCAAAGGACTGCAAGGGTATATAAAATTCGGCATTGGCGGAGTTAGCTTCTTCGATGTTTTTGTTAGAAAATCTTTATTAGCTTTTATTGAAAACTTTTCTTTTTGTTGGAACCACTTTTGAGTTAGCACACACACTTTTCCCAGGAGTGTACTGTATTTGCAAATAACAACCCTTTTTATACCCTTGCAGAGGGTATTATAAAATTGGTCAGATGTTTGTAACGCTCAGAAGGAGTCGTTTCCGACCCCATAAAGTATATATATTCTTGATCAGCATGAGAAGCTGAGCCGATATAGCCGTCCGTCCGTCTGTGCAAATCACGCTGGCATCTTAAGAGCTATCGGAATGAAATTTCATATTTGAGCTACTTTTAGCCGCAAGATAATAAAGTATGAAAATTGTCAGGATCGGACTACTATATCATATAGCTCTAGAACAAAAATTTTTTCAAAAATTGGAGTATCCCCATGAAATTTACCAATATAATAGAATTTGATATAAAATCTCAGATCCCAAAATTTGAGGTTGATCGGATAAATAGAACACAAGTTACAGTCGATACAAATCGGTTCTACGTCATCAGCAAATCAATATATACTTGTCAGTTCAGAGTTCGCGGTTGTCTTTGTGGGAGCTCCCAGTTTTAAGTGTATAAATAAGCCTCCAAAGGAATCTGCAAATCGTGGAATCTGTTTAGCACTTGCTACGGAGTCTTTGGCTACGTACCACTGTTGGTGTCTGCGCCACAGCGCAGCTGCTGGCCAAAATTTTTTATTTGGTACCCCCATACGTTTGGACCGGTCATTGGGCCAAGGGGGGGCGGTGTTGCTCTCTTGCTTACTGGTTTTCCCGCCTCTCATCGTCTTGGACTCCTGCCTGTGTGGGTGTGTCGTGGAATTATCCGGAATTTCCCCAGGCCGTTCCACATTTCTTGTTGCTGCAAGAAGCTGCTTCTTCTTCCCCGATCGTTTGTCAGCTGACTAAGGCCAGTGTTGGGCAACGCAGGGGGCGGGCCCCCATATCTGACAGAGGGCGCCAGGGAGGCTTTGGGGCGGTTCATTCGCTAATTTTGAATTTTCAACTTTTGGAGTAACGGATAGCGCCTGGCCGTTAAACCTCGTCTGTGTAGTGCCAATCCAGTATGGTTGGTGCGAATGCTGCTGAGGCACTTGAAGAGGCTGTTTTCAGGAAGAGCTCGCGTCTGGGCCGGACTCCGCCTCGGGTTACGGCTCCACCAGAGAATGGCCCGCAAATAATTGTGGCACCAGCGTCAACGCAAATCGTCGAGTGCACGGAAGTGGCACCGGTAGCTCCACCGGCATCGAATATCCCTGAGCTCGACGAATTGGGTAAGCTCCTTGGCGATTTAGTAGAGGTGTTCATGACAAAGGCGGTCCGCCACGTCAACGTCAACACCAAACAGGCGATCACAAGGATGAAGGAGCTGCAAGAACTCCTGTGCCAAAAGGTGTTTGACGGCCAGCTGACCGTATGTAATGAGATAAAGTCTGCTGAGCCAGATCAAGCGCCCGGCGAGGCCAAGGCCATAAGTAGACTTCGTGGAAAGCCCCCACTTGGCGATTCTCCTAAATGCCCAAGGGATGAAGTGGTGACTCAAAGCTGTGTGCCAGCGAAAAAGCAAAAAAGTGCACATATTAGGGAGATTGGAACTGCAAAAGAGCCTGCTGCTGACGGTGCCGAATGGCAGGTAGTAGCACCAAGGCCGAGAAGGCATCCAAAGCAGAGGCAGCGGCCAAATTCTATTATTATCGAAAAGAAGGGCAACATGTCATATAGTGACATTCTAAAGGTAGTAACGCGTAGCGAGGATGCGAAGCTTAAAGCCGTCGGTGAATGTGTCCAAAAAGTAAGAAGAACAGCAAGTGGCGACCTTCTTCTAGAGTTAAAAGGCAGTGCCGATAATTTGGAGCAAATTAAAGGAGATATAGATGTGGCGCTGAATGGCAAGGCCGAAGCCCATACCCTCACCCACCGTACCCGGCTGGAGATTCTAGATATGGATGATAATACAACAGTAGACGAGATCATCAATGCGATTTCTGCTGAACTGAGCATAAATCTACCCCATGATGCTGTAAAGAGTCTGCGTCCGCTGCGCTCGGGGACTCAGAAAGCCATTCTGTGCATCCCAGCACACGTAGCGGAGATTCTGCTTAAAGTTGGTACCATTAAAGTCGTTTTTAACGTATGCAGGATTCGCATCAATGAGACCCCAGTGAGGTGCTATAAGTGCCTGGAAATTGGGCATATCGCAGCCAGGTGCAACAGGCGAGTGGACAGGAGCAAGTGGTGCCTGAGATGTGGGCAGAACGACCACAAGATAAAGAGTGTCACAACAAGGCTAAATGTTTTTTGTGCCCAGAAAAGGGCTTTGACCAGTTGGACCATGTTTCCGGGGGTCAGAATTGCCATGCACGGACCAAGCAAAGTCCCAAGACGGTGTCCCACCACAAAAAAGATTAGATTTTTACAGATAAATCTAAACCATTGTGAGGCGGCGCAATCATTGTTAGCGCAAACGGTGCTTGTAGCGAAGACAGTAACTGGAGCAGGAGTCTCTCACCGTGCAACGTGCGGGCGCAGTGTTGCTCGCAGGCAGCTGAGCACTTTGTGCGTGCTCATATAAACGACTTTTGGGTCTACAGCTGCTATTTGCCACCAAGCCTCTCTCTGGAAAGCTATAGTAGGTCATTGGACGAGTTGATTACGTATATAAGAAACCACAACCGTGTTATTGTTGGCGGGGATTTCAACGCGTGGGCTGTAGAGTGGGGCAGCCCCCACCAATGCTAGAGGGCGTGTACTGTTAGAGGCGTTTGCTGCCGTAGACGTTGTCCTGCTAAACAGTGGCTCCCAATTTACCTTCAGGCGCGCAGGCATGGGATCAATTATTGATCTCACTTTCGCCAGCAGTGGCCTTTATCCATCATCGTCATGGAAAATAAGCGATACGTATACTGCAAGTGACCAGGAGGCTATCGTTTTTGCGGTGGAGGAAACCGGCCGCCCAACAAATGCTCCTGAAACTCAACATAAAAGATATAAGGTAAACACGCTTAACTTGCAGGAATTTACAGCTGCACTCAATAGCTGCGAATGGGGACAGGAGTAAGCGGAGGTTATGGCTCATCATCTCTCCAATATGGTCGAGAGAGCATGCGATGCGGGCATGCAGCAATGTGGTGCATACACGAGGCACCACAAGTCCGTATACTGGTGGAACCAAAATATTAGCGAATTGCGGAAAAAATGTCTTGCAGCCAGGAGACGATACCAAAGGGCTAGACGCCGGGATGCTGAAAACTGGCCGCAGCTGCGGTACGATTTTAGCTTGGCAAGGACAATGTTAAAGCACACTATTTGGGCCACTAAGAGGGAAATTTTTCTAAGACTGTGCGACTCAGCAGAGCAAGACCCCTGGGGGAAGGCGTATAAAATCGTCGTAAAGCGCATATATGCAAATAGGCAGCGCACACCCCTAGAAGCGGAGCAACTCAGCTCTATAGTCACGGAATTATTCCCGCACAGAGAAAACTCACTAGATAGTAGACGTCCCGCCACACCAGCAGCAGGAAGTTATGTCACTGACCCTGTGTCAATGCAGGAAATTGTGGCTGCAACAAGCGCACTAAAGCCGGGCAAGGCACCTGGACCAGATGCCATCCCCAACCGGGCCCTCAAGCTGGCAATGGCGCTGCGCCCAGACGCATTTTTGGAGGCATACAATAAATGTCTATATGAAGGAGTTTTCCCCAGGATCTGGAAACGGCAAAAAATTGGTTCTGATCCCGAAACCAGGGAAACCAACAGACACGGCCTCATCATACAGGCCCATCTGCCTGGTGGATACTATGGGCAAAGTTCTAGAGGGTCTTATATGTACCCGGCTTCACAGAGCTATAAGTGCCGGAGGGGACTTATCGTCCAATCAATTTGGTTTTCGCAAAGCCAAATCGACGGTCGACGCCATTGGCAAGGTTGTCAGCATAGCCGCGACAGCCATAGAAGGCACTCGATGGAAGCACGGGACGAAGAAGTACTGTCTGATTGTCACGCTAGATGTCAGAAATGCTTTCAATACTGCAGACTGGGGGTGTATTTTGGATGGACTACACAACTTTGGAGTTCCAGAGTATCTACGCGCAATCATCTGGAGCTACTTCGAAGACAGGCAACTGTGCTTCAGTTCAACGAACGGCCAATCAACATACTCGGTTTCTGCAGGGGTACCCCAATGCTCCGTTCTGGGGCCACTGCTGTGGAACATTATGTACGACGGGATCCTTCGCTTGAATCTGCCGGCGGACTGCGAAACTGTGGGATACGCTGACGATGTCGCTCTGGTCATTGTGGCAAAAGAAGTCGCGAAAGCAGAGGCGTTGGCGAACGAGGCGATCTTGCTCATCACAGAGTGGCTGCGTTCGGTGGGCCTACAACTTGCAGCACAAAAAACAGAGATTGTCCTAATAAGCAGCAGGAAATGGGTCGAGACGGCATCGGTCAGTGTGGAGGGCTCCATCATATGCTCGAAGCGTGCTATTCGGTACCTTGGAGTTTGGCTGGATACGCGGCTATGCTTTCGAGAACATCTGCAGCATGTGCACGTAAAGGCTTTGGAGTCAGCGATGGCATTATCAAGAATCATGCTGAATACACGTGGCCCCAGACAAGAAAGACGGCTACTACTCTAGCGTTACAACATCGATCATTCTCTACGCGGCACAGGTATGGACAGAGGCAGTAAAGACTGAGAGCTATACCAGAGGTATCCGGGCAGCATATCGTCTCAGTGCGCTAAGAGTATGTTGCGGGTTCAGGACTATCTCCGACGACGCCGCACGACGTAGAGGAAGCTCGACTAGTAGCATCTTCGCCCGAGGATGGGCCATCTAGGAGAGAGAAGAGGGCTGATGCTAGAAGGAGAAGCATAGACACATGGCAGCGGAGATGGGATGAATCCTCCAAAGGGCGTTGGACCCATAGATTGATTCCTGACGTGTGTGCGTGGCTTGGTAGGCAACACGGTGCCGTAAATTTCCACCTTACGCAAATTATCAGTGGGCATGGCTGTTTTAGGTATTACCTACACCGCTTCGGACACGACGCATCCCCCTTCCGAACTGCGGGGACGGCATCATCGAGGATGCAGAGCACGTCCTGTTCGTATGCAACCGCTTCTCTGACGAACGGCAAGTGCTATCCCAAAAAGTGGGTACCACCCTCACAGTTGGTAACCTGATAGAGGAGATGATTTCGTGTCAACATAAGTGGGATGCGGTAAACTCCTTCGCGGCTAGAGTGATGCGCGATCTGCGATTAACCGAACGCCGGAGGGCAGGTGTGGAGGCACGACAATAAAAACAACACGGCTGCTGTGAAGCATTACCTTTCGGCCGTCCCGCAGCAGTTCTTGTCATTTTTTCTTGTATATTACTGTAGTGTACGTATTGTATCTTAATGTATTGTACGTATACTGTATGTATGCTGCCTCACTGTTAGATGTTAATAAATTTGTTAAATTTGTCATCAGCAAATCAAATAGAGCACATGCATACGCACACACAGACGTAGCGCTACACGTATGTATGTATGTGTATGCGTGTTGTGCTTTGCTTACGGAATGATGGAAGAAAAATTTGTAGTAAAAAGAGAAATAATTTGAATGTTTCGTTTGTGTATTGATTAATTGAGTTGCAGAGAAAGAAATTTCAAAATGTAAAAAAATTATTGCCAAGGACTGCAAGGGTATATAAACTTCGGCATTGTCGAAGTTAGCTTCTTTGATATTTTTTTCTTTGAATTTAGCACTGGATAAATTTTTTTTAAAAATTTATTATGTCACATTCACGCATTGTAGGAGTTCAATTTGAGTTTTGTAGATTTGTTTAAATACATACATACATGTATGTGTTAACTTTTGGAAATTGCGAGGAAATATATATAAATTTGGGACCAATTTTCTATTTTTTTTGGAGGAAAACGAATTAAATTCAGGAATTATGCGCAAAAGTAATTTTTTTTGATTAGGAAAATCAAGGGTAATAATTATATGCATGTGAGTATGGGTACGGATGCTGGAGGCATGTACATGTACTTATATATGTCGAAGTCCCTGTTGAAGTCCCTGGCAGGGCATCCTTCACGAGAATCTGGTTTAGTTCACATTTTTACTTCACTGTATTCTTTTATTTAGACTTCACTTAATAACTTTGCACTGAACTGTATTTGTTAGTTCCGGACCGGGGCTAGCTATTACTGGACTCTCTGAGCCTAATGCCCCGTCTTATATAGGACCTCACATAATGACAGTTCTCGTATTTTGGCAACATTTATTAGTCAACTGTTGCTTAGGCCTGTATTCGAATATTCAGTGTGTGATAGAAATAAGCAAATTTCATAAATGCATTTATTAGGACAATTACGTATTCTTTCGGATTATTTTTCCCACTCATTTTACCCGTTTTGTCAATGTATACCGTTGCCATGGTATGTCTATCATGGGAATAGGATGCATCTCTGCCTGTATTTTCTTAACAGGCGGTTTTGATAATTTGCACGTGATGCAGTTCTTTACAAATCTATGGATAATAACTATAAACCTTGTCCAACGTCCATCTGAAAGTTCTTGGTATTACCGGTAAGCTTTTGTTTTTTACGTTGCCTTGTATTTTCCTATGCAAAATTCCTTTCCGTAATTCATATGTTTTGTCTAAATTATCTGGCAGTTCATTATTTTTTAATTTAGTAGATACATATGTCTACATAGTATCTCTGAATCACGTTGATGCTCCGAAATCAACCAGTTGTCGGTTACCTAAGTCAAGTGAACACGCATTTCATGTATTTTACTCAGTACCTTACTTTTCTTTGGCACTGGATTTCGGGAAAGAAAGTCCACATGTGCCATTCGCTCGCCTTTTTGATACTATATATCGAAATCAAATGATTGTAAAAAGGCCCACCACCTATGTAGTCTTGGGGTTAAATCTAACTTAGTACGAATTTTCGGCCCTGTTTAATTGCGTTAACAACTGCCAACGTCTCCAACTCGTAGGAGTGGTACTTCGATTCGGCAGGAGACGTGCATTTGCTGTAATATTCCACCACATGGGGTTTGTTATCAATTCAATGCAGCAATATTGCTCCATAGCCAACCAAACTACCATCTGTGTGAAACTCTATTGTGTGTTTTGGATCAAATATAATT
The DNA here is from genome assembly GCA_018152135.1 of Drosophila paulistorum. Classification (NCBI taxonomy): domain Eukaryota; kingdom Metazoa; phylum Arthropoda; class Insecta; order Diptera; family Drosophilidae; genus Drosophila; species Drosophila paulistorum. The sequence continues at coordinate 448,119 of JAECXG010000501.1, forward strand.
AGGACTCGAGCATCCGTCAAAACAGTTATTATCTTTCATCCGATTTGCTCGTGCTCTGGTCTCCAAACAAAATCCGTGTTTTTCTTTGGCGTGAGGAGATACAAGGGTTTTAGGATCTCTGAATATTCCGATAAAAACTGTCGGAAATAAGAGGCCAAACCTAAAAATTCTCGCGATTGAGACACAGTTTGTGGAGGTAGTAGTCCCAACAACGCTTCAATTTTTCGTCAGATTCGTCTGATTTCTCCATAATTTATTTCATAGCCCAGATACTCGACCCTAGTTTTAAGAAAAGAACACTTTGTCAAATGAGAATCCCGCCTTACTCAAATTATCTAGGACTATCTGCAATCGATCTAAAGCTTCTTCTTTGGTTTCGGCTATAATCAACACATCATCGATATACACGACTGCGTAGGTGTGTGCTAAAACTCCTAATGCTTTTATTATCGCCCACTGAAATACAGAAGGTGCAATTTTTAGACCAAAAGGCGTGGCCAAAAACTCATACTGCCCTTCAGGCGTAACGAAAGCGGTTTGCTCTATAGAATCTTCATGTATCAGCATTTGATAGAAGCCACTCGCCATATCCAAACATGAGAATAATTTAGCCCCGGAAAGCCTAGCAATCTGGTCTGAGATAAGTGGTAATGGATACCTATCGGCGATTGTATTATCATTTAACATACGGTCAGTGTCATTTTTCTTTTTAACGAACATCATAAGGCTGGCAAAAGAAGAGCAACTAGGACGAATCTCATATCCGACTAAACTAGTTAGTTGGACTCTTTTTGTTTTAAAAATAAAGTACTGCAAAAATCTATCCATAATAACATGCATCAAAACCTCCAAATGGTAGGGTTTTTTTTTATATTGGTTAAAACCTGCTGTGTAATATAAAAGGGTTCGTTACTTAAACCGTTAAGTTTTACAATATTATTAATTTTTTTCCCTTAAACTTATCGGCAGCACTTTTCTTTATCAAAGAACACTCAGATCCATTATCAAAACAAAAACGAACGGACTCACCGCATAAACATATTATTCCTGATGGTGCAGAAACTGTGCAAATGTTTACACGCTTTTCGTACACCTTGTCGTTTCCCGGCATTCATATTAGGCAAGATGAGGCGAAATGTCCCACTCCATCCCACTTGAAGCAAATGATTGTCTTTCTTTTCTGCTCTGGAGGAGAGGCAGCCTGACGCCTGGCTTCTTGTTGAAAGATTGCTTGTTTCTTGGAACGGCAGACTGCACTCTTATGCCCAAGTTTGTTGCAGAAACGGCATTTGACTTCAGATTGTAGCCGCATTCGCTGCACCTTGGGCTCAACCTGAGCAACGTAAGCCAGAACCACTGACATAGCAGCTTGCTCCATAGTAATTCCATTGCATATTAAGAGAAGTGACGTTAACAACCGGCTTGCGTACAATGAGAAGCACTTTCCATCTTTTGGCCGTCCACTGAAAATATAGAAAACTGCCGTAACTGTGGTTTCGGTGCCTTCAAAATGCTTCAGAAACAATTCCTTAAATTTAGGCCATACCATACCAGCAAAGGATATTTGAGAAAGTCACTTGGATGCACTGCCTTCGAGTGATTTGCTTAGAACCATGAGAAGTGCGCTGTGGAGCACCAGGCAAAGGCACTTGATCATACGGCATCAGGATTAAACTTTATCAGGACTATCTTCTTTTCCACTCGTTCATTTCTTCCTGTCCTAATCATCTCCATCATGCTGCGAAGTTGCGACTAAAAATGAAACACATGCGGTTATCAGGACTGCTATGGCGTGGAGGCAATCCGACTTCTGATGTCGAAGTCCCTGTTGAAGTCCTTGGCAGGGCATCCTTCACGAGAATTTGGTTTAGTTCACTAATTTTTACTACAAACGCTGCACGGCAGTGTTGTAAATTACACAATGCACTGACATCTGACAATTCTCAAAGCAACTTAGTAGGCTTTGATTCATTGACACCTGATAATTCTAAAAACAACTTACTAGGCTTGGATTCATTCTCCGACCTATGTATGTACAATCTTCAAAGTTCATTAAACATATGCTGTTATATTTTATTAATTACACACGTCTACACATGCATAAACAAATATGTAAGCACATACATAGATAAATATGTATGTACATATGTACATCCATACCTACATAAATAATACTTATTAAATATGTATGCACATAGCTACCTAGATAAATATTCATGACTATACATGGGCATACATAGGCGACATATGGGTGTACAGCTGCTACTTGGCACCAAGTCTTACTCTCCAAGATTTAGAGTCGGCACTGGACCAACTCGCCTTAGATGCAAGAGGAAAGACTTTAACTCATGGTCAACGGAATGGGGTAGTGCCCACACAAACTCCAGGGGCCGCACAATGCTAGAGAGCCTCACCTCGCTCGACCTTGCTGTGCTAAACACGGGAACACAAAGCACACATTCTGCAGAGCTGGCTACGGATCAGTGATCGACGTCACATTTGCAAGCAGGCGACGTCACATTTGCACCATCGGCAGCCGCCCCGCTGCAAACGTAACCACCGATCAAAACGCTAAAATGTTAAGAGTGGATACGCTTGTAGATGCCATAATAGCAGCCTGTGATGCCAGCATGGTAGCCCGTAGATGCCACAGCAAACAGAAGGTCCCAATCTACTGGTGGAATGCATCTATAGATGAGGCGCGAAGGAGGTGCCTCCAATGCAGACGGCAATGTCAGAGAGCGCGTGGAATGTCTGAGTTCTTTACCCTTCAGGCCCAATACAAGCTAAAGCGAAGAGAACTGACACTCGCTATTAAGGAGAGTAAACGCAAATGCTTTTTAGAACTGTGGAACGCCGCCGAGAACGATATTTGGGGGGCTGCGTATAAAGTAGCCATGAAGAAGCTGAACGCATATAAGCCCGCGACTCCCAACGAATCCCAAATGAAACACATTGTAGAGACTCTGTTTCCAAACACCTCAGCTATACCGCCAAGACCCACTCGAATCGCTGCTACACGAGACGTCTGCGATATAAGCCCCGATGAAAGTCTCTCAGTTGAAGAAAAAATGCAGGATCAAAAAGCTCCAGGCCCGAATGCAATACCAAACAAGGCGCTAAGACTAGCGGACGGCGCCAGCCTGGAAAGTTTGCAGAAGCTCTCTTCGGGATTTTCGGGTACCAGAGTATATAGTCCTCATGGTGGAGGACAATTTCCGCAATCGGATCCTGCGCTACAACTACCAAAGTGGCTGGCGCACTCTCATCGTCAAAGGAGGTGTCCCGCAAGGCTCCGTTCTGGGCCCAATCCTATGGAACGTGATGTATGATAGCGTGCTTAGGCTTTCCCTCCTACCTGGAACCCAGATTGTCGGCTTTGCAGACGATGTGGCGATAGTGGTGGTAGCGAAGCTACATGAGACGGAGACCAACACGGCCGCAGCAGTCGATATAGTCAAAGGCGGTAGCTGAAATTTCTCTGGATACGTCCAAAATAAAGTCATCCAGGGCAAGACGCTATCTGGGCATCTTATTGGACACCCGCCTTAGCTTCAAAGAACACCTGGAGCATGCAAATACCAAAGCTGCAGAGATAGGCCGCGGCATAACGCGCTTCCTGCTCAACTCCAGAGACCCAAGCCAACGGCAACGGGTACTATTGGTAAATGTGGTGAGATCGATATTGCTCTACGGAGCTCCTATTTGGGCAACTGCTATGCGGCAGAAATCATATCGCCAAGGGCTCGAATCAACATATAGCGTCTAGCGAATAGACGCCACTAGCAAAACAAGAGGCCAAAAGAGCAGCCAGAAGAGCGAGCCTAGAAGACTGGGAAGCAAGATGGTCATCCTCAACTAAAGATAGATGGACGTTTAGGCTGATCCCCAACCTGGAGTCCTGGCTCTCACGAAGTTACGACGAAGTAACGTTCGAGTTAACACAACTGTTAAGCGGCCATGTGTGTTTCAACTCATACCTGCACCGATTTGGGCAAAAAGCAGTCCAGAATGCAGGCTCTACATGTTAAAACGGCGTATAAGAGGATGCCGAGCACGTGTTTTTCTGCTGCCCGAGATTCCGGAGTGAACGCCATGAGCTTGAAAAAACCTTCGGCGAGCTACCTACAGCCGAGAACACCGTCAACACAATGTGTGTTAGCCAAGAACAATAGTCCGCGGCCTGCGCATTTGCAAAAAAAAGTTATGGACACTCTTCACCGCCTGGAGAGGCAGCGAGGCGGGCCATGAGGCCCTACTTTTACAGCCTGCTAAGCAATACCCCCGGCAGTCCCGCAGGTTAAATTGGCACCCACAATTTCTATCTCTTCTATCTTTTCTTTCATCCTTTTCTTCAAACATTGTTACGTTTTCTCTATTTTGTTAAATAAATGAATAAAAGAATATCAAAGAAGCTAACGTCGGCAATGACGAAGTTTTTATACCCAAGCAGTCCTTGGCAATAACTTTTTTACATTTTGTAATTTGTTTCCCTGCAACTCAATTCATCAATACCCAAACAAAACATCATTTCTCTTTTTACTCCAATTTTTTCTTCTTCTTCCATCATTCCGTAAGCAAAGCACAACACGCATACACATACAATTCGTGTAGCGCTGCGTCTGTGTGTGTGTGTATGCATGTGCTCTGTTTGATTTGCTGATGACGTAGTAGGCAGCAAGCAGCTCTGCCGGCAGCGCTTGAATCGATTTGTACTGACTGTAACTTGTGTTCTATTTATCCGATCAGCAATTTCGGCAGTAGGATATATATTCGTGCCTGCCAATGACTTTAGATAGTCCTGGAGCCGCTTGGCTTCTCTCAATTGTGTGCTTGCTTGGGTACGTTGTTTATCGTCCTAATCTGAGGAATTGTTGTTATCTAATGAACTTAACAGGTTACTCGCAAAGCCTTCACAGTTCCTAGACTTCTCTTGCTCCTTTTCTCAGGACTTGTATTCACTTGATAAGTTTTTAAGGTTACTCGTAAGGCCTTTTAGAAACTGATTTGTGTTGCTTTTATATAGGCAGCTCCTCTGGCCTCAGGAACTTATTGGTGTAGCACTGGCTGGTACTTTTCCATTGGCCCCCTGCTTTCACCCACGCTTCTACTTGTTGCTATGCGTGGTGAAAGTCCCGCAAATCCTTGGCGCAGCTGTGTCCACTTTGGGGTGCTGCGCGCCCATTTGCTCCTTGTCCTTGTCTCTCTCCCTTGCCTGCATAGCAGCCGGCAGAGCGGCTTTCGTCGCCTTCTCTCAATGGCGGCGCCTTTCTATTGGCCGGCCAGCTTCTAACGCAGATTCTTGCTGTTTTCGCTTCTCTGCCGGCGCTGATGTCGCCCGTCGCTCCCCCGATCCACTCGTCACAGCAGAGTTGCTCTTTTCTCTCATATGGGAAACCTACATACTCGACTATACATCATACATTTGGTACTATAATTAAAGTAGTCTGTATTTTATACTAATTAGTACTATTTTAAAGGCTAAAGGAACATTGATATCTTTCCCCTTCTTCGACTTGTATATTCCCCTCGCATACCCACAAGCCGTTTTGGTTCTTGCGTTTGTTCTTTCCCCCCTAGTCCCCGATTCACAAGCATAGCCCTCACTTCATTTCGCATCGGCATCACATGCCCTCCGCACCTCACCTTTGCTCTCATTTGTTCGTCGGGCTTCGGCTTCTCACGATCTACGTGTTTTTGGTTTTCGCATGGTTTTTGGTTTTTCGACTTACATTCGCCGCCGGTACCCTCTCTTGCGGTTATACACGCATAGCGTATGTGTGTCATGTATGCTCTCTCATGTATTGCTCTATAAGCCACACGCACGCCAGCCTAGTTCGTGCCTTCTCTTATTGTTTCTCTCACTTTGGCTCTTGCGTTTTGTTATCAGGCCAATGCCCTCTTTCGGTTCATGATTATGCCCTCCAGCCATGTTTCATTCGTGCACGCGTAGCCGATTTCATGCGCTTCGCCTCCCACGCATCTTCCCGCTTAGGCGAAATTTGTCAGCGGTTGCTTGATGGTCGATCGACCATACTTGAGTTTGATCGTATATCGTATGCTTCGATTGAGTTCTACCGGTACTATTGGTGCATTCGTATGCTCGTGCCTCCGATGGTTTGGGTCTCGACTGTATCTTGTATCTGGAATATCGTAGTGAGCTGGACTACGTTCATAGCTTGTTGTTGTGTGGTACATTATTTTACATATAATGTTTCTCACACTCCCCCCTTCTTCGGGAGGGATTGGCCCTCCCCTGTTCTTTGTACCTCGTGTGCTTTCAGTCAGGAATAATGTATATATATTTTTTTTTGATGTGCATATTATTCCCTTTTATGATAGTTCGTGGTATGGGTTGTTTTCTTTTCCGTTTGCCATTTTTTATTTTTTTTCAGACTCAGCTCGCATCTTTTAATGGACATTCGGCATCTTTTCTTGGCGATCTCTGAGTATCTTTTCGTTCTTGGTGGCGGATTAGGGCATATTTTCATTATTATTAATTTCATGTTGTTTTTTTTTTTTAATAGCCCGTTCCGCACCGTCCTTTTCCACTGGCCACCGCCAGACGTTTTCTCGCTTGCGCCAGCCGTTCTTCCTCCTGTTGGACTTTCTCCCATTTCAACAGTTCCTTCTACGCCTCCTCTTGCTGCCGATCTCATATCCATTAAACGAAACGGAGCCACCTTTTTGCCGGAGGCTCATGTACTTCATCTTGAAGCCACGGCGCATATTCTTGGCTGGCTTGGCTCTCCTATCCGACTGGACGCTTTTCTGCTCACTGTACTCCTCTCGATCCATCATCCGGACCACATCGTCTCTCTCCATAACGCTCCTTCATCAATATCACGGAGCCGGTCTGATACCGCCGACTCCGCAACACTCTCCTCCTCCGTAGTGAATCCACTATCCGATTCACTATCAGTGCTATCACCACGGAGCCGGTCTGCCACCGCCGACTCCGCGTCGCTTTCTTCCACCGTTGTGTACCCGCTGTCACCCTCCTCGTCCTCATCGAATTCCTCATCCGAGCAGGCGACGATGTCTGGATTTAATATTTCCAGCCCATCGTCGTCGGACTCCCCTTCGGACTCGTTGGGAGACTCCATGTCGCTGGAATCATCCATACCGTGCCAGTCACCGCGTAACATGTTGGCCCGCGGTGCCGCACCTCTTCATCCTGGCCAGTTGCTGCATTGAATGCTTTCATAATTTTAAATAAATATTCTTGTTCTGACTTCGTTGAGCGTTAAACGTCGAATGATTTCTGCTTAGTATAAATGTCTGCATGAAGCCTCGCATCCATGGTAACTATCAGTTTTTTTTACCGTTGTTGAGCTTTGTTTCTATTTTTTTTTAGCATAGCTTAGTAGTTCGTCGTGGTGCCTCACTATTACATGTGTAATACCGTGAGCATGTGTGGGTGCGAGTCTCTCTTTCTTTTTCCCCTTTTTTTTTTGTTGTTGCCACTCACACTGTTACGCTTGATCCCACTTAAGAGAGTTGGGCGCATTTCTTTTTACTGCGTTTGGAGTTGCCGCCACTTTCTCTTTTGAATGTTTCTTTGCCTGTGTGTGTTATTACGATATTATATATATTATATTATATAGTTCTGATACAGTTCGAATATTTTCGGCTCTCTGCTATGTGCAGATTTCTCGCTCCATACTCACTGTTCATCTTGTTGTTTGGCCTCATCTTCGCAACATACTTGCTGTTTCATCTGGCTGATATGTGCCTGCCTGTTTTTCCCCGTTTACTTATGACGTAATTTGCATATTACCAGTGATACGAAGCCAATTACCAATTTGGAGGCCCGTAATTTAGGTGCCAGTTTTGCTGCGAAACCTTTTTTCAGCGTTTGACAGATGGTGTTCCTTTGCCCATACTGTTGCTCCAATTGTTGGTCTCCATTCCCTTTGTCTTAGGTTGAAATGCCTCGACTGATCCTGCGCGGCTGTATTATCTCGAATAGCTCTTGCATTTGTTTCGCCTTTGACGTTTGTGGTACAGGCTGTTTCCCCGTGCCTGTCGTGACCCTATCGTACAGTGCACCTGGCATTCTTGGTTCCCGCCCTTGTATTTTGTATGCTGGCGTGAACCCAGTTGATTCTGATTGGCTGGAATTATTGCCAACGTTATTTCCGGCCAACTTTTGTCCCAGTTGCGTTGATTTTCCCCCGTAAATTGTGCGCTCATCGTTTTCACGGTTCTGTTTGACCTTTCTGTTGGGTTTTCATGTTAAGTGTACGGTGCTGTTAGCTGGTGTTGGCAGCCCCATTCCTCTAGCATTTTCTAGAATACTCTGCTAGTGAATTGTACCCCGTTGTCCGTTATCACCAGCTTTGGGGCTCCAAATCTAGACATGATCCTCTCCCGAAAAGCCTTTACCAAACTCTCGGCCGTTGCTTTGCGCATTGGTATTAGTTTTGTTCATTTTGAAAATCTGTCTACGATTACTAGCAACATTGAATTTACATGTTTCGATCTTGGTAATGGCCCAACGAAATCGCCGCATATTGTGGCCCAAGGTTCCTCTGGTATTGTGTTAGCATTTTTCCTGCTGCCTGCGATAATGTTGCAAAAACGGTACGAATCGTCTGTACCAAGAAGCCACTCCTAGATATTGCCGTAATTCTTTTGTGCAAGTTGGCGGTTTCAGTTGAGCTATTGCGGACACCTTGTCTGGGTCTGTTGCAATTCTGTCACTAGGTGTCACTAGATATTTCAGCTCTGTTCTGAAGAATTGGCACTTTTCAGCATTAATTCTTAAATTATTGTTTTTCAATCTCATGAACACTTCCCGTAGATGTTTCATGTGTTTTTCGATTGTTTTGCTCACTACCACTATGTCTTCTTCGTATGCGAATGCGTTTGGTATAACGTAACCAAATGGCAACCTGTAACCCTAATGGTATCACTTTCCATTGGAATAAACCTTTCCCTGGAACTGTGAATGCTGTCATTGGTCTGTTGTTTTCTTCCAACGGAATCTGCCAGTAGCCATCTTTTAGGTCCAGACTGCTTATGAATTTCGCTTCCCGTAGCTGGTTTAATATGTAGTCGAGGCGTGACATTAGGTAGGCGTCCTTTATCAGTTTTGCGGTGATTTGTCTGAAATCTACGCAGAATCTCCATTTGCCCGTCTGTTTCTTCTTCACCATAACTATCGGTGAGCTATAGGGGCTTTGTGATGGCTCTATGCATCCCAATGTTAACAGTTCGTCGACTTTTACGTTGATATCTCCTTGAATTTTTGGATTCTTCGCACGATATCTGTGTTCATGATCCTGAGGAAATTCTACCCTAGAATCAGTGCATCCATGCCCTCAGGCATGACTAGGAATGGCATGTGGATTTCTTTGTTCCCGAATTTCACAAATCCTATCCATTGTTCTGCATTGTCTCGCATCTTGCCATCTGCCATGTACACCATTTCCCTTTACGTCTTATTGTTTCTAACACTTGCTTGCTTATGAAGCTACTCGTGGCTCCCGAGTCAATTGTCGACTTCATTTGTATTCCTGCCACCTCGATAATCGCTGACAACTGATCCTCTTCTTCCACTAGTTGGCCCTGCTCTCCCCGCATCGGCTGGAACCGCCGCTCGTTTCCCGACCTCCAACCACAGTTCTTTGTCCAATCTTTCCACATTGCCAGCAGAAATTTAGCCTTTGGTTGTTGCATTCTTTGGCCCAGTGTCCGGCTCCCCCACACCTCCGACAAGCCTGGTTCGGGTTTAACATTTTCCCATCTTGAATGTTATTAATTCCTTGGCCTTGTGTTGTGTGATTCACAGCGCTATTATCCTGGCATCTTCGGCATTGCGTAACTTGTGGCCCATGGTTATTTCCTCCTCTACGGTTGGATTGGCTGTTGTGTGTTCTTTGAGCATTGTTTTCGCGATGGAAATCGGATCGTTCCAGTGCGAGCATCTCGTGTTCTTCTGCCAACTGTATCAGCTCATTTAGGTTTCTGACCCTGTGCGGCCGAACGAATATTTTCAAATCTGGAGTGCAATATACTAATATGACCTCCAATTGCTCGTACTCTGGTATTTTAAAGAGTCTCATCATTGTTTGCATGTCCATCATATAGTCCTTGAAGTACTCATTTTTGCTTTGTTTGCGAGCTTTAACTCAGCCAATTTGTTGAAGAATCCTCTCGGCAGAAAGTAATTCTTGAAGCTCTCAACAAACTCCTTCCATGATCGCCACTGCTTATTGTTTGCGACGTACCATTTGAGTGCGTGAGTCTTTCAGTAGTTCTGGCATTGCTCTTGGGATCATGTCCAGCTCGATGCCATACATGTCTGCTGACCACTCGATCTGTTCTATGAACTCTAGCGGTCTGGAATTGCCATCGAATCTGAAAGTCCACTCCCTAACTTGTTTTGCCACCTTAGCGTATTCGGTGGTATTGTTTGTTGTATGTGGTGCCGTTTTCTTGGAGTCTATCGTTTGACTCCTTATGTCCCTCTTTGTCTCGGTGCTATCTAGGGCTCCTTCGCTTCCCCATCTTCATGGTAAATATGGAGGGATTGCTAGTGTGGCGATATTTTTTTTCTGGAGCTCCTCAGCATCCTTGTCTATGCCATTTTCGCATGTTTTTGATGTGCTTGCTACTGTTTTCATTTTTAGATTTTTCGTGTATTTTGTCTCCAATCTATTTATTTCCTCCTTCCAGTCTGGATCCGTTTCATTCTTTTCTACCCTCTCGCCTAGCTGTTTCCTCATTTCCTTCACTGTGCCAGTCATCTCGATCCCGATCCTTTGGCCTGTCTGTACCAGATCCTCCTTCTTCATGTGGTAAATCCATCCTTTTCCCATTTTGATCCCTTCTTTTTTTTGATTTACAAACTGTAGTTTTTTTTTTTTTTTTTTTGAAATTTCACCAGTATAGCCCAACGGGGCGCCAGTTGTAACGATCCTTTCTTGTCCCTTGGGATATTTTTACTATCTCTTGGGCTAGGTTCGGCACAACAAAATTTATTTTGTGCCCCGGTGAAATTAGAACCCGTCTGCTTGATTAATGGTTTTAGATGACGTATTTATTTATGATATTTTTGGGAGTCCCGAACTTGGACAGCGCGGATTGTGGTTTGGGTCATTCGATGCTTGCTCCAGTCCGTCTCTCGTTCCTTGTGTCTCCGCTGGTTCCTATTTCAGACTCGTGATATAAATACTTTGCCTGATATCTCCCTCTTCAGAATATCTCTGGAGCGTTGATCGGCCTTAGGATATATCCTATGGCTTTTCTTTCACGTTCCTGGCGTGTCCTGATCTTCTAGGGACGTTGCTTCCACCTCAGTGCGTGCTCGTGGCCTCCAGGATAAATCCCGTGGCCGTTTGTCGTGCAGCAGGATTTTCTCAGCAATTGTATTCGTCAAGATAAATATATCCTGGAATTTCGGCATTAGGATATATCCTCGTACCTTCCAATGTGCTGTGGATCGTCCTGGAGCCGCTTGACTTCTCTTATTTTTATTGCATTTTATTGCACGGTGTTCTAGTCCTATTCCAAGGACTTGTTCGTTATAGGATAATTTGAGAGGTTACTCGTAAGGCCTTCTCAATTACTCTATTTTTCTTGATCCTTTTCATTGGTTTTGTTTCACTAGCATGAGCTTTTAAGGTTACTCGTAAGGCCTTAAAACTCACTTGGTTGATCACGACTTGTTGACTTGATGATTTCCAGCTCCCACGGCTTAGTTATTAAATTGAAATTTAAAATGGGTGACATCCAAATAAATCATTTAATATAATAAATAGGTGTTTACAACTCAGAAGTGGGATGACTACCCGAAAGGATACATATTTCGGTACACGGCAGGCAACACGCTACACATCTAGGGTGGCCGCCTCCACGCCCGCCGCTGCCACTGACTCCATTACCGAGTCTACTGTGCCCACCGCTGCTGATGCACCCACTGCTGTGACTGTCGCTGCAGTACCGGTTGCCGCTGTGCCCGCTACTGCCGCACACGCCTCTGCTGTGCCGGCCGCTGCCAGACTCGGCCCTGCTGGGCCAACTGCTGCCATACTCGCCTCTGCCGGGCCACTTCTGCCATACTCGCCCCTGCTGCCGCACCAGCCTCCGGTGTGCTCGCCGCTGGCACATTCGCCCCTGATGGGTCCGCTGCTGCCGCACCAGCCTCCGGTGTGCTCGCCGCTGGCACATTCGCCCCTGCTGGGCCCGCTGCTGCCGCACCAGCCTCCGCTGTGCCCGCCGCTGCCATATTCGCCCCTGCTGGGGCCGCTGCTGCCGCACTCGCCTCTGCTGTGACCACTGCTGCCTTACTCGCCCCTGCTGGGCCCGCTGTTGCCGCACCCGCCTCTACTGTGTCCGCCACCGCAGTACCCGCTGCCGCCATACCCACTGCTGTGCCTGCCGCTGCAGCCGTCCTCACCGCTGCACTCGCTGCCGCCGTACCCACTGCTGTATCCGCCGCCGCTATGCTTACCGCTGCCGCCATCACACTGGCTGCTTCCGCCTCCCCCAGCCTGGACGAGCAACTGACGATGCTACGGAAACAACATGACTTGCTACAGCTGCAGCAGCAGATCCTCAAGCTGCAACAGAGTATGGACGAATCTCGAGCACCGAGGCAGCAGGTCAGTGACTTGAGTGTCATCGAGAACATGGTGGCTCGATTCTCAGCTGATACTGCATATGATGTGAAGAAATGACTGAACGATCTGGAGGACGCGTTTGACATTCTGCAGTTAAATGACCGCCTGCGTTTGGTTGCATGCCGTCGCATGCTGGAGGGGACGGCGGCGGTGCTGCTGCGCACGGTATCGGTGCACAGCTACGGAGAACTGAAGGCAATCCTCATGCGAGAGTTTGTAGTATCGCGTAGTATCGAGGAGGTGTACCACGCTCTGCGTAACCGGCGCATCAGGGCAGGCGAAGGATGCCTGAGATTCGCAATCGAGATGCAGGAGATTGCCATGAATGCTCCGATTCTGGAGAACGAGCTGGTCGACCTGATCATCGATGGACTGCGGGACAGCTCTACTCGAGTCGGCATGCTGTACTCAGCTTGCATGGTGGCTGAACTGAAGCCCCTACTGGAACGCTACGAGCGCCTACGTATGCAGGCGGCTGCCTCCAAGCAAAGCACTAGCGTGAAGGTGCAGCCAGCAAAAACTGCCGCTTCGTCTGGGAACAAATCGTCAGGCACTGCCACAAGTGAGATCAGATGCTTCAACTGCTCGGGATGGGGGCATTAGAAAAAACATTGCCCGAAACCGATCAGACCGCCGAATTCCTGTTTCAAGTGTGGCATAGTGGGCCACATCTATAAAAACTGCCCGTCTCGGATAGGAGCTGCGACCACCACAACTGCTGCCGCCGCTGCCGATGATGTAGGAGATCGACTAAACCATCTACAACTGGTGAGTGTTGCTTTTGTTTGTGATGAAGTGCAAGATAGGAAATTTATAAATATGTTTTCCCTTCTAGATCCGGGCAGTCCAAAGAGTTTTATCCGTCAATCTGAAGTCCCTTCCAACTGCCGTCTTAGCCCCCGTACATTGAACTGCCGTGGTTTAGGAAATAGCCAACTACTGTCCTTAGGCCAAGTCCAGTGTAAGGTTCGCCTCCGCAACACACAGACAATACATACGTTTGAAGTCCTGACGAACCAAGCAAACGAACTGCCGATGATTATAGGTAGAGATCTTCTGTATAAAGTTAATATTAGACTCTGTAAACTGAAAGAACTGAAATATGAAAAAGAATCGTTGATACTTATGAACAAACCGACTGAATGTATAAATACGAAACTCACTGCTCTTCTGAAGCCTTTTAATATATTGAGGAAAGATCTAGCGGTACTACCGCACGATAAGAATGAGTTTGTGTCTGCCGAATTGTTGTCTGATTCTCCCCTTCTAGAAACTTCTGCTGTACCTTCGGAAACACTGAATGATGCACTTATGGCTATAAATGTACAGGTTGACCCAGATTTAATCAAGCCCATGAACTATGAAATGAAAATTGAACTGACTAGCCAAACTCTGATTTTCTGCCGCCCCCGCCATCTGTCGCCCCACGAACGCAATGAGGTGCGTGAGATTACAGTTTGAGATCATTTTCCGATTCCTCTGTTAGATGATTGCATCGAACATCTGGGTGGTAAATCATTCTTCACTGTCTTGGACTTGAAGAACGGGTTCCACCATGTGAAAATGCACCTAGACTCAATCAAATATACTGCCTTTGTAATCCTTGATGGTCAGTTTAAATATGTACGCATGCCCTTCGGACTTTGTAATGGCCCCTCCGTGTTCGCTAGATTCGTGTATTTTGTCCTTAAGAAATTTATAAACCGAGGTCAACTGGTGATACGGGATCTGCCCACCGCAAGGAATATCAAGGAATTAGAGCACTGCTTAGGCTTATTCTTATACTTCCGCCGATTTGTACCTAGTTTCGCTAAGATTGAGTATCCGCTGTTCCGATTGTTAAGAAAAAATACCCCTTATGTCTTCTCCGAGGAATGCCTCGAAGCTTTCCGAACACTGAAGTTGAAACTGATCGAAACCCCCGTGTTATCTATTTACATACCGAAGTCTGAAACAGAGTTACACTGCGATGCTAGTTCAATTGGTTTCGGAACAGTGCTACTCCAGAGACAAACCGACGGTAAATTACACCCAGTGTCCTACTTCTCTTAGATGGTCTCCGCCACCGAATCGAAAATACACAGTTATGAACTAGAGACGTTAACTATCGTGTATTCCTTAAAACGTTGTGAGACGTACCTTAAGTTGATCCCATTCAAAACCGTCACGGACTGTAATTCCCTTGAGAAACGGTGGACACTCCGCCAAAATTGCTCGCTGGGCCCTGCTGTTGGAAAATTACATCTACACGATTGTACACCGCTCGGGGGTAAGTATGCCCCACGCTGATGCTGACGATGAGGTTTGTCTAAACCTTGACTTCCAACTGCAGTTAACCCAGAACCGGGATCCTGAGATTGTCAAACTCCGAGATGAGTTAGAGAAACATGAGATAGCGGATTTCGAACTGCCAGACGGAGTAATGTACCGCCTGTCCTCGACGAGTGTACCCCAACTTTATGTCCCTTTCGAAATGATAAATCATGTCATACGAGTAGTGCACGAAAAGCTTGGCCATTTGGCCACTGAGAAATGTTGTACACAAATCAAGACGTATTACTGGTTCCCGTGTATGAAGTCTTATGTTAACAATTACATTAAAAATTGCCTCAAGTGTATCTACTACTCAGCGTCCGCTTCGGACAACCGTGTCACGCTACATAGTATTCCGAAAGTGCCCCTTCCGTTTGATACCATTCATATTGACCATCTGGGTCCCCTTCCGTCCATACGCTTTAAGAAAAAGTATCTTCTGGTTGTCATTGACGCTTTCACCAAATTTGTGAAGCTGTACCCTGCCGCCACTACTAATTCACGTGAAGTATGTCAGACGTTAAAATCGCAGTATTTTGTAAATTACAGTGGACCCCGCCAAATTATCAACGATCGAGGTACCTGCTTTACTTCCTCCGATTTCGAAGAATTTCTGATGGCAAATAATATAATTCATGTGCTACATGCCACTGCCTCACCCCAGGCCAACGGCCAAGTCGAGCGGGTTAACCATGTTTTGGGCCCTATGTTGGGTAAACTGACGGAACCCGTGGACCACGCAGATTGGGTCCAACAACTGCCGAACATAGAGTTTGCATTGAATAACTCCGTCCACCCCACAACCAAATTTGCCGCTTCCGTACTCCTATTCGGGGTTGAACAACGAGGTGTGGTAGTGGATGAACTAACCGAACGGTTGGGTGAGAGAACGGAGGAGGTCGATGCCTCAGAGGTAGACGTCCGGAGAGTAGCCTTCCGTAACATTCTCAAGTCCCAAGAATATAATTCGGAATATTATGCGAAGCATCACCCCCCGGCCGTTAGTTTTGAGGAGGGGGATTTCGTGGTTATTAAGAATGTGGATACTTCGGCAGGCACAAACAACGGTATCAGACGGTACCGTGGTCCGTATGTGGTTCATAAAAAACTTCCGAATGACCGATACGTTATCCGGGATGTAGAGTGCTCCCAGATCACCTAACTACCCTATGATGGGGTCCTAGAAGCCTCCAAGTTAAAGCTATGGGCTGCCCCTGATCAAGATTGCACTTCTGATATCCAAAAAAAAGGCGACACTAGCCACTTAAGGTTCCACAGACCTGTCTTCTAACAAGTAGTCTTTTAATACACCTACTTGTCGTCCTTTTTAACCGACGCCAAATAATACGACACTTGGTGCGATTTTGACATGTTGTATATTACAAGACTCTAAAAAGATAGAAAATTCGTTAGACGTAAAACATGTTCCACGATCCGATACTATGCACTTTAGCCTACTATAGGACCTGAAATACTCTTTAAGTGCTTCTATTGCTTTCTTAGATTTAGTGGTTTTCGCTAAGTAAAGTCAGACAAATTTCGTACACGCGTCAATCACCACTAATACGTGTTTTTTTATGCTTCCTTTGACATCGATTGGTCCGAAGTGATCGATATGAACCACTTCGAATGGCACATCAGGTTTAGGTATATTGTGGATATGACCTTCTTGTTTTCCATTTTTTGACGAAAAGACTATACACTTTAAGCAATTATTTACATGTTGTTCTACTTTTCTCCGCAACTTTGGAAACCAATACGACTTTGTGATAACTTCTACAACCATGTCTATGCCTGTGAGGCCCAACTCATTATGATATTTAAACAGGACATGTGATTCCTTATTTTTCGGGACGTAAAAAGCAAGGCAACCATTTTGTAGTTTTTTATAAATTAAACCGTTCGCATTTCATACAAACTGTGTTCAGACCTTTCTAACATTGACTTTAATCTTAAAATTTCATCATCTTGGTTCTGACATATTACTAGAGCCCAACGGGCTATTCTGGGGTGAACTTCTCTTTTGTTAAGTGTCAATGTAAGCGAGTTACAATCTGTCGCGATTTTGAAATGCTTTCCCTGTAAATCTACACGAAATCGTTTTAACGAATAAATTATCGCCAATGTTTCTAACTCAAAGCTAGATTCCACATCGGTAGTTCTTTTGGAAAAATAGAAAACTGGATGCCATTTACCATCGCTTTTCCTTTGTAGCAAAATCGATCCAAAACCAATAGAGCTTGTGTCACAACGAAGTTCGGTTTCATCATTTGGGCTATAAAGCGCAAGTATTGGGGCCTCTGGTAACTTAGACATTAGATTTTCAAACGTACTAAGTTCGATACCAAACACGAACTTTTTGTCTTTTCAAACTAGGACATATAATGGCTTGGCAATAGTAGCAAAATCTTTAATAAACCTACGAAAATAGGAACATAGTCCTAAAAAAACTTTGAACCTCGCTGACCTTAGTCGGAACTGGAAAATCCTTTACTGTCGTCTAAATATATAATAACTTTTTCATCCCTAATCATATCGGCAAATATCCTGTTTATAAACCTTTCAAATGTAGACGGCGCATTTCTAATGGCATACGAAGAAATTCAAACTGACCAAGGGGTGTCGTAAATGACGAAAACTTCACTGAATCCTCATGCATGTATACATAGAAAAACCCATTCTTTAAGTCGAGTTTCGAAAATACCGTTTTTCCTGCAAGTCTATCTAACTGATCATCAATAAGTGGAATAGGATAACTATATTTTGAAGTCGCTTTGTTTAATTTTCTGAAATCAACGCACATTCTAAGTTCACCTGTAGTCTTTTTTACGAGCACAATTGGGGAAACATATTCTGACTCACTCGGCCTAATATATTCTTTGCTTAAGTATTGGTCAATTATTTTTTTTCAATTCAGCCTTTTCGCTATACGAAAGTCGTCTTGGATTACAGATAAACGGACTTATGTCATTGATTGTGCGTTTCATTTCGCACTTAACCTTTGGTTCACTTTGTCGATTTCTTTCCAAATAGAATTTAGAAAAAATATTTTCAAACATTGTCGTTTCTTTAAAACTTAAAGTTTTGCCAACAGAATATTTTGAATTTACCACGTCACAATCAATATTTAGCATTTGGTTTTCAAAATTCTCTTCATTGCTCAAGTCATGGCTTAACTTAATACTTTCGGGCATTGACTCTTTACACAGATCATTGTCAAGCTGTAGTACAATTTTAGCTTTACATATTTTCATAACATCTCTACCTAACAGTATTGGACTTCCGATAGACTCGTCGGAAACAATCAGTAGTCGAACGCAAACATTTTTATTTAATATTTGAACGTAACATAAAATACTTATAAAGACTTCAAGTTTACTTTTATTTAAACCAAAATATGTATGTTCTGGACCGGGTTCCAATTTAATTTCATCTGAAACGAGCTCCTTTTTAGTTAAGCTAACTGTGCTTCCCGATTCTATGAGGCATCCTAGAGAAAATACATCATTACCTATGTGAACTTTTACAATTCTTATATTATCCAAACTTACTGATATTGCCGCGGGCTACTTCTTTTTTTTTTATTGCAATCTACCACTCAGTTACCCATTTCACCACATCCAAAGCAAGCACCAGTTGCTCTTATTGGCTTGTTACAGTCGGCTGCTAGGTGACCCAGACAGTTACAGTTGAAGCACCTGAATGTTGGCTTCTTCTTTGCGGAAACGTTTGGCAGAGATACAGGTTTTTCCCGCTGCAGCACTATGTTGACAAATCATCCTTAGACGCAAAACGTTGCATACAAGCCGTCTCTCGCAAGTCACGGTCTGGTATCCCGTCAACAATATACTCGACCATCTCGTCCTACGGCAAACGCAAGCCAATAGCCAGGACTACTTTGTCGTTAAAATAATTCAGGAACGGTTCGCCGACGCAACACTTGCGTGCTTCAAACTCTCGACGAAATATTACATTAGTCTTCTGTGATCCCAAGACTTTTCCCCTGGCATCGAATATGGTTTTCACAGGCTGACTCCAACACTCAGGGTTTGAGTGTATCCAATCCAAGGCTTTGCCTGTTAGTTTGTCGAAGACAAGCAAACGTAAATTATTTTCGTTCAAGTTGAATAATCTTTCCATTTGACTTCTCATTTGTTGCGTTGCGCTCTCCTTTCATACTACTCTTTTCATTTGACTTCTCATTTGTTGCTTTGTATATTTCTTGCTGTTCACTCAGAATGCTCTCGTTTTCTGTCTCTCTTTCTGTCTGCGTCTCGCTTTCTGCATCGTTTTGTTCATTTTCTGCTTCGTTCTGTTCGTTTGTTGTTACTTCTTGTCTCGAAATTTTGCGTCTGATCGGCGCCATCGTCCGACGTATACAGAATGCTCTTTATGTGCTCCAAGCAATCTTTTCCAGGGGGATCCGCGTTTATCTAGTCCTCCGTTAGGCAGCTCCATATTTTGGATGTTGCCCTCTCGCTACAGGGCTGAGTTGGTTTAAACGTTCGGCTAGCACATTTTTAGTGCCAGTATCTGGTAAATTTAAGTTTTTGCACCAAATTTGTAACTGGGACTTTGAAAAATCATCAGGATTTATTGAATCCATTATTGGTTTTTAATATTTTTTTTCTTTGCTAAATTATAGCTTTTTTACTGTATTTTCACTGGGTTAACTATGAGCACTTCTGAAATTATAGCTAGTAAAACACGTCTGACTTTGATGAGCTCTCCATAAAAACTGAACCGCTCGCATTCTTTTTATTTAATTCTCTCTGTTCTTTTCTAACAAGTGAGACAGCACACTTCTCGTACTGTACCACTGCATAAAACTTAAAACTAATTTGTAACAAAGAAAAGAGTAAGATATACTTAAGGCTTGGGGAAAGAGTAATATATACTTAATACTAATACATATTGCTACAATATCTTTCCCCTTCTTCGACTTGTATATTCCCCTCGCATACCCACAAGCCGTTTTCGTTCTTGCATTTGTTCTTTCCCCCCTACTTCCCGATTCACAAGCATAGCCCTCACTTCATTTCGCATCGGCATCACATGCCCTCCGCACCTCACTTTTGCTCTCATTTGTTCGTCGGGCTTCGGCTTTTCACAATCTACGTGTTTTTGGTAGGCAGAGTTTTTAGTTCGACTTACATTGGCCGCCGGTACCCTCTCTTGCGGTTATACACGCATAGCGTATGTGTGTCATGTGTGCTTTCTAATGTATTGCTCAATAAGCCACACGCACGCTAGCCTAGTTCGTGCCTTCTCTTATTGTTTCTGTCACTTTGGCTCTTGCATTTTGTTATCAGGCCAATGCCCTCTTTCGGTTCATGATTATGCCCTCCAGCCTTGTTTCATTCGTGCTCGCGTAGCCGATTTCATGTGCTACGCCTCCCACGCATCTTCCCGCTTGGACATTCACGTGTATCGTATGCTCGTGCCTCGCATGGTTTGGGTCTCGACTGTATCTTGTATCTGGAATATCGTAGTGAGCTGGAGTATGTTCATAGCTTGTTGTTGTGTGGTACATTATTTTACATATAATGTTCCTCACAATGTATTTCTAAAAAAATACAGCTGTGATCGTCACACACACACATACAGTTCATGTCTGTTTGTCTCCGTGTGTATGTATACCCTTCAGTACCAAATGTCGCCGGGGACAAAATCGCCACATATTCCGAACCACTGACGTCGACAGAAAAAAATTCTGCCAGCGCATTTCATGCTGAGGTTAGCCGAAGGCACCCGAACGAGCTTATGTCGTCATCGAAACTCGATCGGCTGCCGAAAAGCAACAATGTTTCTTATTCTCATTAAAAAAAAAATAATAATAAAAAAAATTAGACAAGAAGTACAGCAGCAAAGAATACTTTATGTGCTTTACTTCGTTCGTCTGTGCATTGTTGTTGCTATTCTTTTCTCCCATTTCTACACGCCGCGCTTTGTTCTTTTGGTTTCTTTGTGCATTTGCGATTGATTTTCGAAAGGGAGAGCTAGTTCAAATTTTTTCATAAAATGTTGTGTGATTTTTTGCTAATTCCGTGTATACAACAATTAAGGTAAGTGTTATAAAGATAATATTCACTTTTCATTCCCTACTAAAATTTTGTTCTTTTCAGAATCCATCCAAAATTCCATTCCGGATGACCAGGCGGAGAATGTACTAAGACATTGTTTGACTTGTGCCAAAAACAATAATACAACGAACGAGCAAAACAATATAAAAAGTGAGAAAAATGTAAACATAATAATAATTAAACTTTATTTAATACCTTACAGAAATAGAAATAAAATAATTATAAGTAAATATGTTATTAAATAAAAACTAATGCATATTAAAAAACTAAATCAAATCAATTTTTATTTTTATTTTTGGGAAAATGCGACATGTCGCCGCAACGTCGATTGTAAATCCGAGCTAAATTTTGCTGGGACATTGCGTCGACATGGTCGCCGCTAATTCGATTGAAAAAACAACCACCATTTTACGCAGACATTCCGGCGAAATGTCGCCGCAAGTTCCGTTGAACGCACGACCGACTTTGTTATTCGTGTTCAGAGGAAATTCCGGCGACCATGTCGCCGAAAAATCGAGAGAATGTCCGAGGCGCTAGGACATGCAATGCTAAATGTCGCCGCAAATTTGTGTGGCTTGTCCCCTGAAATTCCGAGGCGACATCTCACAAATCGCCTCGGATTTTCAGAGGAATTTGCGGCGACCGGTACTGAAGGGTATTGTTTATTGATATATATATATATTGATATATATATTGTTTATTGATAAGAGAATGGTGCAGTACACATCTGGGGAGCGATCGTCATATAGAAAAATAGTGGTATTTGTAGTAGTAGTTGAAGACCCTCGTAGTTGTAGCAGTAGTTGTAGTAGTAGAAGTCCCTCTTAGTTGTAGCAGTTGTAGTAGTAGAAGTGCCTCATAGTTGTATCAGGGAGTGAGTCGATGTTGTTCCGAAGCAAGTAGTAGAACGACTGAGAAGTACAGCTGTTAACAGTGCAACGATAACAGCTTCTTAGAGATGGGTCACATACATAACAGAGATTTTATATCCAGTACTATCATATTGGTATTTCATAAGGACACTCCAATTTCTGCCAAAATATTTCTTCTAGAACTATATGATATAGTAGTACGATCCTGATGATTTTCCTACGTTATCTTACAATCGTAATAAAAAGACCCAAAATAAATTTCATACCGATAGCTCTTAAGATGGCACCGACGGGCGAACGGACGGACGGACGGATGGACGGACGGACAGACGGACATGGATATATCGACTCAGTTCCTCATGCTGATCAAAAATATTTATGGGGGCCCAAACGTTTCCTGCTGTGTGTTACAAACATCAGACCTATTTTATAATACCCTCTGCAAGGGTATAAAACGACTTAACGAATAAAGAATTCATTATGTGGTTGATACTCTTGAAAGAAAGTCGTGTTTTAATTACATAATTTCGAAAGTAAATTAATCCAATTAAATCGGATTGATAACTTGCGGTATAAATTGGGACCCGAGTCTTCGCCTGCCTTATTATTCTGTCACACTTCTTCTTATTAATCTTCATTCACTTTACCACCGTAGACTTGTATTGGGCATAATTTTTTCCTCATAAACTAGTCAACGGTGAAGTTATTTCTACTAATTTACTAGATACTCTTTATTTTTGTGTTCCGTCACGTCGGACCAGAAACTTTTTTCCTATTCACATTAGTAGATGTCTGACTGACTAATCGCTTCACGAACCTTTTCGGGTTCTTTGCCAATCTTTTAACAACCTTTCTCAGCTTATCTTTCCTCATCTTTCTGCCACATCTCTTCGCTCTATACTTCTCAATAATCTATTCCTGACCACATTGGCTGTGAATCGGGGCTGCATCTTGTGCAAATAAAACACCTCCACCGGGTCGGGGATGTTTAGTTGCTTATAAGCCTAAGCTTACTTCTTTGAACTAATCATTATCTGTTTCGTTTATCTGTAAAGTCATTTCCAAGTTGAAAGTTAAAAATGGCCTGGGCTGGATAACACAAACAATCTCTGCCTCAAGACACTGCCAACCCGAGGTATCTCCAGTCTCACGATTAAAATTAATAGCTGCATAAAGCATATGGAAACACGCTAAAGTTATCGCAATGTTACCCACTGGCCAAACAAGTTCTTCTCGACCCATAAGTTTACTTTCGTCTGTTACCAAAATTTTTGAAAAGATTATTAAGGAGATACCGACAACTGCGCTCATTTATACAGGCATTTATTAGGGTGTTTCTTGTTGTCTAACTCATGTAATGATAATCACAATTCAATATTATTTATATTTTCCCTAAAGACGACCACCGATTAGTGGTCGTAATATATCGAAAAGGAATACATGAACAAACTGTTTTTCGTTTTTCATTTTCATCTACATACATTTACAAAAATTGACCTCGAGCCCGCTAAATATACCACAAAACAACCAACAATAATTCAAAATACAATAGGATTTTCACAAAAGATATTAACACACTCGTTCGATAACAAAATATTAGAAAGACATACTTATAATTTTCACACAAATGTATTAAGCTTGTTAATAAGACAAACAAAACACAACAACAACATAGGCAACAAAAAAGTTAAAAGAACAGCTGGACGAAAATGATGTTGAGACTTTTGTGAACAGTGAGTGCACGACAGAGAAAAATTATAAACAACATTGAAAAGACATCTGGAATCCAAACATGAGAGACTACGAAATTAACGGAACAAACAATAGATTGGTTTATAAACAACACGAATGTAAAATTTCCGACTGACGTAAAAGTGTTACTGGCAAAAGGTCCAAAGTTCGCAATCCCAATGAAGAAGAGATAATTCCCTAATTAAATACATAGCAGACAGAGGTGAGTTAGTACAGACTCTTAAAGAAAAAAGAATAACAAGAGGAAAAACACACCAAATTTTTTTTATAATTAAAGACCACGCAACATCTAACAAAGAAGACGCAGCTGATTGTGCAATACGGGACACAGTGGAACAATCATAGAAATTTCTTAGACAGAATGATGACATATTATTATACCCTTGCAAAAAGGGTATATTAATTTTGGTCAGAAGTGTGCAACGCATAGAACGAAGCATCTCCGACCATATAAAGTATATATATTCTTGACCAGCACGACGAGACGAGTTCAAATAGCCATGTCCGTCCGTCCATTCGTCCGTCTGGATCAACGCGAACTCCTCCGAGACCGTAAGCGCTACAGAGTTGAAATTTTGCATGTAGGCTTGTATATATTGCAGGCGTTGTATATCTCGGATTCAGCCGGATCGGACCACTATATCATACAGCTCCCATTCAAACGTCAAAGTCACGAACAGTGACTTTTCTCAATAACTTCGTCATTTTATCAGCAATTGTCATAAAAGTTGTTTTTGGTCAGTTTTGTGTTCTTATTAATAATTAAATTTAATTAATTTAATTAAATTAAATTAAATTTGATCAAGATCGGGTGACTATACAAAGGGCAAAGTCACGAACAGTGACTTTTTTCAATAACTTCGTTACTTTTTAAGCTATTGTCGTGAAATTTAATATAAGTAAGTTTATTGTAACTATAAACGACTGTGCCAAATTCTGTCAAGATCGGGTGACTATATCATATACCTCCCAAAGGAACGATCCGTCGAAAACAGTGACTTTTGTCAATAACTTCGTTTCTTTTAATGCGATTGCTTCCAAATTAAACATTTCACAGTTAAATATATCTGTTAATGACTGTGCCGAATTTGGTAAAGATCGGGTAACTATATCATATAGCTCCCATAGGAACGATCGGTGGAAAACATTGACTTTCATCAGAAAGTTCGTTATATCCTATACTAAGATTGAAGGCCGTTCTTTCGCAAACATTACCCTTTTTTGATAATATAGTTAGTTTAGATAAATGAGCTACTAAAAAACTTGCAAGGGTATACAAACTTTGACGCGGTCGAAGTTAGCCCCGGCCCTCTGATTTTACCTTCACACAAACGGAATAAGACATTTGGATAAGACTGAGTGTGGCAAAAAATGGACTGTTTAATTAACGAATTAAATACATCTAGAACTTTAAGGAAGGACCCAAACACTAGAGACCAAAAACAACGAATTGGTCCAAAAATTATTCATGCATGAACTTATATCAAGGACCGATCGAGCTAATAACAAACACATCAATTCCATCAAGAATAAACGAATTACCTAAAATTCAAAAATAAGGCACGCCCTTGAGACCATCAATTGGTTCTCCATCCTACGGACTATGGAAATAGATAGTCAACATATTAAAAAGCAGAGGGCCGGATCTAACTTTGATCGCGTCAAAGTTTGTATAACCTTGCAACTTTTTTGGTAACTCTTTCCTTAACTATCAAAGTGAAAAAACCTTTTATCTAAAAAGGGTAATGTTTGAGAAAGAATGGCCTATAATCTTAGCATAGAAAATAACGAAGATATTGATCCAAGTCACTAATTTCCACCGATCGTTCCTATACGAGCTATTTGATATAGTCACCCGATATTTATTAAATTCGGAACAGTCATTAACTAACAAATGTTTAATTTAAAAGCAATTGCGTCAAAAGTAACGAAGTTATTGACGAAAGTCACTGTTTTCGACCGATCGTTCCTATGGGAGATATATGATATAGTTACCCGATCTTCAGAAAATTTGGCACAGTCGTTTATAGGTATAATGAACTCACTAATGTTAAAAATCACGACAATAGCTCAGAAAATAACGAAGTTATTGAGAAAAGTCACTGTTCTTGACTTCGTTGTATATATGTACAAGCCTACATGTAAAATTTCAACTCTGTAGCTCCAACAGTATAGGTAAGTTTGCGTTGATCCAGACGGATGGACGGACGGATATGGCTATGTGGACCCGTCTCGTCGTGCTGATCAAGAATACATATACTTCATATGGTCGGAAATGCTTCCTTCTAAGCGTTGCACACTTGTGCAAAAAATTTATTTACCCTATAAACGACAACCATTCGAGCATGGTCCAAGACTGGGAATGAGTTTCATTCTCGAAGTACCATATGTATGCTGTTACTCAAACAAAGCAGGCACGTTTTGTTTCTACCTAATAAGGGAAACACAGCAATAAGAAAAAAAAAATTTTATATACGACTTGGCCAAGTTGAAATGCCAAGGAGCTAATACGTACTTTTGCATTCGAGCATGATCAAATGTAAAATATTACTTAATGAGAACTCTTAAGATAAAGAAGAATTAATTCTCAAACTCCGGGAAATTAGGGAATTTTTCAGTTAATCCTATAACTGAAAAATCGAAATATATAAAATGACACAGAAAAAACATAAACAAATTCTGGTTGATTCGTTTAACGAAGCAAGAAAACTAGTGCATGATAACAGGGAACAAATAGACAAAACAAACTGGTCTAGAATATCAAAATATTTAGTAGCTCATTGATCAAGTTACGTTCAAATTTGATAACAATCATTAATTAGATATATTTATACCGACAATTCTGAATACGCTCCTAGTGATAAACCCAACAGAAGAACAGGAATTGGAAAACGAACAAGACATAGATTTAGAGGATGAAGACCCTGAATCAGATGACGGTACAGACATAAACGAACATAGACAGACATAAACAGACTTAAAGGGCTACATTAATGTAATTTTGAATGCCATTCCAGAATTCAATGGACAAAAGTTACACCTACAAAGATTGATAAGAGCTTTGAAATTGGTAAACTTAACAAAAGGCACATTCAAAGAGATAGCTGTTGAAGTCATAAATTCAAAAATTTGGATCAAAACTATATAAAGTTCAAGATGAAACCTCCATTGTAAGTAACTCAAAAAGGAAAAAAAAACTCGATAAGTTCGGAAATTGACAATTTACGGAAGCTCTTGGAAGCTTCATATAATGACAAGGGCCTATCAGCTGAATATGTATATATATATTCAGCACTAAGAAAGCCATCAACGCAATGGTTAAAAATGTGAGCATGTCAAACTAAAAACGATCCTTAAGGCTGGAAACTTCAAAACAATGAACAACTATAATAACAATCGAAATAATAGCCAGAATAATACCTATAACTACCACAACTGTTATGGAGGCAATAATAGATGCAAAAACAGAAACAATAATAGGGGAAACAAAAGTGTAAATAATCACCAAAATAGAGGTTACAACTCTAACGTTAGGGTAGCTCAGAATACTTCGGGAAACGCCCAGCAATCCTTAGATACTGGCTAATAAAAACCAATAAGGTTGACACCATCAGTTTGCGAAAGTTACGAATGTGTTTTGACATGGACACATTCGTAACTTTCACAAACGTAGCACCAGGAAAAGAGTTAGTACTACTAATAGACACAGGTGCGGAAATACGAGCCTGACAGTCGCGGTCTTCAGCAATTGCTTCGCTCGCAAGAAGTGAACTGCATGGGGGCAGGGTAGCTGAATCCTGCGCACAGATACTAGATCGACATTGACCAATACCATGGTGTTGCATTTCGATATGACCCAGCTGCTGATTAAGCCTCCAGCCGCTACTGTCAGGCTCTGAAGTTCAAGGAAATTACCTCAACTTGAGGCACCAGAGCCACTACGAAGCGTGGTAGGGAACGGCTAGTCAAATAATAAATATACAGGGAATAATTCAAGAGGTAAGTCAACAGAAGTTACTTCTATTGAGATATAAACTTCTAAATACATAATTCCACATGATTTTTATACAATAAAGTTTCACTTACTATTCGATATGTGATGGAATACTAGGAATTGATTTTATTAGAAAATACTAGAAATACAAGAAAAATTTAATTAACCTCAGCAGTTTCCAAACCAGGAAATTTAGCATGGTATTTACATATCAAATACCATAGCAACATCCCAGAATGCATTCAAAAGACTGCACAATACAACCGGTACAGACCAAGTGGTCAATATAAATTCATCTTGCAAGAATGGCTCCTCCATCTAGGACGATCCCCAAAGATTTCGATGATGCAAAGAAGCGACGAGATCAATTCGTAAAAAGCATAAAACGCGGCTCTGAAATTCAAGGAAATTACCTCAACTTGAAGCACCACCAGAGCCACTACGAAGCATGGTAGGGAACGGCTAGTCAAATAATAAATATACAGGGAATAATTCAAGAGGTAAGTCAAAAGAAGTTACTTCTATTGAAATACAAACTTCTAAATACATAATTCCACATGATTTTTATACAATAAAGTTTCACTTACTATTCGATATGTGATGGAATACTAGGAATCGATTTTATTAGAAAATACTAGAAATACAAGAAAAATTTAATTAACCTCAGCAGATTTCCAAACCAGGAAATTTAGCATGGTATTTACATATCAAATACCATAGCAACATCCCAGAATGCATTCAAAAGACTGCACAATACAACCGGTACAGACCAAGTGGTCAATATAAATTCATCTCGCAAGAATGGGTCCTCCATCTGGGACGATCCCCAAAGATTTCGATGATACAAAGAAGCGACGAGATCAATTCGTAAAAAGCATAAAATGCGTAAGTGACCAATTAAAATATGACGATAAGTTGATGATGATAGAGGTGACGATAAGTCCCCAAAATTATCATATTGAGCCGAGAGCGTGGGAGTCGTGTGGAGCGAGTTCGCCCGTTCCGCCTCGTTGGTTATAAGAAATTTGAAGAATGAACATTTGAAAGCGAGCGAGTTACCAACCCAACACCCTGGCCACAAAATTTGGGAACGAGACCCAGGAAAGACGATGTGGCATCGACTCTTTCCTGTTCCCAGAAATCATCATACATACATAAAACATACATACACACATACATTAATTCGATTGTAACAGACACACAAAGACAGACAAAATGTAGAAACTCAAAATATTATTAATAAACTTCACTTCTGTTTTAACATTTGAATCGAACAGACGTTTGAGTTTCTCTAAAAAAAATAAATATACACACATCTCACATACCCTCATTCAAGCCATCTAGCTCCCGATGGTAACTGGCGCAGCTGGGCCAGGAATGGATCTACTTATGGTCACATTGAGAACTATTCTTATTTTGTTTCGTAAGTAAAGTGCATTGAAAACCCAAAAATTTGCTGTGTCTTAAGTGCATTGGTAATTGGAACGGAATCAATTGTTGATAATCGTTTACATGGCGGAAACAATCAAACAACAAAATATCGAAAAAAAAATCCATATTTGCCTCACGGTGTTTGCATATTACATATATACATGTACATGTTACACACATAGAAATTGGGCTACAGAATCAATTGCTGATAACTAAAGGTCAATCATTAGTGAAAACAAAATTATTTTAGTAAAAGTGTGGGCTGAAATCATACGTTGATAATCGCCTCACAAAAAAAAGACGAATATGTATATATCTATATACATGTACACATGCGTATGTGTAAATTTTATAATTCAATGGAAATGTTTACATACATATATGCTGCAAAGCTACAAGATCTACTTTAAGGAAGGACCCAACCACTAGAGACCAAAAACAACGAATTGGTCCAAAAATTATTCAAGCATGAACTTATAACAAGGACCGATCGAGCTAATAACAAACACATCAATTCCATCAAGAATAAACGAATTACCTAAAATTCAAAAATAAGGCAGGCCCTTGAGACCATCAATTGGTTCTCCATCCTACGGACTATGGAAATAGATAGTCAACATATTAAAAAGCAGAGGGCCGGATCTAACTTTGATCGCGTCAAAGTTTGTATAACCTTGCAACTTTTTTGGTAACTCTTTCCTTATCTATCAAAGTGAAAAAACCTTTTATCTAAAAAGGGTAATGTTTGAGAAAGAATGGCCTATAATCTTAGCATAGAAAATAACGAAGATATTGATCCAAGTCACTAATTTCCACCGATCGTTCCTATACGAGCTATTTGATATAGTCACCCGATATTTATTAAATTCGGAACAGTCATTAACTAACAAATGTTTAATTTAAAAGCAATTGCGTCAAAAGTAACGAAGTTATTGACGAAAGTCACTGTTTTCGACCGATCGTTCCTATGGGAGCTATATGATATAGTCACCCGATCTTCAGAAAATTTGGCACAGTCGTTTATAGGTATAATGAACTCACTAATGTTAAAAATCACGACAATAGCTCAGAAAATAACGAAGTTATTGAGAAAAGTCACTGTTCTTGACTTCGTTGTATATATGTACAAGCCTACATGTAAAATTTCAACTCTGTAGCTCCAACAGTATAGGTAAGTTTGCGTTGATCCAGACGGATGGACGGACGAATATGGCTATGTGGACCCGTCTCGTCGTGCTGATCAAGAATATATATACTTCATATGGTCGGAGATGCTTGCTTCGAAGCGTTGCACACTTCTGCAAAAAATTTATATACCCTATAAACGACAACCACCCGAGCATGGTCCAAGACTTAATCAACGCTCAATTCACCTGGTGCAAATAATGTTAGCTTACCTTGATATATCGGGAGAAGATTTCCCAGTTCAAGCAACCACTGGGGTACAAATGAGTTTCATTCTCAAAGTACCATATGTATGCTGTTACTCAAACGAAGCAGGCACGTTTTGTTTCTACCTAATGAAGGAAACACAGCAAAAGGAAAAAAAATTTTTATATACGTGACTTGGCCAATTTGAAACGCCGGGGAGCTAATACGTAGTTTTGCATTCGGGCATGATCAAATGTAAAATATTACTTAATAAGAACCCTTAAGAATGTATAAAGAAGAATTAATTCTCAAACTCCGGGAAATTAAGGAATCTTTCAGTTAATCCTATAAATGAAAAATCGAACAATATAAAATGACACAGAAAAAACATAAACAAATTCTGGTTGATTCGTTTAATGAAGCAAGAAAACTAGTGCATGATAACAGCGAACAAATAGACAAAACGAACTGGTCTAGAATATCAAAATAATTGATCAAGTTACGTTCAAATTTGATATCAATCATTAATTAGATATATTTATTCCGACAATCCTGAATACGCTTCAAATTTGATAACAATCATTAATTAGATAAATTTATACCGACAATCCTGAATACGCTCCTAGTGATAAACCCAAAGGAAGAACAGGAATTGGAAAACGAACAAGACATAGATTTAGAGGATTAAGACCCTGAATCAGATGACGGTACAAACATAAAAGAACATAGACAGACATAAACAAACTTAAAGGGCTACATTAATGTCATTTCGAATGCCATTCCAGAATTCAATGGACAAAAGTTACACCCACAAAGATTGATAAGAGCTTTGAAGTTGGTAAACTTAACAAAAGGCACATTCAAAGAGATAGCTGTTGAAGTCATAAAGTCAAAAATTTGGATCAAAACAATATAAAGTTTAAGATGAAACCTCCATTGACACGATTATAAAGAAATTGTAAGATATAGTCAGTGAAACATTCGATGTAGTTAAAGCAAATCTGTCAAAGGTAACTCAAAAAGGAAAAAAACTCGATAAGTTCGGGAATTGACAATTTACGGAAGCTCTTGGAAGCTTCATATAATGAAAAGGGCCTATCAGCTGAATATGTGGGGCTAATAGGCGCATTTTTGTTTAATCCTTCATATCGGTAGCTCGTTTCATCTGATATGAGCACTTAAATAAAAGGTTAATTCATTGTCTTACATTTGGTAAATGATACGTTAAAAAGTTATACCTTTTTTTCCGAACATATCCAAAACTGTTTTTAGTACAATTAAGAAAATTATGCTAGCAATATCCAATAGAAAATGTAGTTTAATTATTAACTTATGCTTTTTGTTCAAATTAATACATTTTTTCATCCAAAAATAGAAACCCAGTTACTAGAATCAAAGGTTATACAAAAATTTATGTCAAGTAAGAAAAACATCTTAAAACTATGAAACAAATTGTATATTTCAAGAAGTTAACAAAAATTATTTCGAAGTCTTAGCCTTTTTTTCATTTTCGTATATGCAATCTTTAATAACAGTTAAAAATTTATTTTTTCTTGATTTTAGTTATTTGGCTGATCTTTACATGTGTAAAACTACCGCGCCATATTACCCCATCACCAAAAGCGCCATTTTGCCCCACCCTAGCTTCTAGCTTTAAAAACTAAAATCTTTAAAATTGTGTTACTTATATAAAATAATCGAATTATACATCATAAGTTAATACATTTCGAAACCTATGTTGAAACCTATGTTTTTGAAACATTTTCTTGGCGAACCAAAATTTACTTTTGAGGTTAAAAATTGTGTATTATACAAATATAGCCTACCGAAATGAGATCTTAGGACACTTATCACTTTTTGGATCGTGCGACTATATTTCAAGATAATTCGACCGCGGCGGGTTGCCTCAAGCGCCGATTAGCCCCACTTTCCCCTATATATTCAGCACTAAGGAAGCCATCAACACAATGATTAAAGCTGTGAGCATGGCGAACTAAAAACGATCCTTAAGGCTGGAAACTTCAAAACAATGAACAACCATAATAACAATCGAAATGATAGCCAAAATAATACCTATAACTACAACAACTGTTATGGAGGCAATAATAGATGCAAAAACAGAAACAATAATAGAGGAAATAATCACCAAAATAAAGGTTACAACTCTAACGTTAGGCTAGCTCGGAATACATACTTCGGGAAACGCCCAGCAACCCTTAGATACTGGATAATAGAAACCAATAAAGTTGACACCATCAGTTTGCAAAAGTTACGAATGTGTTTTGACATGGACACATTCGTAACTTTCACAAACGTAGCACCAGGAAAAGAGTTAGTACTACTAATAGACACAGGTGTGGAAATACCTCTACTGAAAGAAAATTCGGACACATTTAAATGCATTCAAACGAAGCTTTCGATATATATAAAAATGTTGTGTGAGTACCTACAATCGCTATGCATTCAGAAACTACTGAACCGATTGCGTCAGGTTCAAGCTTGGTTTTTGTCTAATTTTTAAAGACAAAGGATAGGATTGAACATGAGCGCTTGCGAGCCTGAGAGTCGTGGTCTTCAGCAACACAATTGCTTTGCTCGGAAGAAGTGAACTGCATGGGGGCAGGGTAGCTCAATCCCGCGCACAGATAATAGATCGACATTGACCAATACCATCGTATTGCATTTCGATATGACCCAGCTGCTGATTAGGCCTTCAGACGTTACTGTCAGGCTCTGAAGTTCAAGGAAATTACCTCAACTTGAAGCACCACCAGAGCCACTACGAAGCGTGGCAGGTTACGGCTAGTCACATAATAAATATAC